>OZ025293.1:347695940-348295940 GCA_964019185.1 Maratus speculifer
GGTGGATAAAACTCTAAATACAAGTTGAGGTGTTATTTCTGAACCAGACCTTTTATTCTCTACAAAAGATGAACTCTTAAAAACCTAGAAGACCAAAATATTATAGATGCACATCGTATCACGGAATGACGAAGTCCTTCCTACAAAGCATGTCATTCTCTCTTTCAATAGCCCTATTTCACAAACAATAATTAAAGCTGCTTACCTGAATTGTCCTGTCAGACCATACATTCGTAGTCCTCTCCGTTGTTTTAAATGCCAGCGATACGGCCACACTAAAACTGTCGCGGTTCCCTTACTTGTGCACGCTGTGCAGAAGCTGACCATCATAGCAATTCATGTGAAAAATCTGAACGCTGCATTAACTGCAAGGGTGATCATTCTGCATATTTCCGTTCCTGTCCTAACTGGATACGGGAAAAAGAAATCCTTGCTGTTTAAATATCTCAAAATGTCTTATCCTGAAGCTCGTAAAATTGTCGAATCCAGAACTCCATCCGTTGGAATTTCCTACTCCAGTATACTCAAGCAGCAATCAACATCCATAAAACACGTAAGTACCCAAACTGATTTCCGATTTCCACCCAGTAAGTCAACCATAACACAATCAACCAGCTTTCCAGTTAAAAAATCCCGTGATGTATATCTCCCTACTAAAATGTCTGGAAGCCCACGATTAGAACGTTGGCTACCATCCAAAGAACCAGTTAAAATCAACCTAGAGAAACGACAACAGAAATTAAATGCTCAAACCAAACAATTATCTAAACCTCAAACCAATACCAAACCTGGAACAAGTACCAAAATACCGCTGAAATCTAATACTGTACAAAAACAAAATCTAAAACAGAAATCTCATTCACAAAATGAAAAAAAAGAAAACCCTAAGTGCTGCCTCTCCACAGTGGACTGTGGGGAGAGGAAAAAAAACTAGTCCCAGCCCATTTTTAAAAAACGTAAAGGACCCAAAACAATTGCAGTACTACGTGGTGGAGGCTATGGAGTCAGTCATACAGCAATTACTCGGACGCCGATGACGATAACACTATGTTGGAAGATTTTGAACCTAACTGAGAACTTTTATTCCTCCTTATTTTAAACTTATTACATCTTACTTTTTCATGGTATTCATACATTTTCATAAATTAATTTCTTTATTTTTCATATTTTACTCTCTTTGAATGGTCTCAAATTACATTTTATTTACATGTATCACCAGGTTGTAATCTTGTTTGCTAAACCTGTGTTTATGTTGCATTTATACATCATCCTATGCACTGTATTTTAAACTTATTGTATCTTGTTTACCATTTCATGTTATTGCTCTACTAATCATACAGATTTTAGTTAATTATAAAATTATTTTTAATTTTTTTACTTTTTACTCTTTGACAGATTTTAATTACATTTATCATCAGATGCTTTATTGATTTCTATACCTGTTTTGTCATGCTAGTACATCATACTTTAGACTGTATTTTAACAATTTTTTTTAATGTTTACTGTTTTAACTATCACTTAGTTTTTACCTATGATCTCTTGTCTTTTTTAATTGAATTTTATTGTCTATAAATAGTGCTTTTATTTAACTACACTGTTTTTATAAACTTACTTTTCAATTAGACTTAGTCTTGGCGCAGCATATGTCCCAAAAGGGACCTTGCGCCATTAAACCCTAATCAACCAATAAACCAACCAGAACCGGATGTTGAATTAGACGATGGAAATAGTATGTCTACTATCTCTGAAGAAAATGACAGATACTTTTATCTAACTTAATCATGACTAATATTATATCTTGGAACTGCCGTGGTTATCGTAATAACTATGACGATATCCGTAATCTTATCTCTGATCATGAACCCATTTGTTTAGCCCTACATGAAACTCACTTAAAACCTAATGACAATACCAATTTACGCAACTATTCAACATACAGAAAAGATTTTATAGGCAATAATATGGCCACTGGTGGAGTGGCTCTTTTGATTTCTCACAGTGTACCCCATTCTTCTGTCACCTTAAATACAAACTTACAAGCTGTTGCAGTTCGTATTTACATAAAGCAACTTTTAACTATATGTACCATCTATTTACCTCCAAACCAAACATTTCATTCTGCAGACCTTGATAACCTCCTCCAACTCCCTTCTCCTTATATCCTTGTAGGACACTTTAATGCATATAGTCAACTTTGGGGTAATTGTGACTCAAATCAACGTGGTGATGCGATTGAGAAACTCATATCTGACAATGGCTTATGCTTGCTTAATAATGGAGATAATACTTACTTCCATGACCCTACACGCACCTTTCATGCAATAGATCTTACCATCTGCTCCCCATCTGTCTATCCATTCTGGAATTTCTGGGCTTCAAACGATCTACACGGTAGTAACCATTTCCCAACTTTTATTTCACAGACTACTCCTGACAGGGATTCTAATAGGTGTCTTAAACTTTGTATCTATAACAGAGCCAATTGGCCAGCTTTAACAAATTTCACAATTTCTTGCTAAAATAACTGGTGATATCATTGAAGGTAATATTGACGATGCACTTGATAATATCGTTCACTGTATTAACAATGCTGCAGACATTAGCATTCCTAAAACTTCTTCCAATTCGCGGCATAGGAAGCCTTGGTGGAATAACGATTGTCAAAAAGCAGAAAAAAAAGCCAACGGAAAGCTTGGGGTATCTTCCATAGGTATCCCACTGTTAATAATTATATTGCATATAAAAAAAGCAAAGGCTGATGCTAGAAGAGTGCGACGTTAAAAGCCAACGGAAGTCCTTGGATCAACTACATATCAAGCATTAATTCTAATACCTCAAGTAAAGAACTCTGGAACAAAGTGAAAAAATGTATGGGTCTGTATTCCGACAATCGTATATCTATATTAAAACAAAATTGTCAAATCATTGCTTCACCAAAAAACATTGCTGAGACAATAGATAATACCCTAGCATCCATTTCTAGATCGGATTCATAACCAGAACAGTTTTTAACATATAAAAGACAAACTAAAAGGACAAGGCTTAATTTTAATTCACATCATTCATATGCATATAATTCTTTTACAAAATCTGAAATGATGAACTGTTTGAGAGACAGCCATTTATCTGCCCCAGGTCATGATGGGATTACTTGTATCATGCTCAAACACCTTTCTTCATTCTCTTTGGATAACCTTCTTTCCTTTTTCAATAGGATATGGATGGAGCAATGTTTTCCTGATGCTTGGTGCAAAGCTATTATACCTTTTCCTAAACCAGGAAAAGATGCATCCAATTCCAACAATTACAGACCAATTGCACTCTCTAGCTGCCTTTGGAAACTTCTCGAAAAAATGGTAAACTGCCGCCTCGTGTGTGTGTTAGAAAATAACAATTGCCTTTTAGCATTTCAAAGTGGATTTCGACGTGGTAGGTCTACTATTGATAATTTGATCATTTGGAAAATCGCATTCGAAAAGCTTTTTTAAAACGCAGCCATTTGGTCTCGGTATTTTTTGATATGGAGAAAGGCTATGGCAAAACATGGCGTTATGGGATTCTCCGTGACTTTTATAACCACAACTTACGTAGGAGTCTTCCTATTTTTATTCGTAACTTTCTTGCCATTCGACTTTTCCAAGTTCGAATAGGGGGAATACTGTCTAGTTTTTATGTACAAGAGGAGGGTGTACCCCAGGGCAGTGTCCTGAGTGTCACCCTCTTTGCTATCAAAATAAATAATATTCTTAATCAACTGCCACCGTCTGTAAAGGATGACCTTTAAGTTGACGACTTTCATATGTGTATGGGACAGGATATACGTTTCATTGAAAGACAATTGCAAATTGCTATTAATCGCATACTAACTTGGACTAATAAAAATGGTTTTCTTATATCTCATGACAAAACTTATTGTGTGCATTTTTGTAGACGTAGGGATCTGCATCCTGATCCTGAAATTTTTATCAGTTCAACCCAAATTCCTGTTGTGGACAGTGTTTGATATCTAGGGCTGATTTTTGACAAAAAACCAACCTTTTTACCACATATTTTACAATTACTGACAAGATGTGAAAAATCGCTTAATTTACTTAAGGTACTTTCAAATACCTCTTGGGGAGAAGACCGCACCTCACTTAAGATTTATCGTGCTGTGATCCGCTCAAAAATTGACTATGCATGCCAGGTCTATGGTTCTGCTAGTAAGTCAGCTCTCAAGAAACTTGACACAGTGCACCATAGTGCACTTCGTGTTTGCTCTGGTGCATTTCGTACTTCTCCAGTTTTGACCTTGTATGTTGACTGTAATGAACCATCGCTGTACCATACTCGTGATAAACTCTCATTAAACCTTTATTATCGTATCCTTTCACATCATGGTCATCCATTTCATAACTACATCTTAAATACAGAAAATGATATGCTTTATCAGCATCGCCCATCCTGCATCCCATCTTTTGGTCTTAGAATAAGAAACCTTATTGACAATAGCCCTCTGAATAATATGGAGGTGAGCTCTTGCCGTGCACATACTTTCCCTCCTTGGAACCCTCCTAGCATTACTACACTCCACCCTTTCAAAGGATACAACAAAAACAACTCTGCTTTATCTGTTTTTCAGCAATTATTTGCTGCTCATCGTGCGATTTACCAAAATTATACTGATGTTTACACAGATGGTTCAAAGAATGTGAGTACAGTTGGCTGAGGGTTTTTTAGGTAGATTTCGTATGAAATGCTACCTATTGCAATCGCACCAGTTTATATCTATCTATCTCTCTGTATATATGTATATATATGTATGTGTATGTATGTATATGTATATATATCTCACTTTTTTATGGACACGATAACTTCTATAATTCTTCACAATCTCCACCAAACTGGTGCATAAAACCAAAGGGGATAAAATCTCGGCTAAGTTCGTTAATGGGCAAAATCGGACCAAGGGGGTCGGAATAAAGGGCGTTTTTGTGAAAACCGAAAAAACGCCATAACTTCTTTGTTAAAGTAGATATCGAATTGGTTTAAAGTTAATATTACTTCTTAAAAATGGGCAAAAAGTTTATGCATGACAGATTTTTGATAAATTTAAAAGTGGGCTCAAGGGGCGAAAAAAAAGGGGTTTTGAGAGAAAAAAATTCATAACTTCGTCAGTTTTCAAGATATCAAGTCCAACTAAATTTTTTGTAAATGTTCTTAAAATTATCTAAAACTTTTGTATTTACAAGTTTTTGATAGGATCAACTTTTACCCATGAAAAATATTAAAAACGAAAAGAAAAAGGGCGGTGAAAAAAAAGAGTAATCCATAACTCCGTCAATTTTTAAGATATCAAATCTGATTGAATTTATTTTACATCTTCTCAAAAATATCTACATTTTTTATATTGACAAGTTTTTCATAGGACCAATTCGTATAACAAAAAGAAATTAAACAAAAATAGGAGTTGGAGAAAAAACCTCAAATCCAAACTGTTTATATTCTGAGTCATTTTTAAATTCATTTTTGATTTTAAACGCATCCAAAAGGTAGATCCTCTTATTTAGAAACTGTATAAAGTGACGCATTGGTCAATTTTCTGATAAAGACAGAATATATTTCAAAAAATGCTACCAAAAAGGGTATTTTGAACAGAATTTCCCAAAGTCATCGGGACTGAAAATTTAAGTTCAAATAAGAAATTGCTTTTTTTCCGACTCGTTTTTAAATCCATTTTTGTTCTCAAACGCATCCAATTTACAGATCCTTCTATTTAGGAACTATATAACGTGATGCGTTGGTCAGTTCTTTGATAAAGACAGAATATATTTCGAAAAAGGCTACCAAACAGGGTATTTTGAACAGAATTTCCCGAAGTCTTTGTGATTTGAAAATTTAAGGAAGTTTTCACATAGCAAATTGCATTTTTTTATGACTCGTTTTAAAACCCATTTTCGCTCTCAAACGCATCCAATTTACAGATCCTCTTATTTAGGAACTATATATTGTGAAGCATTGACCAGTTTTTTAATAAAGATAGAATATATTTTTAAAAATGCTGTCAAAGTGAACATTTCGCACAAAATTTTCCGAAGCAATCATGATTAAAGAATTAAGGATGTATTCAAACAACAAATCGGTTATTTTATGACTCATTTTTAAATTCAAATTTTTTCTCAAATGCATTCAACTGGGTGTTTCTTGTTATTTAGGAGCTGTATAATGTATTGTTTTGGTCGGTTTTTTGAAATTAATTCAGAATTTATTTCAAAATATGTTGTCAAAATGGGCATTTGAGCTGAATTTTTCTTAAGATGATTCTGATAAAACAAGTTTTTGCAGAAAAATGAAATTAAAAATTTTTCATAAACGGCCAAATGAAGTTATTAAACTGGGTTTATCTCTAATCTATATATATTTGTTGAAATGAGCACTCTTCGAAATCTACCTCCGCCTATAGCCCCAGCCGAAAGGGATTTTTTATTGAAAATACTAGTTTCAGCTATAGGCTTAAGTCTTTTATTTCGGTTTTTTCAGCAGAATTGATCGTAATTGAAAGAGCTATGTTGTACATATCCCATCATCATAACACATCCTTCATCATTTATACAGACTCATAGTTCTAGTGACGCAATTAAATCTCTTAAAAAGCACCTTTATATTTTATCGATCTTAGACATTTATAATGAATTGACAAGACGTGGCTATATTTTATTTTGTTGGGTACCTGGACACATGGGTATACCTGGAAATGAGAAAACAGACGAGGCGGCAAAACAAGCTCTTAATACTTTACATCATAGAATACCATTCTCAGACATTACACTATTTATAAATCATTTCATCCAAAATAAATGGCAAGAAAGCTGGGATTTAGAAATTAATAATAAACTGCACCATATCAAACCAACTATTATGACCTGGCCTCCTATCTACCCCAGAAGAACAGATGTTCTTCTGACTCGTCTGAGAATTGGGCATTCTAGGATCACTCATAAATATCTTTTATTGAGGGAGGATGCACCCATGTGTCCAAATTGTCATTTTGATCAACTTACCATTCATCATCTCTTAACAGACTGTCCGGGCCTCCAGCACTTATACAGAGAATATTTTAATTCATCATCACCAATCTTGACGAACCTAATTGGGGATATTCCTCATGGGGCACTCTTTACCATTTTAAAACATGCAGGTTTTTGTTTTGAAATATGATTTTTTTCTCTTGTTATTTAATGACTTGTACTTGCTTTGACACGTTAACGCCTTTCAAAAAGGAACTCTATCCAGTATTAATTGTTTGTTTTATTTTTTACTTTTATACTAGCCACTGTCAATTTTTAGTTTTTTAGATTTTCTACTTTTGCCTAGCTATATCTGGACGGGATGCCCCGTCCAGATATTCATATCATGTCTTTCTTAATTTTTGTATATTTTAGTTATTGATTTCGCGCAGCATGTCCCTCAGGGGATTTTGTGCCAGTAAACCCTATACAACCAACCAACTCCCCACTCCTATCATCATTGTTGGAGATTTTAATGCACACAGACAACTTTGGGGAAACGTCGATTCTAATCGGCGTGGTGATATCATAGAAAAATTTATTTCTGACAACGGCTTATGCCTGCTCAATAATGGAGATCACACTTACTTTCATGAACTTACCCATACCTTTCATGCTATATAGACCTTACAATTTGCTCTCCACTGCTCTATCCTTTCTGGAACTTCTGGGTATCTAATGACCTACACGGCAGTGACCACTTTCCAACTTTTATAACACTGACTGCTCCTGATAAGGATTCTTCCTAATTTGTCAATCGTTATATTTATGAGAGATCCAACTGGCCAGCTTTCACTGCATTTGCAAACATCGCAGCTAATATGGTAGATGGAAATATTGACAATGCACTTGATAATATGACTGAATATATTATCAGTGCTGCCGACTCTAGCATTCCTAAAACATCTTTTGCTCATAAACACAGGAAACTTTGGTGGAATAGTGAATGCCAAAAAGCAAAGACAAAACAAAAGAAAAAACAAAGCTTGGGGTCTCTTCCGGAGGTACACAAATAATACTAACTATATGGCATTTAAAAAAGCAAAGGCTGTAGCTAGAAGAGTGCGACGCAAAAGCCAACGGGAATCTTGGATTAATTATGTATCTAGCATTAACTCAAACACTTCAAGTAAAGAACATTGGCTAAAAGTAAAAAAATGCATGGGAATATATTCAGAAAGTCGTATCTCAATTTTAAATCATAATGGACAAATCATCACATCTCCTAAGAACATAGCTGAGACAATAGGAAAAACCCTAGCATCTATTTCAAGCTCAGATTCATATCCGGAACCCTTTTTAACTTGCAAATGACGAACTGACATGACCAGGACTAATTTTAACTCTCATAACTCTTTTCCATACAATCAGCCGTTTACTATCTCGGAATTGAACAAGTGCTTGAGTGATAGTCACTTGTCAGCCCCGGGTCATGATGGGATTACCTACATTATGCTGAAGCACCTGTCACCACTCTCTTTAGATAACCTCCTTTCTTTCTACAATAGGATTTGGTTAGAACAAAATTTTCCCCATGCCTGGTGCAGAGCAATCTTTATTTCATTTCCTAAACCAGGAAAAGATGCTGGCAATCCCAATAATTGCAGGCCTATCGCACTCTCTAGTAGCCTTCGCAAACTTCTTGAGAAAATGGTTAATTGCCGCCTCGAACATATTTTAGAAACTATTATCGCTGCTTTTCAAAGTGTTTTCCGACGTGGTAGATCTACTATCGATAATTTAATCCATTTGGAAAAACAAATCGGGACAGCCTTTCTAAAACCCAACCATTTTGTGTCAGTATTTTTTGACATGGCAAAAGCTTATAACAGAACATGGTGTTATGGGATTCTTCTAGATCTTTTTAACCTGGGCTTTCGCGGCAATCTTTCAATTTTTATTTACTTTCTTGCCACTCGTTTATTTCAAGTTCGAATTGGTGGTTCTTTGTCTAGTTTTTATTTACTAGAAGAGGGGGGTACCCCAGCGCAGTGTCCTGAGTGTTACCCTCTTTGCTATTAAAATAAATGACATTCTCAATCAACTTCCTCCTTCAGTGAAAGGAGATTTATACGTTGACGACTTTCGAATTATGTGTATGGGACAAGATGTTCGTTCTATAGAAAGACAGATGCAAATTGCTATCAATCGCATCCTAAATTGGACTAATAAAAATGGTTTTATCTCTCATGACAAAACATCTTATGTGCATTTTTGTAGACGTCGGGAACTGCATCCAGATCCTGAAATTTTTATTGGTTCAACTCAAATCCCTGTTTTGGACAACGTTCGTTATCTTGGTCTATTTTTTGACAATAAGCTTACCTTTTTACCCCATATTTTACACTTAAGGACGAAATGTGAAAAATCCCTCAATTTAAAGTTCTTTCTAATACTTCTTGGGGAGCGGATCGTGGTTCTCTTCCTAAGATCTATCGTTCTGTGATCCGTACAAAAATAGACTAAGCCTGCCAGGTCTACGGTTCTGCTTGCAAGTCTGTTCTTAAGAAACTTGACACTGTGCACCATAGCGCACTTCGTGTGTGCTGTGGTGCATTTCGTACCTCTCCTGTTGTAAGCTTATATGTTGACTGTAATGAATCTTCATTACACTATACTCGTGAAAAACTTTCATTAGAATTGTTTTACCGTGTCCTTTCATATCCTGGTCATCCTCTTCATACATATATTTTAAGCACAGACAATGATATTCTTTATCAGCATCGTCCATCCTGCATCCCCTCGTTTGGAGTCAGAATGAGAAACATAATCAGCAGTATCCCTTTGAATGATATTGAGGTGAGCACAAATCCATTGCATATGTATCCCCCTTGGAACCTACCTGTTATTACAACTCTCCATCCTTTTAAAGGTTATGAGAGAAAGAATTTAGCCCCTATTGCTTTTAAACAATTATTTGCCGCACACCGTGCTAATTTTAGTAATCACATGGACATATATACAGATGGTTCTAAGAATGGCAATATTGTTGGTTGTGGAGTTTGTGATGGTGTTACCCTTAGTTATCGGCATCATCCTTCAATCTCTGTTTTTACAGCCGAATTGATTGCAATAGAGAGGGCCATGGTATACATATCTCATCATCATAACACTTCTTTCGTCATCTATACTGACTCAAATAGTGCTATTAATGCTTTAAAATCTTTTTAAAAACATTCTTATGTCTCAGCTATCCTGGATTTTTATACTAACTTGACAAGACGTGGTTATAATATTTTATTATTCTGAGTACCTGGACACATGGGCATCTCTGGTGATGAAAAAGCTGATGAGGCAGCAAAACTTGCTCGTAATCCATTACATCATAAAATGCCATTCTCAGACGTTAAACTAATTATAAAACATTTTATTCATAATAAATGGAAAGAAAGCTGGAATTTGGAATACAATAAGTTACATCATATTAAACCTACAGTTGTGACCTGGCCTGCGATTTATCCAAGGAAAACCGACGTTCTCCTTACTCGTCTGAGAATTGGACATTCTAGGATCACTCATAAACATTTGTTATTTAAGGAGGATGCACCCATGTGTCCTCATTGTCATTTTGATACTCTGACCATCCACCATATCTTAACGGACTGCCCGGGACTCCGGCACTTGTACAGGATATATTTTAATACTTCATCACCCACTTTGACAAACCTCATTGGGGAAACACCCCATGGGGCACTTTTTACTTTTTTAAAACACGCTAGTTTTTATTTTGAAATTTAGGTTTTACCTGTCTACGTAAGTTGACATTCTGGATGGAATCTCCATCCAGATACCTGGTATTTATGAGGCTTACTTTTTGTGCTTTACTGGTTTGTACTCTTCACTATTGGTTTACTACTTTGACTATACCTTTATGGAGTACCCATCCAGATAGCTTTATTATCTTTGTTTTACACTCGCTCTTTATTTTCACCTTTTGATGTTTTTATCTTTGTTTGGCGCAGCATGTCCTTAAAGGGACTTTGTGCCATTAAACTCCAACCAACCAACCATCGATACCTTTTGGCATTCAGTGTTGAAGGCACTGAAACCAGGGGACCGAGCCCATACCATAAAAAATCGGACCAAACCATGACTCCTCCAGCCCCAAACATAACAGTGTGAACATTGCATTGCGTAAATAGCGCTCTCCTGGCATTCACTAGGTCCAGACACTCCCATCGGAATGCCAGAGTGTGAAGCGTGATTTATCTCTCCACATTATTGCTTTCCACTGGTCCAAAGTCTAATTTCGCCGTGCTCTACATCGTCGAAATCGACGGCTCTCGTTAATGGGCGTAATCCTGGGTTTACGAATAGCAGTGCGGCCGTGAAATCCTATGGATTGCAGCTCTCTACGAATTGTCCTGTTGCTGCTCTGGTTTCTCGAATCCACTCGGAACTGCGCGGCTATGCTAGCCAACGACATTTGTCAGCTGGACTTTACTACACGTTTAAGACATCGCTGGCCTCTGATATTTTTTTACGCTTCCCTGGTCTTGGTTGTGCTTTCAGTTTCTCTCCTCCACTTAAACACAACGCCACTAACTGTGGTATGTGGGATCTGGAAGTTGGAGGAAATCGATTAGAATACCCGAAAATGTGGGCTTCAATGACCATACCCTTTTGTCCTTCGCTTAACTCGTGCCGTCCACTCATTTTACTGCGAAAAGTTATATGAAAGTTTTGCAATCGGTGACCGTACTTTTATTCACATACGAAAGTCATAGAGTGACGTTTTCCTAGTTCCCTACCGAGGGCAACAATTTTCCAAATAGTTAAAAAAAAACATTAAAAATTACTCAATTTAAAATAGGTAAAGATCGCGTTTTACTGTGCTTTTCTGTGTAAATCAAACTGTTGAAGAAAAGCTTCAACATTTTTTCTTAAATAAAAGGATATGTGAAAATGTTTTGATTTTATAGTTTTACATACATATTAGTAAAAAAAATTAAGTTAAATGTAATATTAGATTATCTAAAAATCCATGTATAATCTTGTATAATACACATTTAAAAATCTAGAAAAGTAATTTGGCAAATATATCAATATTTAAAATTGTGGGGATATTAAAATATTCAAATTTTCAGATACTTTAAAAATTTTGAGATTCCATTTATTTTCTTTGCAAAATGTACTTCTAATTGAATCCTAAAATATAATTAACTCACCATTTTTAAACAATATTTTAAAAAAAGAATATGTTGAAAAAGTAAACTATCCTCTTGGAAAAATATAAAAGTTCAAAGAGGTAGAATTCCCAATTCTGCTTAAAATATGTAACGTATAAAAAAATAAGTAAACAAAAAATCAAACCCGCGATGTCCTAGACAAATATCTCGCACGCTTCCACTGCGTCACGAAATTACAAGCAAAGGCTATATTAATGGGTATTTGAAATATACGCTGAACTTTAACCCCCCATTTCACAAAAACTAAGGACCAATTGTAGAAACCCTTTCACCAGAATACGTAGTGGTGAGATCCCTATAACATGCTTTGAAATCATCAAAATCAATGCGCACCTGTTTGGTGGTTCCCTTGTTAGCATGAAATTTTAAAGTTCCAGCCCCAACCCAGCAAAAAAGAAATCGCTGGCAAGCAGTAATATAGGTGCTGGCAATGATGAAGTCCTGGCTAATAGTCTACCACTATATGACCACTGCTAGATTGCTTCAGTCAACTTTGTTGTTGGAAATCATTAGATAAAATTCTGATCGGCCTCAGTTTTATTTTATGCTCTGGCACACTACACGTTGGAAGTGCACGAACTTTAGCAGTACTATTGTTGGGAGCATTTACACTAGGTGGCATTGTGAATATCGAAGACAATGAGTATTTCGCAATTCATCATTCCAGGTATTTGTAATTTCATTTTGTAATTTTTAATGTTTTATTTAGCGGCCATAACGTACGTTGTGATTGTGATCAATAACAATCATTATTAATAAAATAAATTAGCATGACAATGAATATATACTTTATTTTAACGGAATTTTGTTTCTCTTAAATCTGTTTTTCTAAGCCCCCAAGGGGGGATACCTTCTTTAGGTATTTACGGGCTTCACAACTCCGGGGACATGAGTGATCTTTCTCTTTTCCTTTTCCTCTTACTCCTCTTGTCTTTATATTATTCATAAACATATGTTTTTAATTTTGTCTTGGCGCAAGATGTCTCCAAAGAGACCTTGCGCCATAAAACCCTATATAACCAACCAACCCATCTGGTACAAATTTAAAAGATCAAAAACCGATGAACACGTATGTGGAGGAGGCTATGGAGTCGGCCTCTTACCATTCGAGTGAAGAAGAGAATATTGTTTATGAAGAATATATGCTGAACTGATTTTACCTTTTTTATTCTGTACTATTTAAATTTTTTATGTATTTTTTGTCCATATTATGCTTTGTTAAATATTTTTAACAAATTATTTCAAATATACATTTTAACAGTTCATAATCTAGGGTTTCAGCTTTGTTTTAATAGTACAGTTTTTAACTTGTTATATCTCCTTTAAGTTTTCTGTTTTGCCCACATTGACTGATTTTAATTGTATCCTGACATTGCATTATTTTATTTTTAATCTTGTTTTTATGAAATATTCACTCATCTTATTGATTGTTTATATTTTATCATTTATTACCCACTTCTACATTTTTTTGTCACTTAGTTTTTTATGGTTTTGTCCTCTTTTAATTGGCTTTTTGTTATACATCTTATTGCTGTTAGATTTTAAATTTTCTGTTTCCATTTCGGCTTTGTCTTGGCGCAGCATGCCCCCAAAGGGACTTGCGCCATAAAATTCCATACAACCAACCATAAAATATTTAATATCTATATTCCAATTGCACTGTATTTTTTCAACTAAATTATGCCAATTTTTCTGAAATTTAGTGTTAAATTTGGTCAAAAATCCTGCATGATATAAACAAACATATCAGGATTTTTGATTTCTTTAAAAATCATTTTTCCATAAATATACATGCTATTCTTACAAAAATCAGATTACATATTTTACAGTATCCCCATATTTGTATTCTGCAGCGATAAATTGTTTTGTGCATTTTTATGTATAGGGGGATCCCAAATATTTCTATTCTTTTAATTTTTTGTCGGCCCCCTAATTGCCCGGCTTATCGAATGGATGTTAATAAATATGAGGTCAGACATAATCTTTATAATCCTGAAGTTCCAGAAGAATCCGACAAGTATATTTTTAAATATTTGACAAAATGTCAAAAATTGAAAGTGTCCAAATACTTATTGGTAGATAGTGTATATTGTTAAGGAAATCATTATGAGCTACCAGATCGTTATAAATGCTACATGCATACCTGTACAACTAATAAATAAAATATAATTAAATGACAAAACTTAATGAAACATGAAAAAATTTTATTTATAAATAACAATTTATTGAAACATGAAAAAATTTTATTTATAAATAACAATTTATTCTATTCATTACAATAAAAATAACTTTAAATAAAAAACATTTGCAAATATTTTTTGTGACTTATATTTTACAAAATTACATAATTAGTACAATTACATAATTGAAATTCCTCATGCAAGAATTCAAAGGAATGAAGAATAATTTCAGTTTTAAAAAATTGCATCTCTCTAACTCAATTATGATCAAAGTCAAATTTATAGGTATGATTGATGTAATTGTCAATGAAATTTATGATTGTTTATCTATTGTTACTTTAACATAACAAACATAGCAGGATAAGTATTTACCACATTCTTATGACCTATGAATTAGGCCAGTATGATCACTGTTAATGTTCAACAACTATCCAAAGAATGGAATAACACATTGTCCGTGTCAGATGGCTGCATTTGACAAAATATTACAATTTGTTCTTAGGAAAAAGTATTCAAAAAAGTTATGACGGCAAAATTTACATTGTTATTTTTGCTGAGTACTTAAAAATATTAATATAAAGGAAGTTTCAGTGTGTTAAACAGAAAAATTTTATTTAAGCTTATTTAATTGCAAAATACAGCAATACAATATTTAAAAACCCTAATAATGTAAATAAGATTCACGGCATAAAATATCAAATTTAACTCGAAATTATTAAGTTTATAAAAAAAGATTAAAAAAATAAGCTTCATCTTGTTAGTTACATGGTTCTGTTGCTTTCACTGATTATTTTTAATTTATCGTGAGAAATGTCGACTAATTAACCTTTTCGTGACGAGAGCACATTGCTTAATTTTTAATCATTTACCACCAGTTTTTCAAAAAAAAAATTCTTGTTTAATCCCGAAAATGCTCTGATTAAATAAGGTAAACTTTACATTAAAAATAACTGATGGGAATAACCATAGCTGCCAACTTTTAAGCATTTTTGCTACCACTAAAATTGTACAGAGATTTTCCATTTGTTTAATCAAAAGATTTCGACCATTACATAAGACAATATTTACTATAAAATTTTTGTGGTAGGAAAAATTCTTAAAAGTTGGCAGCTATGAGAATAAGAAAGGATGTAGAGCCTATGTGGCACGTATACCGGTCGTTCGTCCCCAAGGAGATAATAGTCGATATTTATCCTTAAACAAGCTGATTTGTCCGGGACCATAGATGTTTTCACACAAATTGCAAATATTTAAAATCTCCTTCCGTACTAAAATGGAAAAAAAATTATTTCTTAAGAATATTTTTTATTTTATCCCAGTGAACGCGGGTATGTACACTGGTGTGCAAAATTTAAGGACAAGGGATTTTCAAGCGATAATTTTCACGCTAATATTGAAAAAAAAGTAATATACTTCGAATAATTACTATCCCTGCATAACAGCTAGTCCATATAACATCTCATTTAGGTCACACATGGTCACAAGAGTCGGTCACTACGGCGAAACAAAATAGAAAATTACATGAGTCTCTTTTATGAGTCTCAAATGACTACTATATGCGACTCCACTGTCAGGTCACTGCGACTGCTGCTTTGTGACGAGTCACCTGGTGACTTTACAGTGTCGTTTTACTGACTCTCTCATGTGACTGTCATTTGGAGGCTCAATTTCAAAGTAACTATGAATGTTGCATTATTATAAATAACCAAATAATGACACATTAAAGTCACATGGTGACTTTCTGTCACAAGACTTTGACAAATGGTAACAGAGACCCTACTGTGAAGTAACCACTGTGAAAAGTGGAAAAAACTCACCCTGCGACTTTAATGGGGCATTGTTTGGTGATTTATCATAATGCAACATTCACAATGACTTTGAAATTGAGCCTACAAATGAGTCATACGAGAGTCTCATTAAAACGACACTGTAAAGTCACCTGGTGACTCGTCACAAAGCCGCAGTGACCTGACAGTGGAGCCACATATCGTACTCTTTGAGTCTCAGAAAAGAGACGTATGAAATTTTTTATTTTTGTTTCACCGTATAGTGACTGATTCTTGTGACCATGTGTGACCTGAATGAGGTTATATGGACTAGCTGTTATGCAGGGATAGTAGTTATTCAAATTATATTACTTCCTTTTGAATATTCGCGTGAAAATTATCGCTTGAAAATCCCTTGAAAATTGGCATTTTGGGACTCCGTCCTTAAATTTTGCACACCAGTGTATTTCTGTTACGAAAACCATACATCGGAAGAAAGGAAAATAAAGTCGTTAGTTTTAGCTGTTTTGAACCATGAAAATAATACAATAATTGAAATATTTTTAAATTCCTTTCTTCAATGAGACCCACTCCATGCAAAATCTCCTGAGCGCCCCGTGTGCTACACATCTGAAGAAACCGTAAGAAAACATACAAGGAACATTTATCTAATTTGCTGCTTTTTTTGTATTGTGCAATGAATGGATTTTTAAGATCGATTGTAAATCAATCGGGAAGAAAAACTAAATCATCAAACATGAAAAATTCACAAATGCGTGTGCAATTTGTAGCTAGCATGAGCCGTTCTAGCTGCCAAGGATTTGTGGCGAGCTACAAATATCCTCTAATCTGGCTGCTTCGTTGTCGTGCATTGGTGGAAAGCTGCAAGTATCCTCTTACCCAGTTAGTTTTAATTTTTAAAAAATCTAAATTGAAATTTAAAAATCAGGCTGCGAAGTGCACTTTCCGGTGTTTAGCATCCACACATGACAAAAATTTCGGAGACCGGGATGTTATAATTTCGGCGTTATCCGCGGCCAGGCAGACAGACACAGACAGACATCTTATTATATATAGGTATAGTACAGTATCGGTGTTATTATGACGATGGGCAACGTTCGTCATAATTTACACTGCTATTGCTATTACACCACTTTCAAATATCACATTTTTTTAGTCGCAGAATAAAAACAAATTCTTTCAAAAGAAATGTTTCGAAAATGTAGCTTAGGTCACTGTATTTTTTACTTTTCAAATAATATTAAAGCGTGATTTCTTTTTGTCTATCTTTACAATGAACATTTAATTCTGAAAATAATATTGAGGAGAAAATGTCAGGTTTAACTCAATTGGCACTGACTTGCACTCTCATTTTCTTTTGTTAGGTGCGTTCATAGTTATGTAAATATATATAGCACCTACAGTTGTCGTTCAGTCCGTCCGTCCGCATATAACAACGCAAATACTACCCAACTGAATTGTTTGAAATTTAAAATATATAATTATTACATAATTTTGTCAAGTTATTTCAAATTTTATCAAAATCGGATGCATAGTTCAATTACAGGGACAATCAAAATATTCAGTTATACGCTTAATGGGGAAAAATGTTTCAAATGCATTTTAATGGTGTTGCACTCATTCGAACTTTATAAAATTGATATGCATCTATAAAGTACATAATCTAATATACGTTTTTGTATAATCTGTGTTGTAAATAACATTTGTTTTTGATTTACAAGGTCACATAAAAGTATTCCATTACGAATTGGTGTAGAGAGAACATTGTTTGGTGCGTATTTTAATTGTAATTAACTATTTACAATTTTGACATTGATATATGAGAGGATATTTTTAAAACTTCATTATCATACGAACGCACCTCATTTGCTACGCTTCATGTAAAATTTCCAACTTGTTTAAATTGGATAATTTTCAAGCATTTTCACGCCAAATCATCCCATCATGGCTAAAATTCTCTTTAAAGTTAATTTGAACACTCTAAAAGCTTAACAAAAACATTCTTGCGCTAAATCGTATTTACTCTGATACACCTTGTTTAGTAAGTTCATTATGCAATAGACCATAAGATGAGCACTATGGCGCTAATCTGAAACCAATCAACGAAAAGATTACTTTTAACACATTCCAACAACGCTGAAAAGTATTTATTTCGGTTTGTCTGGCAGTCTGTCCGCGCTCTAGCTCCCGTAAATATATACTCACTGTTCGGAAATTTTTAGACGCTATTGACGATTATCCTATCGTGAGCCCTGTTTCAAGTGAAGTTTCTAGCACGATTAGCTTATTTACAGGGAAAGTTTTCAGTTACAATACGCCCTGTTTGGAAAAATAGTTTAAAATTTAAAAGATGTTACACCCTGTCAAACATATTAAAACTGATATGCATTTGCAAAGTGCACTAAAATATGAATTTTGTAATATGAGGTGAAAAAATAGCTATTTACAGGGCCACAAAAAAGAATTAGATTATAGAATGGTAAAGAGGAGAATTGTGTGAGACATATCATATTTATATTATTTTATGAATAATAAAATTGATGCCGCTGAGGCTTAATTAAAATTACACGAAATAATCATGTATATTAAGAAGTGCACAGAATTTAGAGGGATACGCAAGAGATTTCAAATAGCATCTTCTACAGAATTCTGTAACAGAAATCTGGCATGTTTTATAATTTACCAATTGAAACTTCTTGTACTTTTAGGACAAAATTAAAGATTCCAAACCTTATGCAACTTCTCGATTTCTGTAAAAATTGGACAGAATAAAACTATTGAATATTTATCTTGAGAGAAGCATGGAAAAAGTACACATCCTTCAGTATCGAGATAAAAAAAAAAATCATTCCATGTTTGTGTTGTCAATGATCATCTTATAAAGTCAAACTTCATTAAACTGATTCGTTGGGAACCTTCTTTAAATTTTAAGATTTATGCAGTTAAATTCTCAAAACACTTCATTTATCACGTTGTTCAAAAATTATTTAGGCTATAACTTTCATAAGGAATAATTTTACTCATTAGGAGTATATGAAGTACTCTCGAAATTTTAATTTGGTACAGCTTGAAATCATTTGGGAAAAACTTGGTTAATGAAGGCAATATCAAGATAACTAATTAATATTCACATATCAATTTAATAAAATTTCAAATAATATAAGTTATGTTATCACGCAGCCAAAAAAAAGCATGGTAAGCAAGCTTAATTCCCTGTTAAGATAATGTCAAACTAAATTTTATGTTAATTATAGATAACATATTCATTTATCATTTTCATAAAATAAACTCAATTAAACTGACATAAACTTCGAAAATTAGAAATTCTTTGTTTGAAAGTCTATTAATAAAGTATATTTTAATAAAGCGCTTTTGTTTAACGTTTGTCGCGAAACTGAATTAAGTTTCATAATGTGACTTCAAAGGAAGGTAAAATCAATGAATAGTGCTCATTTTCAAAGGATATGAGGGTGTACTTCCGTTTGTATGACATAATCAATGAATTTTAAAATTAATAAAATCCGTAAATAGGCAAATAAGTTTGGAAGAATTTATTTAAAATATACTTCAGAGGTAAGGAAATCTAATTGTGACTATTTAGATAATATATATTAAATTTATGTCGATTCATACTTTTCTTATAAAATTTTATAAAATAATTAAAATACTTTTATATGTATAACTGTGTGTAAAAACACATTGTTAGAATAAGGCTTTATTCGCAGTTTGTATTCAACTACTTTTTTGCAGAAATGACACACAGATAATAATCAATAGTATTCATCTACTGATATCTTATTGAATTTGTATTGAAGATAATTCTTACAAAAACTGTTGTCATCTACAAAAAATGTAAGTGCACACGAATATTGTTTTTAATACCATAAATCATGAACATTTTAGACATAAATATAATTTTCTATTTTTATGAAATTGAATATTTCTGCTAAAACATAATGCAGAAGAAAAGTATTAAAAGAACTTGTATGTGAAAGAATAATTCGATTATCATAAAGCAGATCTTAATCACTGGAAATAGAGGCTTAAGTCCAGACAATTCAGTGTCTGAATATGAAATTTCAGGCATCATAAATATATGAATTTAAGGCGCATAAGTGTCTTAGTATGAGATTGTTACAAATGAACTGAAAAAAATGTATGAATAATGATGAAACATCCGAAATTAAGACATTTAAAAATTCAAATTCTTAAGTGTCTATACTCTTGAGTGTCAAAAATCCCGCAATTAAGAAATAAACTCATTTTTGAATAAGAACATTTTTCAAAATGCAGAATTGTTTTTCTTTTTAGTGTTTTCCTGTCTGAGCTAACATATGTCGGGGTCGATCGAGTCCTTTGAAATACACCAATATATGTCAAAAGTAAGGAATTTTGCCGCCAGGGTTTTTAATTTTTTTTTACTTTAAAAATATAAAAATTTTATTTTTGAAAATACAAGTGGTCAACCGAAGAACTTCTGGCGTTTGCGTCATGCAAACGGTACCTCTTTGAGGGTTAAGGGCTCTAGGGAAGTGAACCTTTTAGCAAAGGGATTCCTTTTTAATGTTACACACAAAAAAATTTATACAACGACTGTTTCACTACGCTTTCTAAATTTGATAGAAAATAATTGTGTAGAAAGAAAAATATACTTTTATTAATATAGTAAATTATTTTTATACTGGGCGAGTATACATTATTGAGCAAATTTCAAAATTCTATGCCCAGAAAAAGGAATTGGTTAAAACTACAAAACATACTTCGTTGAGTACATTTTGGTTGTTATAAGCGAATTTTTTAGTTAAAGTAGAAAATAGGTTTTGTTGCTCAGACCAAAAAAACATTGTTAACACCCTTATAAAACTTTAACAAAATTTCATCAATTTTATTTGAATTGACAAAATCTGTTTTATCAGTTCGACTAAAATCTTATATTTTCAATTTAGTTAAAATTATAAAGTTTTTGTTGTTTTTGAAAATTTAAATTGGTGTGCAATAGCAATAACTCTCTCGCGTAATTCTGTTCGATTTATATAGGTAGAAATGAATTAACATAATTTTTGGATAACTTTTCAAATTGAGAATGATTAATGACGTTATTATGCATTTTAGATAAAAATTGTGGACGGAAAATTGCAAAAACAAAATCGATATATTTTTTTGTTGTTGTTTATTCAATATTTCCTTTGACTTATATTTAAACGAAAAGATTTGTTGTACCAAATAAATATTTGTTGCTTCAATAAAACTTTTCCGAGTGTGTAAACAAAAAAAATTGTATTAAACTGTTTAATATTTTATTTACATATTTTAAACAGTTTACATTACACATTCAAGAAATTGTGCATGAGCTCCATTTGTCGCAGGGAAAATATGGTTTGTACGTTCCGGTGTATCTCAGCTGTTACTCCTCCTGTAACCTCAGTGATTCGTCGTTTTAGTTCATAAACATCGCGGACATATTCTGCGTACACAAAGTCTGACGAACCACTAAGGAAAAAAAAGTAGGATGACCGTAGAGGGTAAGGAATTGGTCCGCCTCTATGAATCCATAGTATGGAAAATGATTCCTGCAAGTAATCTTTAACAGTGGAACCCAAATGTGCTGATGCACCATCTTGCTGGAAATAAATTTGTGTCTGAAAAAAAACAGATTAAATCGTTTTCGCATCAGAGAAACAGTAGCGTTTGCTTCATACATTTGTTTTTGTTTCATAGAACTCGATAATTTATACCAGACTTGTATTAGGTCTTTTAAATGGTACTTAAATGTACCATCAGTGCATAGAGGGTTAAATCAGCTGCAAGATTAAACATACTTTAAAAGGCTACGAAAAGCGATGTGAGCATGTTTTGAAAATTTTAAATACTAATATATTTAATGCAAAGTGAAAAGATATGCGATATAATTTCAGTAGCTTAGAAATTTGCATTTCATTAAGAATTTTAGTAAAATTTTAAATCCTTTATAGCGATTACCAAAGAAAAAATACACGATAAAAACCCTTAGAACATTCGATAAGTAATTGAAAGTATTAAAAATATATTTGTCTAAAATGAAATGAATAACTAAGATTAAATTTTCTTAACCTAATGTATTTGGACATATCTTTTAAATCTCATTTGTTGCAATCGAAACTAAAAATATTTATTTCTTCTTCCACTCGTAATTTTTTAAGAACTGTGTTTATTCTAACGTATACTGCACGAAACTTTCTGTGCTTTAACAAACTGTAGAAATTAAAATATTTAAATAAATGAAAAATA
This sequence comes from Maratus speculifer, assembly GCA_964019185.1. NCBI lineage: Eukaryota > Metazoa > Arthropoda > Arachnida > Araneae > Salticidae > Maratus > Maratus speculifer. The sequence continues at coordinate 347,718,410 of OZ025293.1, forward strand.
AACATCCATTTAAATTTTCACTTAACTTTTATTTCAAATGCATTTTATAAACTAATTTAGTCCTCTCGGAAATAAAAATATACCTCATTTAATAAAATAACTCTTAAAATTTTACTTCAAATAACTTTAGTATTTAATTTAGATGGATAAAATTCTACAAATAAAATTGGAAGGAAACAACTAACGAATTAGAGATGTCGAATAAAATATTCTGAAGTGATAGATAAGGCAGTGTAATCACTTTGTATTCTTTTTTTGTAACAACTTCCTTTGTTGAAGTTTCATCAATTTTATTTGCAAAACATTCTCATCGCAGTTTTTTTCGCATTTTATTTTTCTCTTTTAGCAGATAATGTACTTTTAAAATTGGATTAAATGAATTTTCTTTTCTCTGATACATAAGTACAAATTTTACAGTATAGTGCATAGTTAAAATATTTTCAAAAACTACATTTAAAGCTGTTAAGCGTTTAATAGCTAAATTTATGGTTAATTGGTTGATTTGTTTAATCATTTTTGTTAATAGTATTCATATTCTTAAATTCTTTAAAGAATTTTGTAAGGAAAATAAAGACATCCAGGTAGATTTGGTTCATTTGTGCTTAGCGTTCCTAAAAGTTCAGAAATATTTGAATTTTTCTGAAACTTCGGGAATTTAAAGACATTGACTTTCTATATTTGCACAAACGATTGGTCACGAGTTCAATTAGTCGGTAAAGTCAAATTTAAGTAAAATTTTTTGGGATCACCCTGTAAAATAAAATACTTGAGACGATTAGTCGCCGAATGACTATATGTATATTGTGTAATATTGGTGTAAGAACAGTACGTATATTCATGGGTATTGAAATGTTTCATCAAAACAATGAAAGTTTTAAATGTTTTTTACTTATACATGTACAGTTTTAACCGAAGTTTACACCGCATTCTAAAAACTTGACAAAATACAATAGCATAAAAATGTTAGAATATAAATACATTAAATATTTGATGGAATATGAGTATTGGTATGAAATAATGAACTTCATATGCGCGAACAATATCAAAACATTTTTCATTAGGAAACTCTTTTTTTTTTTTTTATAAAGTATTTAATATATTTATATTCTAATTGTACTATATTTTTTCTGCTTTATTTTGTCAAACTTTTCCAAAATTGCCGTTAAATTTGATCGAAAATTCCGAATGAAATAAACGGAAAACATGACAAACTTTCTTAATTCTTTTAAAGAAAGCATCATATCCTTTAAATATAATACCATTTCGTGCCCCCTTTTTTTTACCGGGTGTTTAGTATAGAAGTCTTAATTCTATTTGTTGTTTATAATCTTCCTTGTTGTGAAAAAAAAATGCCCTCGCGCTTCGAAATGAAAGGTATCTGCGTATAAAAATGTAAGAAGAAACATATTTATCGTATTCCCAAGCTTTCAAGATATCTACAATTTCTCTAGATATTCAATAAATGTCTACAGTTTTCAGAGTTTTGGCTATATAGTTATATTTGAGGAAAATTTCAGAATACGCCTGAAAATGGTAATGCTAAGTTCATACTTAATTTAGCTGCTCGCGGTTCACAATCGGAAATATATCATGATAGTTTAAAAAAATATTCGGCATATTCCTTCTCTCGATCGCTAGAAGCTGTAGTGTTTTGACCAGACAAGTTTTTTTAAGTTTCTACAAAAATGAATAAGTTTCTTGTTTGTAGAGATTTAGAAATGATGTATGATTTAAAAATTAATAGATATAAATAAATAATTCAAAAAGCAAATATGATTTCAATTTCACCGATATTTTTTAATAGCGAAAAATTTATAGCCAGGATGATAACACTTCTCAAAATCACACTGTATCCTACTTGTGTCAATAGTTTTTACAGCAGTGTATTACAATTCACAAAGCAGCTAGTATTGCAAATGTTTAATCGGATGGATGGGAACAGGGAAAATAATGGACAGAAGTAATAAGATACTCTGCTTAGAAACGAAAAATATGTTTGTGTTGAAATTCTCTCCAATATCGCTTCAACAGCATCTTTGGAGAAATTATTATATTAACTGTCAGTAACAAATGTAAGACTCTCAGGCAATTTACAACTGTAAGTCTAAAAAATTAAAATAATTCATTTCATTCATATTTGAAATTGAATTTAGACACATTTCAGTGTAGTACACTTGAAAAAGAACAACGGTTGACGTTTTAATAAATTTGCACGCTATTAAAATAACTTTATAATCCTCTCACTGACAAACCCGTGCCAATACGTTCTTAAGCTCCAGGATTCACCGAAATATTAGCAATATTTTACATACTTTTTTTGATTTTAATAGAATTTTAATACATTGAACAATGATTTATACTCTGAGTAATAGCAATGAGCAATAAACTTTGATATAACGTTGAAATTAGCATACATATTTTAATCATTTAAAACAAATGCAAAGAAAACAAAACTAACTTTAAATTGATGTTACCAGTCTCTCAGCTGCTTTTTGAAATTTAATAGTTTAGCTTGTAAATGTTTAGTATAATTACAAACGCTACTGAAAATAGCTTTCGTTTGAGGATTTTATACGATCACCAAAGACTTTAAAATTGAATTTTAATTATAACAGTGCTGTACAAAATGTTTAGCACAAACACAATCCTGCAAGTTAATTACCCCATTTAATAGTCGTTCTATTTAGCGATCACACAGACCTTTTCTCCCCCCCCCCCCAGGGCGATACCTTCTTCAGGTATTCACGGGATTAGCAAACCCGGGCATCTGAGCGATATTTCTCTTTTCTATTCCATCTTATCGCTCTTTCATCTATGTTTCATTGTCGTCGTAGTTTTCTCTTCAGAGGTGAGGGCAATTCTGCATGAGCTGATATCGCTTTGTGTATAGACTCATAGGGAATTGTAAACAGTGTGACCGTTTTTGGATTGTTGTAAGAAATCTGGACTGTTGTAGGACTTGCAACAAGCTAAATCAAGCTAAAAACTCAGACTAAAAAATAGTTGGCAGTCTAATGATTCGAAATTAAGATTGTCGTATAGATGGCAGGACCATCGAATTTATTTTTAGCTTGTTGTCAGTCCAAATCCAACCTGCTTTTAGCTTGAAAAAACGGTCACACTGATTGTAAACCACCCACCCGTGGCCCTAGAAAGGGGGATCCTGGAAATCAAGGGAAACCAACACACTGATTTGGCTTCTGTTTCAGGTAGACGGGGGGGTGCATATTGGTCCCGTATGCACAAATAGGCTCCTCAGCTGATTTTTGTCACTGGCTGGGTATCAAGCCAGCGAGAATTGATACGTATCAACGTGACACGACACAGACTGTATCGATGTGTCCCATGCAGTCATTTTGAATAACATGAGTCTCAAATCCAACGCTTAATAATTTACCTAACAATAAAGAATGAGGAACTGATGAAAATAGCTTTACTTACCAGGGAAAGAAGTATTTTGGGTTAAAAATACTGGAACAGTTGTATAATACCGTTGCAATTGTACAACTAAAATTTTCTTTTGGCCTATACAAAAAATAAATCGCACGTCCCATTTCATGAAACTACTGAATAATCCCAAGACGTTCTGTATGTAGTTGTGTACACTAGCATGACCTTTTGGAGCTGTTGTGAAACTTCTTAGAATGACCTTGTGAGCAATAGAGGGGGTATATCGATGTGCCCCAGTTCCCCTTACACCTTAAATTGACCACAGAGGCACAAAAATGCATAAAAGAGAATTGAATGCAATAATGTGTAATATATGGATATATTACTTTTGATACACAGAGAAGCAAAAAATAACGCATATTAATGTTTATTTTATACAATTTTGTGTTTTCACTGGTCAGCTAATGTGTCTGCTCAAATACTGATGCGCTTATACTGTATAGTACACGATTTTTTTGGTAATACCACTTTACCGGTAAATTTAACTACAGTAATTAGTTTAAAAAATTACATTAGTTCTTTGTAATTTTTGTTAAATGAAATAGAATTTCTCGTGAATTATAAGGTATCTCATGTGTACTTCGTAGCATTCATTTGCTTATTTTAAGTTGGTGTCTAACAAAATATGTATTAGACAAATCCTTATTTATTAATAGTCAGAAAAATACTAAAACTTTCGTTACTCAAATTAATCGATAGCAGATACAACATAACATACTTTTAAGCTTTCGGAACACAATATTGAAACAATTTTATTTTTTTTTCACTCCTAATATTTTTTTTACTAGTTAAATTGTGATATGAAAATTTACGAAATTTCTTTTAACAAAAAACGACTTTTTTATAAAAGATTTTTCTTTTTTGCAACTCTGCAATAACTAAAATGCATTTAAATCATTAAGTGTTAATTTTAAACTATATTGGAAGTTAAATCAACAAATCGGAATCGGGTAAGAATTGCCGAAGATCAAAAGCAATATTCATTACGACTTACCACTGTGAAAAGTTTGCATTCATGGCCAATTAAACTTTTGAGTATTCCACTTGATTTCATTGCGCATATATTTTAAACTCAAGATGAATCTTTGAATGTCATATTCCCTAGATAGTAATATTCTAAATTTTGTTCAATACACATGCAGGTGATAAAATAGTGCGATATGTAGAACTGTGTGTAATTTAGGGAGCTTAATGTGTAACAGAGCAGAACGCAGGACTTCATTACATATGTGTATTAGTGAGCTATAGACTTTCTCGTTTTATGTCCAGATAAAAATTACCTGTGCTTAGGACTCAAATTACAAAATCTTGCTCACGGAGAGCGACGGGGATTATAAAGCTTATATTCGAATGTAATGAATGTTCAAATTCTCTTGACGATATTTTATGAATTATTTTAAATTAAGGAAGCTTTAATTTTGAAAAAAAATTTCATGTTTTGTTTTATTTTTAGGGGGAAAAAGGATCAGTCTAGAAAGTTTTTAAGGTTTTAGTTTTGAAATTATCAAGAACTTTAAATAAAATAAAATGACATAAAAAAAAGACAGACAAGCAGAAATAAAATAAGAAAAATACAAGGATAGTATAAAAAGAAAGAATATATAAATTTAAAAAAAGGAAAAGGTTAGACAATTTCAGTTCCTCTGCAGTTGATATTTTGATGAAATTCCTTTTTTATCATTAAAATATTAAGAACAAATATGAAATTTTATACTTCCTAAAATTTCCACTCTGTAAAAATTATGTATTACTATTATTTTTCAATACATATATAATCTGAGTTATTATAAATATAATAAACTACAATTCTAAGCTGCACAAAACAAACTTTCATAGTATTTTAAATTTGTTACCATTCGAATTATCACATTTATTCACAATTTTTATGCTTATAAAAATAAAATTACACAAGGTTTATTTCGGATATTTACACAATATTTCATTGCATACGCAACATCAATTAATGTTTTGGAGATCGGTTCTTTATGTACACTAAACGGCCAAAAGTCACTGGAAGATTTCATTTTTAGATTTTTTTTAGAAGATTTAAAAACGCAGTAACTTTTAAACTTCAAAAATATAAAGAACATGTTGGATTTCATATATTTCTGCAAAGTTTTGATCACCAGGGTAATTAACTGACAAGAAAATTGAATAGAAAGCATTTGTGATCACCTTTTTGTAAAAGGAATTTCTAGAAATGATTCGTAGCTGTGACACATGACTTAGTAGATGCTGAGAAACATTTGCGTTGTGTAAGAATAGGACAAATTAACAATCCGAAATGCTCCTAAAGATTCACATTGTACATACTAGAGCTAGAAATTTAGAGCATTTTTTTACAGGGTCATTGAAAAAGTTGTTTTTTATTCAATTAGTTACTGGTCCTCTAAATGCTCGTGGTCATAATTTAGTTTAATAATATGAAGTGAAACATACTCTTTCTAAATTTGCAAAATAGTCCATGAAGTATTTTAATAGCTATTTGACAAAACGCGTAAAATCGAAAGGTTCCGTTGACTTTCAGCCATGTAATGTATATAACCATAATTTTGAAAAAATTTCTTGATTAATTACTCACAAAAATGTTTTCCGAAAACGCACTTACTTTTATTTTAATAAAAACATATTAAAAGTTTCTAATTCCAAATGTATACAGAACAACTTCATTAATCTTTGTTTGAAATTCCGTTTGTTCTTTAGGGACAATAAATGGCCACTTAAGCTGCATATAAATACTTCTGGCGTCTTCTTCTTAAAAAAAAAATAACAGCACTTACAATGATCATGCGAAGGGAACAAAACGGGAATTCAGAATACCGTAATTTCGGGTGTAATAAGCCGCGGATCAAACAATTTTGTTTGGACCCAGAAATCTTATTTAGTGATTGAAGACAAATATTTACGGCGATCTAACTAGTTATATTTGTTTCTTAAAAAATTCTGGGTCGGAAAAGAATTGTTTGATCTGCGGCTTATACACCCGAAATTACGGTATTTAATTTTTCAGTCTTCAAAATAAAAGAATAAAATACTGTAAAATTTTCCAATAGTAACTCTTTAAATGAAGTGGTATACCACAAAGTATTTTTATTTTTGATTGTAGAAAAAAACATTTAACAATGCAAGGCTCGCAGAGTTCTTGATTTTCTGTATTTTCCTAACACTATTTTAAATCAAAAATATTAACGGTATATTTCTTCGACATTTGGAATAGAAATTTACAATTAAGTTTATCGTTTTAAAATAAAGTTGTCAAAGGTTGAAAATTTTAGAAACGCAGCGAAAGCTATGTAGTAAATGCATTTACTTAAAAATGAATAAATTTCAATAAATCCAATTGATTAATTTAGATTTAATTTTTAAAAATAGACGTGTGGGAGACTGAAATTCCTAACTAAATATTTTATTACCAAATTTAAAAGTAACATTATTAAATGTTACTTTCGAAAAATGAGGTAAATAAAAATTCTTATTTGAAGTATTAAGCTTTTGGATTTAAATTTCTTAATTTTATATTTTCTAATGAAGCAGAAATATATAAATAACCGATATATTTTAAAAAATAAATTTAATAGATATCCATACAAAAGATCTCCTGCATTATGCATGAACGAAATTCACTCGGAATTCCAGTTTACGTTCTCTTACTCCCCAAGGGGGACACCTTCTTTAGGTATTCACGGGCTTCATAACCCCCGGGCACCTCTTACCACCATTTTCGGGCTTATATCCCACGTGTTGATAATCGGCCATCATAAAATAAAATAAACCAAACATTTTCCTCTTTCCCCTGTTATCTTTCTTTCTTTAATCTTTGTTTCAACCTCCTTGTGGTTTCCTCTCCGGAGGTGAGGGCAATTCTGTGTGAGCTGATATCATCCTGTATATCGACTAATGGAGAATTTTAAACCACATCGTTTGTTGCAATGTATTACGGAGAACAACAGGTACTGAGGGAACAGGATGGTATTGAATATTATAAATTAAAAATCTTATAAGTAACAAATATTAATATCATTCATTCTTGGGACGCGTGGTCCTTCTGATTTGATATTTTATCATATTATTGTAATTATTTTCTTTTCTGATGTTAATACTTAATTGCATAAGAAAGAAGCCTAATGTAATTTTCCTAATTTTATTTAATTGCATTTTACTTTTAAATATAATTTTTAGAGATAAGGTATTAACATTATGAAGCTTTTTAAGAAAAAACCATTAAAGAATTATTTTTCTAAAAATTAAACCTCCAAGAAAATAGCAAATAGTGAAATTTTTATCTGTTAAAATATCAAATTCTTAAAATCAATACGATAATATCTTCAGAAATGTTTACCAATAAAATACTGGGATAATTTTAAATTTACAAAGCTTTTAACATGACACAACATATTTATCATTTGGAATTGATATTGATTCAGATTGCATTTTCGATAACATAAACTAGAATTCAACTGGTCTTTTTTGAAAACTGCTAATCAAAATTAAAGGTTAAGACAAATTTAAATGGATTCGTTAAAGTCGGCAACTTATCTCCAAATGCAAATATTCCTCCAGAGGGATACCTTCTTCTAGCCTTTACGGGCTTAGCAACCCCAGGCACCTAAGTTATTTTTCTCTTTTCGTTTTTAGTCTCATCTTCGTTTCATCTTTGTTTTACTCTCGTTCTGGTTTCCTCTTCTGAGGGGAGAGCAATTATGTGTGAGCCGACACCATTCTGTATATCAACTCATGGAGAATTGGATACCACCCACGTGTTTGCTTTTCGTGGCGACAAGTGTCCCTGGAAAAGGCGATCCTGGCAGTTGAGGGAAACCAACACGCTGCTTTGGCCTCTGCTTCAGGTAGACGGGATGTGGATATTGGTCCCGTATGCATCAATCGGCTGGTCAGCTGACTTTTGTCACTGGCTAAGGGATAATTAGTTTAAAAATCCGCATTTCTCATGCATTTACTTAAAAATAAATTTCAACAAATCCAAGTAACAATATTCCAATAAACATTCCAGCCTCTCTTGGAATAATTTTGGATGGTCATTCTCTCACAAAACTGCACTCTATACTAGTTGATTTACTATTCAATGTTTCGGCTGACAATCAATCGCAACTTCTCACAAAACTCTGAATTAAAGTCGTGGTGCAAGATCTGCTATTTCTGACAGGGATGCAACATCGTATTCTGGTGGGTGCCCGGATACATATGTATCCATGGTAATGAGAAAGGAGACAAAGCAGCAAAATAGGCTCTCGGTATTTTAAATCATCAGATTCCCTTTACAGAGATTGAACATAGCATCAGTAGTTATATTTGCAATAAATGTCAAGAAAGTTGGAACTCTGAAATAAATAATAAATTACATCATAAACCCACAATATAGTTTGGTCACCTTACTACCCAAGGAAAACTGATGTTCTGTTAACTCGTCTTAAAATCGGACATTTCAAAATCGCTCACAACCATCTGTTACTTCGTGAGGACGCTACCATGTGTGCCCACACTGTTATTTTGATCATCTGACTATTCACCATACTTTTACTGACTTTCCGCGCCTCCATCACTTGTACAGAACTTACTTTAACCCTTTAACGATCAAAGCATTTTCATTGCTAAGATATCGAAATAAATGAATGACACCGGTAATTAAGAACAAATATATTTCTAAATAAGAAAACGTGATTTGTCACATACATAATAAAAGGGATATTTTTAGATAAAAATACTGGTGTCAGTGTTGCATATCGAAATTAAAATTTTGTGGTTTCATGGCGAAACCAATGAACGTTAAAGAGTTAATTCATAATCCCCAACCTTGACAAACCACATTGAGGAAACGCCTAAAGGAGCAGTGTTTACTTTTAAATGCAGGTTATTTTGAAATACGACCCTTTAATGTTTATTATTCGTTTTATGACTTTGATTATCAGATTGCACTTTCTATTCACTTTTAATTCGATATCCTAATTTTTTTGCATGTTAATCAGGCGAAAGTAGAAAAATAGAATTATCTGGATGGGATACCCCTTAGAGATGTTTCTCAATTTTGCATTTTTATTCTTTGTTTTGGCCCAGCATATCAGAAGGGATAATAAAACATAGGAGAAATAACATGCCCGAAGGCAAAATAACATAGGCGTACGCCGTATCACTATCCGTAGAAATGAGCAGATAATCCCTACTAAACACATTATTGTACTTTAATAGCCCTACGTTACCAACTAGAATTAAAGCTGGCTATCTAAGTTGTCCAGTTCGACCATATATACCAAACCCTCTCCGATGTTCTAAATGCCAGCGTTACAAAGACCACCTGGGATCTATTACCTGCGCACGTTGTGCAGAATTCGGCCACGACAATGAATCTTGTGCAAAACCCGAAAGCTGCGCAAACTGTAAAGGATATACAGCATATTCCCGTGCTTGTCCTAATTGGAACCGAGAGAAAAATTATCACAGTTAAAATTACTCAATTTTTCTTATACTGATGCCCGTAAACTTGAAGAAACCAGAACCCCATCCGGTATTTCTTACTCCAGTATATTCAAGCAGCAATCAACATCTGTAAGACACATAAATACCCAAACTGTTTCCATATTTCCACCAAGTAAATCAACCAGCACTCCAGTTAAAGAAACCCGTGATATCGGTCTTGGTTCTAAATGCTATGGGACCCTTTTATTAAAACGTTGGCTACCATCCTCAGAACCAGTTAAAATAATTAACTAGAGAGTTGGCGAGAGAAATCTCAAGATCTATCCTAAAAGTCATCTGAACCCTAGACTAAGACCAAAGGGGCTACAAACACCAAAATACCACAGAAATCCGATATTCGTAGAAAACAGAATCTTGAAAAAGAAAACATTTGTACAAACTGATCAAAAGAAAACTTCAACTCCAGCCTCTCCACAATGGAAAATCGTGGGAACAATGAAGAAAAAAATCTGACGTTAGCTCATGCATAAGAAACGTTAACAATCCGAAGAGCTACAGCTGTCGTGGAAGAGGCTATGAAATCAATCTTATAGCAGTGATTCGGATGCTGATGAAAATACAATACTAGAAGAATTTGTGCCTCATTGACATTTTTAATCAGTGTTTTAAATATATAAGGTTTTATGTAGTATTTTGCTTTTAATAGTTCATGATGTCTTATTGCTTTATTGTTCGTAAGATTCTAACTAGTTTTTTAATCTTTCTATTTTAATTTCACTGAGTGTTTTTATTACATTTTAATCGCTTGTTCCTTCACATTTACTTCTTCATTTTGCTTTATTTTTAATGCAATTTTTTTCTACAATATCCTTATGTTTTATTTCTCATCTTGTTCTTGGCGCAGCATGTCCCTAAAGGGACTTCCTATCATTAAGCTCAATACAACCAACCAATTTACTTAAACTTGTTTAAATCATAATACATGTTTTTTATAAGTGTTCTGTGATTAAATACCATGATGACTTTTTCTTTTTTATTCTTGAGGTAATCAAAAATATATATATTATTAGGAACTAATCTTTTATATTTATTGTATTTACAGCAATTCACCAGAAATTTAATTCTCGTTTTCTATTATATTTCGAATAAAATATTGCGTAAAATTGCATTTTGATTATTTACTTTTATACACGCATAAACCTTCTTTGTTTCAAGACTGTAAACAATCACAAATATAAATATTTTATTGCTTACAGATAAATCAAAACACGATTGTTTTTGACAGTAAGTAAATATATAAAAGATTACTTTAAAATATACATTGATAACATATCAAAAATATCCATTTTGAGATTTTCTTTAAAGAAATATTGATACTCTAGCACACTCATATTATGATATCCTAAAATAGTCTATTTTTAATTTTTTTTATTGTATCTGCAAATACGTAAAAGGAGTATTTATTAATAGTAAAAGGGCATATGTATTATCATTAAAGTTGAGATTCTAGACAGTAAATCAGAGAAGCCGTAGTCTTATAAAGAGAGGACCGAATTTCAAAACAGATTTTGATTATTTTTATATATGTTGTAGGATAGAACCCCCTTAGTCTCAGGTTGAACGGATTTTATACAACACTCCTTAGTTCTCGAGAAAAAGGGGGAGACTAATATTATAATACAACTTAAATATTTACTTTGTAAGGCAGTTTTTGCATTGGCGTAGCTCATTCGATAAATCTTTAGCTCCGCGGGACTCAGGTTCGATTCCTTTGCACATTTTGTATTCATTTTTAGGTATGTTCGCAATTATGTAAATACATAGCACCTATAGCTATCGTTCAGTCCGTCCGTCCGCATATAACAACTCAAACTACCCAACCGAATCGCTTGAAATTCAAAATATATAATTACATGATTTTGCTTAGTCATTTGAAATTTTATGAAAATCGGATGCATTGATCAATTATAGGGACAATCAAAAGTATTGTTACATTACGGTCAATGGGGAAAAGTTTCAAATGCATTTTAATGGTGTTACTCATTCGAACACAATAAAATTAATATGCGTCTGAGAAGTACATTTTATAATACTTATTTTGCACAATCTGTGGGGCAAAGAACATTTGTTATTGATTTACAAGACCGCACAAGAGTATTCCGTTATATAATTGTATAGGGAGAACATTGTTTGGTGCGCGTTTTGTCATTAAGATTTTATGAGATTGACATACGTTGCTGAGGAATACAAGTTATTTTCTGTATAGAAAGAAAGTAGATAGTATTTATAGGAACAAATAAAAGATTTTGGCTACTTTATTGTGTCCAAAATACTGTGTATTATTACATCAATATCGGAATTTTTGGTGCGTCCGTAATTATATATAGCTAGTACCTATATCCCGTTTGTTTTCCCACATATAACAAAGCAAAAACTGCCCAACCAAATAGTACGACATTTAAAATATATAATTGTAGAGTGATTTTGTCGAGTCCTTTTTAAATTTTATGAAAATCCGATGTATAGTTTTAGTTAGAGACAATGAAAAGTATTCTATTACATTATGATAAATAGGAAAAAATGGTTTTAAAGTACATTTTAATAATGCTAAACTCTTTCGAATATAATAGAATAGACATGAATCTATGAAGTATATATACTGAAATGTACATTCTGTACAATCTGCGATGCAAAAAATGTATATCAAATTACAGGGTCACACAAAAGTATTCCACTTCATAATGCTACACGAGGAAACATTGTTTGGGGCGTGTTTTAATTGCATTAAACTATTTCACATTTTATGAATATGATATACGTTGCTAAGGTGCAATAAAAGTTACTTCCTGTATATTTATAGGAACACAAAACAGATTTCAACCACTATACTATACCCAAAGTACTGTCTACAATGTCAGCTAGATCTGAACATTTTAAAAACTTCGTTATTGTACGAACGCACCTCATTTGCTACGCTTCACGTGCAATTTCTACGTAAACTGCAAAACAATATCTCAAAAAAAATCTAGACCGTTAAACATAATAGAAAATCAAACAAGGAGGCGGGCGGCATGGCTAATGACATGCTCTGCAGCATTAAACGAGATTTTATACATGCAACATCCCCTTCACCCGTCACAACCAAAAATGAAATTAACTAAAAGCAAGCCAAACAGAATAAATTGAAATGCAGTAAAAACAAACCAGGAATATCCCACAAAATGACCACTCTTTGAATCATACAACTTGGTGAAAGTACCAACTTCATTCAATGACGACCCCCAGGGGGATACCTTTAGGTATTACGGGCTTCAGAACCCCGGGGCACCTGAGTGATATTTCTCCTTTCCTTTACCTCTTGCTCCTCTTGTCTTCCTTTCGTCTTTGTTTCACTCTCATTGTGGTTTCCTTTTCGGAGGCGAGGGCAATTCTGTATGAGCCGATATCATCCTGTATATCGACTAATGGAGAATTGTGAACCACCCACGTGTTGGCCGTGAGTTACGACCCGTGTCCCTGGAAAGGGGGATCCTGGCAGTTTAGGGAAACACACTGCTTTGGCCTCTGGTAGACGGGAGGTGCATATTGGTACCGTATGCACCAATCGGCTGGTCAGCTGGCTTTAGGGATCAAGTGATCAAGCAAATACTAGTCATCTCGTTAAGGGTGGAGACTGACATAGGTTTGTCTTGTGACCGAATGGGCCCCGGTTAGAACTGGTGTACGAATGTGCATCCCCTTGTTGGGCTCGGTAGTGTGTGGTGCGGCCAGGATCTGAATTCTATTTTTTCTAACATGGATGGAAAAAATCTCTTTCCTTCTGTCTCCCATGTGGAGAGCAACGATCTGTACATGATTTTTCTTTCACTCGATTTTTTATTAAACGCACTGATAGCCTTTCCGGTAATTCTTTTAAGAAAACTTACAATTTCTTATTGCTAAAACTTTCCAATCTTTTTTTGGTGATGGTAAAAAATTAGTCTGGGGATTTATTGGTTGAAGTTTCTTCAGCCAGCCAATCGCAACTTCTATCAAATTGCAGTACAATAGGCACTTTTTCCGTTTCTGTTACAGCACATAAAACTCTCAATACCTGCCGAGGTGTAATATCTGAACCTGGTCTTTTATTTTCCACTAAAGAACTTCTAATTTAAAGGATCAAAATGTCATAGATGTCGAAATGATGTCAATTCGTCGAAATGAGCAAATACTTCCTACAAAACACATATTAACTTTCAATAGCAATATTTTACCTACTAGAATCCAAGCTGGATATCTAAATTGCCCTGTCCGCCTTTATATTTCAAATCCCCTCCGCTAATTCAAATGCCAGCGTTTTGGTCATGCTAACGCTAACTGTCGTGGCAATGTTACCTGTCCACGTTGTGCAGATGTGGGCCACGACGGTGAATCTTGAGAAAAACCTGATCGCTGTGCAAACTGTAAAGCTTATCATACATCATATTCTCGCTGCTGTCCCATTTGGATCAATTGAAAAAAGAAATTCTCACCATCAAAATAACTCAAACTTCCTCTTGCCGAAGCTGGAAAATTGAGTCAAGAACCCCGTCAGTTTGTGTGTCCTATTCAAGCTTACTTAAACAGCAATCGAAATCCGTAAGGCACATTAGCGCCCAAACCGATTCCTCTATTCCATCCAATACACAGCAGAAACAAACCCCTAATGCGAGTGTTGCAACTAAAGGTGTGAGGGAGTGACCTTTGTCATAAAGGCACTCTAGTATTTCTGAGATCGTGACGTCAATAATTTAACATGTGTAAGCGTAAAAGCGACATCTATCCTCTCTTTTACTTTAACTTTCTAGAGTGTGTGTGCTCTTTCGGATTCTGCAGTTAGCTCGCGTTTATTAGTAATATGTTAATGTGAATTATCTCAGTTTGCAGCATATAAAAGCTTGGGTTTGAGTGAGTGGAGAGTGTCTCTGGCATTAGCCAGCGAGAGAGCATCTGTGGCGGTAGCCAGCGAGTGAGGATACTTGGCGTTAGTTAGCGAAGTGAATTATTAGTTAGCGAAGTGCTAGCCGATTGAAAGTAGCAGCGAAGCCTCCAGTGAAGTGTAAGGGGGTTTCGATATTTGATTTGAGAGTTGGCCATGGTAAGAAAATTTATAGTAGTTTCATTTTGATTATTTGTGAATAAAGAATTACACACAGCCACGGGCTGTCTAATTAAGCTTTATCTAGCAGCTCAGCCAAGAGATAGGGAGAAGTATTAGAAGGTGCCACGATTGAGCTAGGCCGAAGCTTGTGAGTATGTGTTTAGCCTTTTCATAGTATTCTCAGTTGTGTAAAATTAAGACTTGCTCCACTTCCCTTCAGCCCTCATCATTTTAATAAACTTTGTTGTTTTATCTTAAGTACTGAGTATGTCTGCATTTAACTCCCACCACGACCAACCAAACGTTACAAATGACACTCAGCATGCATGTAACGTTACAAAGGTATTTTACAACCAAAATTGGAACGTTGGCTATCATCCTCAGAAACTGTTACTATAGTATACGAAAGTAGTCAATCACAAATCTTCGATTCAATCCAAAAAGTCGAACGATCTCCAGAATACACCAAAGACAGTAAAATCTAATAAAAACGACCCTGCTCTCTCTCCAATTAATTTGCATAAATCGAATATTAATAAAACTGAGAAACTGAGTGAAAAAATAAAAGAGAAAAAGACTGTTTGGGGCCTCTGATCAGTGGAAAACTGTAACAAAGAAACAACGAAAACCTTATCATGGACCATCTGTTTCTAATCTAAAAGATCCGAAACAGCTATTTAATTATATAGAAGAGGCTATGGGGTCGGACTCATACGAGTCGAGCGAAGATGAGAATACTGTATATGACGAATTTGTGCCTGATTGATCTTGAGAATGGTTATTTCTACATGATTTTAAAAGTTGTTTTATGTAGTTGTATGTGTATATTTCAACAGCCATTACTTTGTAACATTTTAATGCATGAAATTATTTATCGCTTGTTATTAACCATCATCATTTGACGCTTTTAACTGTTTTTATCTATACATGTCATCATTGATTTAATCTGATTTTATATATTTATACAACTTTTCATCTTCTTTAATGTTGGTTTCCTTCTTTTGATTTAGTTTTGACTTTGTCTTGGCGCTGCATGTCCCTAAAGGGATTTTGCGCCATTAAACCTCAATCAACCAACGAACCATCATTCAATAATGAATTCAGATGATTTCGATAGGTACTACCTTTAATAAAATAATACGTAATAATTTTTATGAAGTTCCGAGTATATACCACTCGGTAATATCGTCAAACACATCTCCTGTCCTTGAACTCACCCTTTCGATGTGAATCAAACCATTTCTGAAGATCTTTCTTTTTACTGAAATGTGAACACATGAATTGAAATGCATTAATTTTAAAGTTCTGAAGCTAAAAGTATTTCGTTTATCAAATAGTTTTGTAACAAACTTGTTTGTCTCAAAAAATATATTTACATCCAAAAGATACATACAATCCCCTGAGGAAGGTTTCAATTGTAAAGAAATAAGATAACAAATTGAAATCAAGATGTATATTGTCGTTATTTAATTAAACTATTAAAAGTCATCTATATATCTATAGCTCAAAATATTTCTATTCAAATTTATTGTTACGCTCATAAATATGTAAGTATGTGTCAGCTAGAATTGAACTACAGCTCCCCCCTATAGGAATGCCACGAATTTATCTAAAGACTATTTTACCATCATAGAGGTAAGTTTCTTGGACTACAAATTGAAATAAGTTCAAAAATAAATCATTATCTGTGTCTGTATTGCTCTCTGTGCCATAAAATTCAACATTTTTTCTTTTTACATCCGTTAAGTTTATCGTATTATGAAGGTCTGCAAAATCATAAGCAAACAAACCAATAATGTTTATTTTTTTTAGCTTATTCCAGTAACGTTTAACAGTTTTTTGTAATAAAATTTGATTTATCACACTCCAATTTCTTGCTAACAACTTCAATGTATGAAACAAAACCACAAGTTATTCTTCTGAATTTAACTGAATTTTTGTGAAATTTAGGTACAAGTATAAGATATGGGAAGCTTTGACTTTTTTGTTTTAACTTTTTTATAGAGGGCTTTGATTCTGTTCTCTACAACTGTGATTTTTGAATCAAAATTTTATTCTGATATTTATTATTATTATTATTATTATTATTATTATTATAACATTCATTCAAAAGCTTACTATACAATTTCTTGCAGATCAATGCATAATTTGTGTTAGGCTTATTAACATATGTAATTATAAATTTTTCTTGAAGTTCCTTAATTAATTTTGTAATTTCAATGTGTTCCTCGCGAAACATACCGTCACAAACTCTAACATATTCCCTCTTTAATTGCCTTAATATATACTTCCATTCTTGGAAAACACTACTTGGTAATCTATACCTGTACATTAATTTATGTATAAATATATCTGAATTTAAATTAAAGCGTTTTACAGCACTTTTATTTACGATACGTTTCGCTCTATATATTTTTTTTGTACTCCATCTTCCTTATCTCCACATCCTGCACTATCTTCAAATTACCAGTAATAACATGTCTATAGTCTTCATCTATATAATTTATATATTAATTATCATTAAAATTACGAATACTTTTTTCGGTACTTTCCATAACCGTTTGACGGTTATGCATCGCTATTGCGCTTCCAGATTTCAAGTCCAAACAAGCTAAGTGGCGCTATCGCGCTGTCATTTCAATACGAGACTGCATCTCTGCTCATAAACAAATATTTTGCCGCTCTTTGCTTTTTTGTAACGAAACTGTTACGAAAAAGCAATAGCGCCGCTTAGCTTGTTTGGACTTGATATCTGGAGCGTGATAGCGCTGCATAGCCGTCAAACGTTTAAGATCTTTTGCAAAGCTGTTGTAATTAAAAATTGAAGGCCCCAGAGGTTTATCATATTTATAAGCCTTAATTTGTTTTACCTTACCCACTGGTAATAACTCATATTTAATATTTTATTATAATTTATTCTGTTTTGACGATTTCCAACATAGATAAAAGATATTTCATAATAGACTATCTTGAACCTGTATGGCTATTTCTTAAGTTAAAATACATTTACAAGTTGTGTGTCTTTATACTATACCTCATTAAATCTAAAGCTAAATCAACGTTATCACTTCCTACATCGGCATGCAATACCCCTAGTGTCTGTGGAATTAATTTCTTTTTAATGTTAAAAATCAAACCCTTAATCAAATTACTTCTGCGTACACCACCATATGGAATTATTGCATTCATTATGTCTTTGCAAATATTGATATTTTTATTATTCAAATGATTCACATTAAAATGACTTTTAAAATTAAAACTTAAAGAAATTCATACCTAAAATCGTGATTTATTTTTTCATAAATAGAATCATCTATATCATCAGATTTTTAACTACATTACAATTATTAAACATAACATTCAGTCCATATGGATATACCGTACCGTATTTTTTCATTTCACTTTCACACAACTTTCTTTCTAATTCATTTGGAATAATATGCAGTACAGATATCCATATATTTTTGATACCATACTCTGTAAGATGATTTCAATTTCCTGATCCTCATTTATGATTTTATGGAATTTGATTTATTAGAATATATAAACCATCAAAATAATTAACTTAACAAAAACTAGCCCATCTCCTTCACAATACAAAAACTTCTTTAAAAGTTAAAAATTCAACAATATAAAATATAAAACAACAAAACAGGCTGCAGCCTCGTCAGCGATGGGTTTTATTACAAAAAAGCAGACGAGCATTCAAATTTGTGAATGAAAATATGTATAAGTGGCAGTAAGTTTCTGCCAGAGCGGTAAATAGCGAAATCGGATGTTAAAAAACCCGATGGCTACATTTCACACGCTTCCCCACTGGACCCAACGCCACATAAATAAATGAATGCCTCACCTGGAAGATGCAAAAACTATATTCGTTGACTAAAACACACATCCCCAACTCAGCCACATTGCCACAACCCGAAACAAACTAAACAGAACGAATTAGAATTCAAGCGAGTAATTTAAAATCAAAGTTTGTTGCCAATCGATGCAGCACATCATCATAAAACCGTCGTTAAACAGGCTTTAGGCAATGCAAGTCATTCACTAACATAGAGAACCAAACGGTCAATAATGAAGAGAATCCGCAAAATTAGAATATTTATTTATAAAATTAAGAGGTATGTTGTTTTAATAATGAAGATACCTTTAAAATGAAATAGCTCCTTATCAAACAGGTGTTTTTCTGAGCAGATTCTGAAATAACGAAAAATTTGACTGATTATGATGTTAATATATATATGCGTTTGCAAATGTTGGAGGACCAGTGTACAAGATTAACATTAAATGAAAAAATTTTCGCTTATCATATATTGAAATCTGTATTTTATTGTCTATCAAAATCTTTACTTTTAAATCCAGATAATCAGCCTCCGATCTATTATTTTTCTTTAATATTAACGAATCAGAATAAATTAGAGAAAATTCATTAAAGTCGGCATTAAAATTGAATAATCAAATCGTTTATGTATCTGTAATGAAGAAATTTGACATCAGCTGTGTATTAATACTTTATTGAAACTCATAAAAAAATAGCCGCAGTGGATGAGTAGCTAGTACGCATACCAATCCCATTGATTTGTAAGTATATTTTAGAACCTGTAAAAACATAATTATTGTTAAGGCAAAACCGGCAGAATTTACGAAACAAGTTAGAATTAAAATCAGTACCATCTAAAACCAGTTCAGCTGTCTTTAAGAGTGCATACTTTAAGCTATTAATAGGAATAGTGGTAAATAAATTTTCGTAATAAGTATGGATAGAATGAACGCTATTGTTTTTTAATTTTTCAACAATCTCGAAACTACTAGAAATAATCCAAAAACACTTACTGTCCTTATATTTATATTTCTAAAGTTATTACCTATAATGTTAACATTACTGCAAATGAACCTGTATTTAGTAGGTACTTTATGGAATTTTGGAGTAAGAAATAAAAATATAAATGATAGATTTTTATTACGTGGGAATGGAATATTTGTTTGTTTAGAAAAGGGTAAATATTTATAAGTGAAGACACAAATTTTATAGGTTACACACTTGTTTAACTCTGCATTGATCATTTCAGCAAAAAACATTTTTAAAATTACTGCAATTTACCGGCGGCCTTATGAACTTGACAAAAAACAAATTTCTGTTTGTAATTTACCCATTTCCTTTCTAATATTCTTTTAAAATATTGATAAGTATAAGATGCGTTATTTAGAAGTCTATCCTGAAAGGATTTAAAATAATTTAAAAGATGTAACTTCGGATCTGTAAAAAGGGGGATAGGTGTATTATACCTGTAACTTTAAATTTTAAATAAAAATATTTAAATCGCTTTAAAAGTATTAAATTACTTTATTGGATTTAATTACATATTAATTGTACATTGTTGCATAGGTGTTACTACATAGGTGTCATTGTTACATGTTATTTACTTAATTGAATTTAATTAAATTGGATTGTTAATACGAAATTTAGTACCTAAGTTCAAAAGATTACGTAGATTAACATTTTCTCTAATATTTAGATCTCCAGTTACAATATGTTGACTGGTTTCGTTTAAAAACATTCTTCCGGCCAGTATCGGGAGAAGTGAGGTAGCTTTCATATTCTTTACTTTTAAAAAAATGCAATGTTATTCAATCATACAAACCTCAAATTAGTGGAACACGATAATAGAAGATTATTTTTTTTATATAAATACTGAATATGAATGTAAATTTCGAAAAACTTTATACAGTCTGGTTTTATTTAAAGCGATTTACATTTGATATCCAAATTCGGTGATATAATGAAGATCCTGCCATTTTAAAACAATATGGTGGGTGAAATTAACCAGTGAGCTTCGAGATCTTGATAAGTTCTGTACATATACTCACTCGCATCGAAATTGGTTGGTATATCGGAGTGTTGTCGCATGAAATAGGTTTTTAAAAATGTCTCTCACCTTAGAAATTCAAAGTGTTATAACTCAGTCATTTTTAAAGATATAGACAAAGCGGAAAATGCTCTAGAATCTTTATAATAAGCTGAAACGGATCGTTTCAAAATGTTAGTCACAATATAAATTCAAATTATAATAACTCAATCATTTTTAAAGATATATACAAAAGAAAAATGCTCTGTAATATTTGTATCAAGGTCAAACACATAGAACATATTTTTAAATTTCTAATTTTTTTTTCTTCTTAATTTTAAATAAATAAAAAAAATGGCCGCCATTTTGAAACAAGATATCGGATGATGCTAGCCAACGAAACTCGGTCGAAACATTTGTATGTACTATGTACGCATCAAATTACATCCAAATCGGTTCATTAATACCCGTGTTATCAGGTGACCAAAAAATACCCAAATTTAAATTTTTAATTATATAAAAAAAATTAAGTGGCCGCTATTTCGAATCAAAATGGCGGATGAAACTGGCTAACAACTCGGTTCATACATCGGCATATACTATGTACACACCAAGTTTCATTTAATTCGGTTCATACAGGGTATTTCAAAAATGACAGGTATTTTAACAAAAATAAATAAAAACTAAACTGGCAGCGATAGAAATACAGTTTGTTGCAATATGCTTGGGACAACAGTAAATTTTCAAGCGGATACTTTTAAAATTAATTAATTTTCAACAACAGATGGCGCTGCAGTCTGGAAAAATCTAAAGTACAATATTTTCCACACATTTAACATTTGCAGCAATAATGTCGCTTTGTCTCTGAACGAAATTAACCAGAAACCTTTGAAACGTGTAAGGCGGGAGAGCTTCACATGCAGAATAGATGTATTGCTTCAATTGTTCACTTGTTTCTGTATTGTGGCAGTATACCTGGTTTTTTAAGTGTCCCCACAGAAAGAAATCATATGGGTTCATATCTGGTGAATAGGGAAGCTAATCCACGCCGCTTGTTATATGTGTGGGATAGCCGAAAGCAATCGCACGATCATCGAAATATTCATTCAGGAAATTAAAAACGTCCGCCATGCGATGCAATCCCGGCTGTCGGCCTAACCGTTCGGAGTTCTCGTGGTTTTCTTCGAACCTTGCGTAAATACGGGTTAGGTTCCCTTAGAAAGACCCCCCACGAAGGGCACTTCCCCTGGTCCTATATCCCTAGCGCAGATAATAGAACGTTAAAAATCAACCAACCAACCGCCATGCGATGTGGTTGGGCACAGTCTTGCATAAACCACGAAGTGTTCAGTGTCCTCTAATGCATTTTGTACTGCCACAAATTCACGAAGAATGTCCAGATAGCGTGGTGCAGTGAACGTTTCGGATCTGAAAAATGGGCCAATGAGTACGTTGGAAGAAATGGCATCCCAAATCTATACTTTTGGAGGACACGGGGACGATGGGGCTGCAACATGGGAGTTTTCGATTCCCCATATCTGCCAGTTCTGTTTATTGACGAAGACGTGAAGGTAAAAATAAGCTTCGTCAGTAAACCAAATGCTGCCCACATGGATATCGCCGTCATCAATCCTTTGCACAATACCGTTAACGAATGTCGCTCGTGGATCAATGGAAGCAGCGCTGAGGGGTTGTCAAATTTGAGTTTTGTATGGATAGAGGCGTAAACTCTGGAGCATGTGACGATACATGGACGTTGGCTTTATATGGACTGCAGCTGCAACACGGCGAATGGAAACCCGAAGCCGCTGTTGGATCACCTCCTGCAGAAGCTGAGTATGTGGTTGCCGTACACCGTTGCCTTACCTTTCCAGCACGTTCATCCTTTAAGTTCCCAGGCCGTTAAAAAGTTTCAAACATAATCTTTATTGTATCGCTTTTTGGTTCTTTGATTGCATTAAACTTCCGTTGAAAACTTCGTCTTGTTTTGCGGCCCAACCAGTGGCCGAGAGGTTTTGACCTCTCAACTGGTAGACGGCAGGTACTGGGTTCGAACCCAGTCGCGGCTGTCGGCCTAACCGTTCGGAGTTTTCGTGGTTTTCTTTGAACCTTGCGTAAATACGGGTTAGGTACCCTTAGAAAGACCCCCACGAAGGGCACTCTCCCCTGGGCCTATAATTCTTGCGTAGTTAATCGGTCGACAAAAATAAATCAAACCAATCGTCTTGTTTTGCAACAGCACTGTGTTCTAGGTAGTGGAATTCCAACACCAGAAAAATCCTCAGTTCTAAGGAATAAACCATTTTTTCACAGCAAACTTGCAATCTGTGAACAGAACATGCTTACAGCAGAAAGACGACTTGCAGAATGGCGAACTCGCAGAATGCGTTTTCTTCTATATCTTTCAAATCACCTGCAGCGTCATCTGTGGCTGAAAATTGTAAATTATTTCGAAAGTTCGTCTGCCTGAAAGTTTACTGTTGTCCCAGGTATATTGCAACAAACGGTGCATTTCTATCGCTCCCCGTTTAGGTTTATTGATTTTTCAAATATACCGGTCATTTTTGAAACATCCTGTAAATACGCGTGTTATCACGTGACAAATCAGACCATTTGAAAACGTCAGCAACACTAGAAATTCAGATTGCTATAACTCTAATTTTGAAAGATATAGACAAAAGAAAAAATGCTCTGGAATCTTTGTGTTAAGGTCAAACACATAAAAGAAAAATATTTTTAAATTTTTCATTTTTTTTCTTCTCAATTTTATATTTTTTTAAAATTTAAATGGCCGTCATTTTGAAACAAGATGGCGAATGATGCTGGACAACGAACTCGGTCGAGACATTAACATTAGTATGTACTATGTACACACAAAGTTTCATTCATGCCGCTCCACCCACGGGGATACCTTCTTTAGGTATTCACGGGCTTCACAACCCCGGGGCACCGGAGTGATCTTTCTCCTTTCCTTTTCCCCTTACTCCTCTGGTCTTCCTTTCCTCTTTGTTTCACTCTCATTGTGGTTTCCTTTTCGGAGGTGAGGGCAATTCTGCATGAGCCGATACATCCTGTATATCGACTCATGGGGAATTGTAAACCACCCACGTGTTGGCCGTGCGTGGCGACCCGTGTCCCTGGAAAGGGGGATCCTGGCAGTTGAGGGAAACCAACACACTGCTTTGGCCTCTGCTTCAGGTAGACGGGAGGTGCATTTGGTCCCGTATGCATCAATCGGCTGGTCAGCTGACTTTTGTCACTGGCTTTAGGGATCAAGTGATCGAGCAACTACTAGTCATCTCGTTAAGGGTGGAGACTGACATAGGGTTGTCTTGTGACCGTATGGGCCCTGGTTAGCACTGGTGCACGAATGTTCATCCCCTTGTAGGGCTCGGGAGAGGGTGGTGCGGCCGGGGTCTGAATTTTATTCTTTTAAATATGGATGGAAACACTTCTTTTCCTTCTACTTCTCTCCCTAGCGGAGAGCAACAAACTGTACTGTCTTCGAAGAATACTCGCTTTTTCATTGTGAAACGTACTGATAGCCACTCGGATTGCTCGTTTAAAAAAACTTCACCATTTCTCATAGCAAAAACTTTCCAGTCTGTTTTAGGAGATAGTCACACTCTCAAAAAACTACAATCTGGTGATTTGCTGGTTGAGGTTTCTACAACCAAACAATCACAATTTCTCTCATACTGCATTACAATAGGCACATTTTCTGTTTCTGTACAAGCACATAAAACCTTAAATACAAGCCGTGGAGTAATATCTGAACCAGATCTTTTATACTCCACCAAAGATGAAATTTTAGAAAATTTAAAAGACCAAAATATCATAGATGTACGCCGTATCACCATCCGTAAAAATGAGCAGGTAATTCCCACTAAACATATTATTCTGACCTTCAATAGCACTACTTTACCACCTAGAATTAAAGCAGGATATCTAAACTGTAAAGTCAGACCCTATATACCAAACCCTACCCGCTGTTTTAAATGCCAGCGTTTTGGTCATACTAAAACAAATTGTCGTGGATCCCTTACCTGTGCACGTTGTGCAGAAGTGGGCCATGACAATAATTTATGTGAAAAATACGAACGCTGCGCTAACTGCAAAGGAAATCATACAGCATATTCCCGCAAGTGCCCTAACTGGAACCGTGAAAAAGAAATAGTTACCATAAAAATTACTCAAAACTTATCTTATCCAGAAGCCCGCAAACTTGTTGAAAATAGAACCCCATCTGTTGGAATTACCTACTCCAGCTTACTCAGGAGGCAATCAACAGCCGTAAGACACACGGCTACACAAACTGATGTAACATATCCGCAAGATGAATCAACCGTAACGCAATCTACTAACACCACATCCTTTGAACCAGTAAAAATAACTGACTTGGAGAAGAAACAACAGAAAATTACAGCTCTATCCAATAAGTCTACTCAACACCGAAATAAAACAAAAGCTGCCACGAATACCATAATACCACAGAAATCTGATATCCCCAGAAAACAGAACCAAAAAAAACCCGCTCTACAAACGACTAAACAGAAATCCTCAACTCCAGTTTCTCTACAGTGGAAGACTGTGGGGAAGGGGAAGCAAAAATCTGGTATCAGTTCAGTAATCAAAAACATCAAAGATCCAAAACAACTGAAGCGTTACGCGGATGAGGTTATGGATGCCGAGTTATACTGCAGTGACTTGGATGCTGATGAAAATATTATATTCGAAGAATATGTGCCTGACCAAACTGTCTCTCCAAAATCAGTACACTTTAAACTTCCCCAAATTCCACTAGATAAAAAGAACACAAAAATTGCTATCAAAAATTCATCTTTAAAACAAAGTCATAGATCAGATTCTGCAAAACATAATCTTCAAACTATTAAATCCACTACAGTATCTGAAACTCCTGCAAAAAGGAATAAAATACAAAAAAATGAGACAAATCTAGGCGAAGATGATAAAATAAATCACTATGGAAATGGAATACACTATGGAAATTCATCCTGAACTGGATGCTGAATTGGACGATGGAGATAGTATGTCTACTACCTCCGAACAAAATGACATAGATACATTTATCTAACTTTCTTTTTTATGACTAATATTATATCGTGGAACTGCCGTGGATATCACAATAAACACGACGAAATCCGTTATATTCTCTCGGACCATCAACCATTAATCTTAGCCCTACAGGAAACTCATCTAAAGCCCACTGACAAAGCAAAATTACGCAGCTATACAACCTACCGGAAAGATATGACAGCTAATGAAAGGCCATTGGTGGTGTGGCTCTTTTTATTTCCAATAATTTACCCCATTCTCCTATTTCTTTAAATACTAACCTTCAAACTGTCGCAGTCCGTGTACATATTAAACAAATCATAACAATATGCACCATTTATTTACCTCCAAATCAAAATATTCAACCAGCAGATCTGGATTCTCTTCTTCTCCAACTCCCCATGCCTTTAATTATGGTAGGAGATTTTAATGCCCATAGCCAACTGTGGGGTAACTCTGATAATAACCGACGTGGAGATATAATAGAGAAATTAATTTCTGACAATGGCTTATGCCTACTTAATAATGGTGATTATACTTATTTTCATGAACCGAGCCGTACTTTCCATGCCATAGACCTTTCCATTTGCTCCCCATCACTTTATCCGTTATGGAACTTCTGGGTTTCAGACGACTTGCATGGCAGTGACCACTTCCCTATTTTTACTGCATTGACTGGTCCTGATGGTGGTTCTAATAACTATCCAAAAAGGTATGTATATGACAGAGCTAATTGGCAAACTTTTACTGCTCTTGCAAATATTACTGATAACATGATAGCTGATGATATTGACAAAGCACTTGATAATATAACACAATGTATTATCAGTGCTGCTGATGCTAGCATTCCAAAAACTTCTTCCTCTCATAAACACAGAAAATCATGGGGGAATAGTGACTGCCAGGCGGCAAAAAAGAAACAACAAAAAGCTTGGGGTCTTTTTCGGAGGTACCCAAATAACAATAACTACATATTATATA
The DNA here is from genome assembly GCA_964019185.1 of Maratus speculifer. Classification (NCBI taxonomy): domain Eukaryota; kingdom Metazoa; phylum Arthropoda; class Arachnida; order Araneae; family Salticidae; genus Maratus; species Maratus speculifer. Next base: position 347,745,317 of record OZ025293.1, read on the forward strand.
AAAAAGCAAAAGCTGAAGCTAGAAGAGTGCGACGTAAAAGCCAACGTGAATCCTGGGTTAACTATGTATCAAGCATAAACTCAAATACCTCCAGTAAAGAACTGTGGGCTAAAGTGAAAAAATGTATGGGCATTTACTCTGAAAATCACATTTCTATTTTAAAACATAACGGTCAAACTATCACCTCTCCTAAGAACATAGCCGAGACTATAGGGTCTACCCTAGCTTCTATTTCAAAATCAGACGCATATCCAGAACCTTTTTTATCATACAAAAGACGAACTGAAAAGACCAGGATTGATTTTAATTCTCATAACTCTTTTTCATATAATGTACCATTTACAATGTCAGAACTTTTAAAATGTTTGCAAGATAGTCACTTATCTGCCCCAGGTCACGATGGCATCACCTATATCATGATCAAGCATTTGTCTGCACCCTCTCTTGACGCTCTGCTTTCTTTTTATAATAGAATTTGGATGGAACAGATTTTTCCTCGAGCGTGGTGTAGAGCTATTGTGATTCCTTTTCCTAAACCTGGAAAAGATGCTTCCAATCCAAGTAATTATAGGCCTATCGCACTCTCTAGGAACCTTTGTAAATTACTTGAAAAAATGGTCAATTGCCGCCTCGTGTATGTTTTAGAGACTAACCATATGCTAAGTGCTTTTCAAAGTGGTAGGTCAACTATCGATAACTTACTCCATCTTGAACATTATATTCGAACAGCCTTTCTCAAACGCAACCATTTGGTGTCAGTTTTCTTTGACATGGCGAAAGCCTATGACAGAACATGGCGATACGGAATTCTCAGAGATCTTTTTAACATGCACTTCCGCGGGAACCTGCCAATTTTTATCAAAAATTTTCTTGCCATTCGACTTTTTCAAGTCCGAATTGGGGGCACTTTGTCTAGCTTTTATGAACAAGAGGAGGGTGTACCCCAGGGAAGTGTCCTGAGTGTCACCCTCTTTGCTATTAAAATAAATGACATCCTTAAGCAGCTTCCTCCCTCAGTGAAAGGAGATTTATATGTAGATGACTTCCGTATCATGTGTATGGGACAGGATATCCGTTTTATTGAAAGACAGTTGCAAATTGCAATCGCTCATATTATTAATTGGACTAATAAAAATGGTTTTATTATATCTCATGACAAAACTTCTTGTGTGCATTTTTGTAGACGTAGGGATCTGCATCCAGATCCTGAAATTTTTATTGGTTACACCCAAATACCTGTTGCGGACAGTGTTCGCTATTTGGGTTTAATTTTTGACAAGAAACTTACTTTTTTACCTCATATTTTAAACTTACGGACGAAATGTGAAAAATCACTGAATATACTTAAAGTACTCTCTAACACTTCTTGGGGAGCAGACCGTACTTCTCTTATTAAAATATACAGGGCTGTGATCCGGTCAAAGATCGACTATGCCTGCCAGGTCTATGGCTCAGCTAGAAAATCTGTTCTTGAAAAACTTGACACAGTACACCATAGCGCACTTCGTGTTTGCTCTGGTGCATTTCGTACATCACCTGTTTTAAGCTTATATGTTGACTGTAATGAACCTTCATTACATTATACCCGTGAAAAACTTTCTTTGGGGTTGTTTTACCGTCTCCTTTCACATCCTAGTCATCCACTTCATACATACATTTTAAACTCTGACAATGATATTCTTTATCAAAATCGTCCATCTTGCGTCCCGTCTTTTGGAGTCAGAATGAGAACCATAATCAGCAATAGCCCTTTGAATAATATTGGGGTGAGCACATATCCATTGCATATGTATCCTCCCTGGAATCCACCTGTTATCACAACCCTCCATCCCTTCAAAGGTTATGACAGAAAGAACTTAGCCCCTACAGCCTTTAAACAATTATTTGCTGCACATCGTGCAATTTTTAGCGATCACTTGGACATTTATACGGATGGATCAAAAAATCGTAATATTGTAGGTTGTGGTATATACTGTGATAGTATGACCCTTAGTTATCGACTTCACCCTTCTACATCTATATTTACAGCCGAATTGATTGCAATTGAGAGAGCCATGGTGCACATTTCTAATCATCAAAATACCTCCTTCATAATTTATACTGACTCAAATAGCTCTATTGACGCATTAAAATCTTTTAAAAAGCATTCTTATGTCTCAGACATCCTGGACCTTTATACTAAATTGACTAGACGTGGCTACAAAATTTTATTTTGCTGGGTTCCTGGATACATGGGCATTCCTGGTAATGAAAAAGATCAAGCGGCAAAACTTGCTTGTAATCCATTGCATCATAAAATCCCATTCTCAGACGTTAAACTAATTATAAAACATTTTATTCATAATAAATGGCAAGAGAGCTGGAATTTCGAGAACAATAATAAGCTGCATTGTATCAAACCAACTATCATGACCTGGCCTCCGAACTATCCAAGAAAAACTGACGTTCTTCTGACTCGTCTGAGAATTGGACACTCTAGAATGACTCATAAACATCTTTTACTACGGGAGGATGCACCCATGTGTCCACAGTGCCATTTTGATTATCTAACCATTCGTCATATTCTGATGGACTGTCCGGGCCTCCGACACTTGTATCGCTTCTATTTTAATTCATCATCACCAGTCTTGACGAACCTCATTGGGGAAACACCTCATGGGGCACTCTTTGCTTTTTTAAAACATGCGGGCTTTTATTTTATGATTTAGGATTTCACTATTTTTTTATCTTTGACATTCTTTTTTGGCATTCTGGATGGAAACCCCATCCAAATGCCTTCTTGAAATTAACAATTCTGCATTTCACTATCTTTAATTTTATTCTTGTTTTATCACACTTTTATGACTATATTTACCTCATCCAGATAGCTTTTTGTTTTTAAATATTCGTTTAATTCCTTGTTTTTTATATATTTTGTCTTTGTTTGGCGCAGCATGTCCCTGAAGGGATTTTGCGCCATTAAACCCTATACAACCAACCAACCAACCATTCATGCCGCTTCATAAGTACGAAAGTTACAGCATGCCAAAAATCAGATATGTATGTCAACATATGAACGGAGGTTGGTTTTGGGGTCGGGGTTGTCATGATCGATGAATATATAAGTTTCTCTGAAGTGCTTTCCTCCGGACCGTTGCAATAGGTAGCTTTTTACTTATTGTAATAAAAGCTACCTAAAAGTTTAAATTTTAAAAGATTCAACTTCAAAACTGGGTCATGAATGTTTTTCTTTTTGTTGTTGATTAATATATATATTTGTTATATTCTGTAACATGGAACAACAGATAACATGATTTCTAGTTTACATTCTCTATTCAACTTGTTTAGATTTAATTTATAAAAATTGTCATTTAACTATCAAATAAGGCATAGAATGAGAGACAGGAGAAGACGTAATTGTAAAAGAAAAATGTTTAAAGGTAATTATACAGAATGTCCGAGAAAGATCAGTACAACTTCAAAAATTTATTGAAAAAGAAACAGTAGAATAACAGCGAAACTAATTAGGACATTAGATAGAATAACTCAGTTTTTTTTCCGCAGTATGTTACTGACCATAGATGGCGCTACATGTCATGCAAAGGAATATTAAAGCATTTTAGTTATTTCAATGGCGGATCGCGTGAAGAAAGCTCAATGTGTTGCGTGGTTTATCGAAACAAAATCCGATACGCAAACACAACGGAATTATCGAACGACGTATGGGGAATCGCCACCATCTCGGTCAAGCATTCGTGAGTGGTATCACAAATTTATGACAGCGGGTAGTGTGGAACATAAAAAAGGATATGGTCGCCCTAGAACTAGCGAAGAAAGTGTGGAACGAATACGTGAAACATTTCGTAGGAGCCCTACAAAATCAGTTCGACAAGCATCCCGGGAGCTACAAATGCCAAGATCTACTGTACACGATGTGCTTCATAAACGATTGCGATTTACAGCCTACAAAGTTCAGATTCTGCATGCGTTACAACCGGATGATTATGTGAAGCGTTATGGATTTGCAGTTGACATGCTACATCGTTTGGATGCCTAGGAACATTTTCTGAAACGAATACTGTTTTCCGATGAATCGACGTTTCATGTGTCCGGAATGGTCAATAAACATAACGTTCGATTTTGGGGCTCTGAACAACCACATCCGTACGTGAACTCCAAAGGAGCCGTGAAAAGGTGAACGTGTGGTGCGGATTGTCCAAGGATGCGATCGTGAAGCATTTTTTTCCTCGGAAACGACTGTGACCTCAAGTACCTACTTAGATATGCTTGAGATTTATGCATTCCCACAACTGCAAGACCTTCAACCGAATGTCCTTTTAAAACAAGACGGTGCGCCTCCTCATTGGGGATTGAAAGTTCGTGAGTCGCTGAATAATTCTTTTCCACAGCGTTGGATTGGCAGGGATGGTCCCATTGCATGGCCACCCCGGTCTCCTGACCTAACACCACTGGATTTTTTCTTTTGGGGGTTATGTTAAAGATACTGTATACCGAACGCAAGTTAAGTCTCGAAGAATTAAAGCAAAACATCCAAACAGCTGTAGCTACTGTTGATGTTAGCATGCTGAAACGGTCGTGGATGGAATTAGAATATAGTCTTGATATTGTTCGTGCTACGAAAGGGTCTCATGTAGAAATTTCCTAAGGTAATAAGTTATAGGAGGAAAACTTTTTGAATTATTCTATCTAATGTACTAATTAGTTGCGCTGTAACCCTATTGTTTCTTTTTCAATAATTTTTTGAATTTGTACGGATCTTTCCCGGACACCCTGTATAATTAGTTTATACAATGAATGCGGGACACGTAAAAATACGGTTTTTTGGATTGGCGGGTTGCAATTGCTATTGGTACTGGAAATTTTGCAAGGAAAACAGGAAAAAATCATACATATAGCATAGATAATGTAACGATTGCTAACACCTTCAAAAGAAAATTACAAAAATGTAACTTATATGTTAAAATAGTATGTCTAATTCAATCATACAGATACGATCAGACATTTGAAAACCCGATTTCCGATGTTCGGATCTACAATCAGAAAATCAACCGAATTATTTGAGGAGACGTATATATAGATTATTATGGACTAACTAGATGCATGCAAAAAAATAGTTCAGATGGGCAATACATACATCAATTGGAAAATCCATCTTTAGCAATTTCCACCAATAAGGAGAATGGTAAGGGAGTTATTTTATGTAGACGTTCATCCGAAATATAGAATTCATGTACGATGAGTAAAATGGGAAAAGGGTTAAATTTTAAAACGCGCATCGAAACTGAAAATTCACTTCCAGCAATTATTTCTCAGAGAATGCCGTAAGTTACTTTTGTGTATCCCTGTAAATGAACATCAAATGCTAGGAATACTCTATTCTATTGTAGTCCTCTTGTAGTCCTCTTCAGTGATATCTATTAGTTTCAATGCATTTTAATTTGCATAATGTCATTAAAAAGCTCAGCGAATAATTTCTCCCCTTATGCCATAATGTAAAATATTTTTTTTCTAGTGCCCCTGTAAATCAACCATTAAAGCTTATACCTTCATATACAATACCTAACATGCCATGGTAAGCACCGTTAATGTAATTCAATTGCATGAAAATCCGAATAAAAAGTTAGTTTGGACAGACGGACAGACAAACCAAATTCATGAAAATTTTCAACTTGGTTGGAAAGAATTAAAATAGAAGATGTAAAGTATGCTTGCTTCTGATTGGTTTTGAAGAAATATTTATTTACATTGACATTTGGAAACTAAATTTACATGACACTTGTAAATTTCGTTCTTGTCTTCGAAAGATGACCCGCGCAAGCGTCCAATGACTTAGAAAACAAAAATACATAGGGTAAAATTTCAAAATTACTTGTTTTCTTACATAATACTCAACTCTTAGCATACATAATTTCTCTGAGACTCCAATGACATTTGGGGAATGTATTGTAAGAATTTCACATAAACAAAAAAATCACGTAATAAAACATATTGGATATTTTGATTATGTTCAACTTAAAAGAAAAAAAATATATTATGCCACTGTTTCTTCATCTAACTTATAAAAACTATTTAAAATATCATGTTTTATTTAAAGCAACATTTAAACAATACACATCAAAATACGCAGTTGGCAAAAAAAAATTTTACAGTCTAAAATGTTTAATTTTTAACTAAATAAAAACAGATATTTTGTCAAAAAAAGTTTTAATACAATGTGTTTATTATGCGTTTTAAATGAAACAAGAGAAAATTTCAATAAAGATGTAAAATAATTTTCTAATAGGAAAAGTTTTAAGTTTCTTGCAAAAAAAGGATTTATAAATTTCCCCATCCTGATATATACTGTGTTTTATAGTGTTTATGGTTCAAAGGACTACTTATACAGAAGTTGTTAATAAATTTTAACTTCATGTTATATTTGTCTGAAATTTAATCTAATTTGCTCTTGAAGTAATTGAGAATGGCACCTAAAACTAGAGGTACCTCTAGATAGGGTAGATGAGCCAGTAATGGACCACCTTCCAGTAATGGGCCACCTCGGACTTTTTGGGGTTATAACAAAATAATAAATAATAGTTAAGCTTTTATTATTTTTTTCTGAACTCTACCTCGCAGGCTTTATAAGCTGGATTAATTTTTTACTTTTTGTCAAAACAATTAGGAAGCAGAAAATAAAGTTTTACAGTTTTTCTGTTTTTCACTGAAAATCTTACTGAACATGCTAAGAACTGACTTTACTGACTTAAATTCTTTTTTATTTTTCCATTAAAATTGAATGTTTTTGTTTTGTTAGCAATATAAAACATTGAATTTAATATACCAATGGCCATTTACAAAATTTTATTTATTTTTAAGATTTTAGGAGGGGTGGTCCATTACTGATTTGCTTATTTCGTGATTTTCCAGTAATGGACCACCCAAGTGTGTACAAAAAGTGTAATTTCAGTAGAGATAAAATATTTTGATTGAACTGAAAAGCTAAATAATCAAATTTTAATGCTTAAATTTTACCTATTATAATTTAATAAAAACAATTTCTTTATAAATAGTTGTTTTTAAAACGTCATCCAAAATTGGTACAAAAAACAAGCAGAAAATTTGACAAAATCTAGATGTGCCGTTACTAAAGAGGTTGTTTTAAGTTGGTTTAGGAATGAATAATAACATCTTCCTAATATGATTTTAAATATTTTCTTCCGAATTCTAAAGCATACAGAGAGAACTTTCAATGGCATTAAAACAAATTGGATTTCTTTTGTGCTCTTAAAACAGGGAAAATTTTGAGACCAAAATCAATTAAAGATGTGTATTATGTAGTACCGAATAACGAAAAGGAACTAATCACTGTTATGGGATGTTTTTCAGCAAATAGTGAGACTGTTCCATTGATGATAATATATCCATATTAGCATCTCTGAAGGGAAATTGTGGAATCAATCTGTGCTAAAATGATTGACTATATGATTATCTGAAAATGGTTGGATAGTGCAAGAACATTTATCATTTTAAATGCATTCTAAAATTCCATATTGAATAGTTTGGACTATCAGAAAGGGATGATAAAATTGAAAATTTGTTATTTATATTTCATATTTACGCAGCACATCATTTATATAATGATATGAATGAAGATTGGAGACTTTACTTTTTTTAATGCCATATTTTATCTAAACTTGATTTCAGTAAAACATTGTCTTTATCGTATAAATCCTTTAAATACTTTGTTTTATATCTTTACAATATAAATCCTTTAATGTAATAAACAGTTAATAATATCATTAATATTTTGTTTTATATCCACATTATAAATCCTTGATTATAATAAATTCATAACTTAAATTTAAATATTTTGTTTTATGTTTTTTTCAATATAAATCCTTTAATGTAATGAATTTCTAACTTAAGTTTTAATGTTTTGTTTTTATAGTATGCTTTCATTAAGTTCTGGAGCAAAATAGAATTGAAAAATCAATTAACTGTTATTTGTTATAGGGTGGCCCATTACTGGAACATAGGCGGTCCATTACTGGAACATAGGTGGTCCATTACTGGAACATAGGTGGTCCATTACTGGGCTTTTGGGTGTTTAGACCTATTTCTATCATTTAAAATTAAATTTTTATTTCTATTGGGAAATGTAACTATGGGATTAGTTAAATATTGTTGAAAGATTATTATAATATGAAAAAAATTGGAATACAAAAATTACAACTATTAATAAAAAAATTATTTTTCAGAGAAATTGCTTAAGGGGGTCCATTACTGGCACATCTACCCTATATGAAATCCTATTATTGAGCATCATAAAAATTGAAACTCGCAACAAGAATTTGAAAAAGCTATTAAATTACCTTTTACAACTATTGGATGCATAGTGAGAAAGTATAAAGAAATTGGATGCATAGAAATTCATGGAAAACTAGGGCTTCTCAGTAAATCAACAATGATGGAAAAAAGGAGTGTTGTTAAAAAAGCTTTAAAAAAACGTATGGGTTCAGTTAAAAAATTTTCTGGAGAGCTTGCAACATCTTTTAACTTCAAAGTAATAACATCTCATTTCATATTCATCTTTTAACTTCAAGCAATAAGAAATATTCTTCTCAATGCAGATTTGAAAAGAACCTCAAGGAAAATCCATTCGTCAGTGAAACAAATAAGCGAAAACGCATAGAATTCGCTTTCGCATACAGAAGTAAAACATTGGATTTTTGGAAAACAGTAATTCTCTCTGACAGAAAATTCGGAATTTTCTTACCACCAAGCATTCGAAAAATTTTGCGTAAAAATAAAACTGTTCTAACGTATACTTGTGAAGTATACAAAACGTATACTTCAAAGTATCAAGCATGGTGGCAGGAATATTATGGTTTTGGGATGTATAGCTTCTAATGGAGCAGGACATTTGGAATTTATTGACATTGGAATGACAGCTTTAACATACAATGATGTGTCTCAGCATAATTTATTAAACAGTGCTAAGAAATTACGCGTAGAGGAAGCTTTTCCCTTTCTGCAGGATAACGATCAAAGCATACTGCTGTGATCGCCAGCACATGGTTACTCTACAATGCTTGAAGGCCACTGGTAACTCCTCCACAATCTCTAGACTTGAATCCAATAGAAACTTTGTGGATGCTATTGGATGCAAAAATCCGAAAAAAAAATGTATCGGGGAAAAAACAGTTTTAAAGAAGCTCTTATTGAGTCATGGAATAACATAAAACCGACCGCTACAAAAAATTTGGAATCTGTCACACCATCTAGACGTAGTCATAAACGCTAAAGGAATTAACACAAAATATTAATTTGTATCATTTAACTAAATTTTCATTAATTATAGTTTCGAAGAATCTGTGCCTGACCAAACTGTCTCTCCAGAATCAGTACACTCTAAACTTCCCCAAATTCCACTCCCTCAAAATATAACTAGATCGACACCTTTGAAACCAAACCATACATCTGAAGCTCCTGAAAATAAAACGAAGAAGAAAAAAACTGTAACACCTAAAAGTGAAACAAACCAAAAACAGAAAAAAAAAAGATGAAACTCATATGGATGATGATGCTCTACACCTTCATCCCGAGCGGGATGAAGCTTTAGACGATGGAGATAGTAGCATGTCTACTACCTCCGAACATAATGACATAGATACATTTATCTAACATCCTCTTTCATGACTAATATTATATCTTGGAACTGCCGCGGCTATCGCAACAAATATGATGAAATCCGTGATATTCTGTCAGACCATCAACCACTCTGCTTAGCTCTTCAGGAAACTCATTTTAAACCTAACGACAAAGCAAAAATACGCAACTATGCAACATACAGGAAAGATTTTACTGGTAGTGACAGAGCCACTGGCGGAGTGGCTCTCTTTATATCTCGCAGTGTACCACATTCACAAATTAATTTGAATACTTACTTACAAACTGTTGCAATCAGTGCACATATAAATCGACTTATTACTATCTGTACTATTTACCACCAAATCCGTCCATTCATTCAGCAGATCTTGATAATCTCATTCTCCAACTCCCCTCACCTTTTATCATACTCGGTGATTTAAATGCTCATAGCCAACTATGGGGTAATTCTGACAATAACCAACGTGGTGATACAATTGAAAAACTTATTTCTGACAATGGCTTATGCCTTCTCAATAATGGTGATCACACGTATTTCCATGAACCAACTCACACTTTTCATGCTATAGATCTCATTATTTGTTCCCCTTCCATTTATCCATTTTGGAACTTCTGGGTTTCCAATGACCTGCATGGTAACGACCATTTCCCTATTTTTATCTCTCAGACTACTCCCCTCAAGGATTCTAACTACTGTTTTAAACGCTATATCTATGACAGGGCGAATTGGCCAACTTTCACAGACAATGCTAAAATAACAAGCGATATGATAGAGGGTGACATCGACGATGCGCTTGATAATATTACTCAATGTATTATCAATGCTGCTGATATTAGTATTCCATTCTCACACTCTATGCCGCGACACAGGAAGCCTTGGTGGAATGACGATTGTCAAAAGGCAAAGAAAATTCAGCAGAAGGCTTGGGGCATTTTTCGTCGCTACCCAAATTATAACAATTATCTAGCTTTTAAAAAAGCAAGGGCTGAAGCTAGAAGAGTGCGACGTAGAAGTCAGCGTGAATCCTGGATGCAGTATGTTTCCAACATAAACTCCAATACTTCCAGTAAAGTCATTTGGAAAAAGGTGAAAAGCTGTATGGGACTATATTCAGAAAACCACATCTCAATCTTAAATCATAATGGACAGACTATTGCTTCTCCCAAAAATATAGCTGAAACTATAGCAAGTACTCTGGCATCAAATTCTAAATCTGACTCATACCCTGAACCATTTTTATCCTACAAAAGACAAATGGAATCTACCAGCATAAATTTTAATTCTCGCCATTCCCATGACTATAATCTACCTTTTACTAAACAAGAACTCAAAAGCTGTTTACAAAATAGCCGTCCATCTGCTCCAGGACACGATGGCATCACCTACACCATACTAAAATACCTCTCTAACGCCTCTCTTAATAACTTACTAATTTTTTATAATAGAATTTGGACTGAACACTTGTTTCCTAAAGCCTGGTAGAAAGCTATTGTCATTCCTTTTCCTAAACCAGGTAAAGATTCCAGTGATCCAAACAACTACAGGCCAATCGCACTCTCTAGTAGCCTTTGCAAACTTTTAGAAAAAATGGTTAATTGTCGCTTGGTGCATGTTTTGGAATCTAATAATTCTCTTGCTTCCTTTCAAAGCGGATTTCGACGTGGTAGGTCCACTATTGATAACCTCATTCTTTTAGAGACTCATATTCGAAATGCTTTTTTAAAACGCAACCATCTGGTGACAGTCTTCTTTGACATGATGAAAGCCTATGACAAGACCTGGAGGTATGGCATCCTTCGTGATCTCTTTAACCTTAACTTCCGTGGTAACCTACCAATTTTTATTATGAACTTCCTCGCAGTTCGAATTTTTCAAGTTCGGGTTGGGAGGGTTCTTTCCAATTTCTATGTACAAGAAGAGGGTGTACCACAGGGCAGTGTTCTGAGTGTCACCCTCTTTGCTATCAAGATTAATGATATCCTGCACCAATTGCCGCCTAGTGTTCAAGGTACACTTTATGTTGATGACTTTAAAATTTTATGCAAAGGACAAGATATGCGCTTTATCGAAAGACAATTGCAAATCGCTATAAACCGTATTATTCAATGGACCAATAAAAATGGTTTTATCATCTCCCAGGACAAAACTTCTTGTGTGCATTTCTGCAGACGTAGAGATCTGCATCCAGATCCTGAAGTTTTCATCGGTCCTAACCAAATTCCTGTTGTGGATGGCATTCGTTACCTCGGCCTTTATTTTGACAATAAACTGACTTTTTTACCACATGTTTTACAACTACGGACAAAATGTGAAAAACTGCTAAATTTAATAAAAGTACTATCAAATACTTCTTGGGGAGCAGACCGCACTTTGCTTCTTAAAATTTATCTTGCTGTTATTCGTTCAAAAATTGACTATGCTTGCCAGATCTACGGCTCTGCTCGTAATTATGTTCTTAAAAAACTTGACACTGTGCACCATAGCGCACTTCGTGTATGCTCTGGTGCATTCCGTACTGCTCCTGTTTTAAGTTTGTATGTTGACTGCAATGAGCCTTCTTTACATCATATTCGTGAAAACCTGTCATTAAATTTCTTTTACCGTGTTCTTTCACATCATGGTCATCCATTTCGTCCATACATTTTAAATACAGACAATGACATTCTATATCAGCATCGTCCATCATGCATTCCATCTTTTGGTGTCAGGATCAGAAATGCAATTGACAATAGCATTCTAAGCAATATTGAGGTGAGTCCATGTTCCTCACATGTGTTCCCTCCGTGGAAGCCTCCTAAGATTACCACTGTCCATCCATTTAAAGGATTCGATAAAGGGAATTTACCTCCTGTTGGTTTCCAACAATTATTTGCTATTCATCGAACAAAGTACAGTTCTTACACTGATATATACACAGATGGCTTCAAAAGAGGAGGTACAGTTGGATGTGGGGTTTTTTGTAATAACACTTCTCTGAGCTATCGTGTTCATCCATCCACTTCAATTTTTGCTGCTGAATTGATTGCAATACACAGAGCAATGTTGCACATCTCTCATCATCGTGATAGATCCTTCATTATATATACTGATTCTAGTAGTTCTGTTGAGGCCATTAAATCATTCAATAAGCATCCATTTGTCACTTCCATCCTTGAGCTTTATAATAATTTGACAACACGTGGCTATAGTATTTTATTCTGCTGGGTACCTGGACATATAGGTATTCCTGGAAATGAAAAAGCTGATGAAGCAGCAAAACATGCTCTTATTCCATTAAACTATAAAATTCCATTCTCAGACATCAAACTACTCATAAAATTTTTCATTTATAATAAGTGGCAAGATAGTTGGAATCTGGAACACAATAATAAACTACACCATGTTAAACCTATCATCACAACCTGGCCTCCAAACTATCCTAGGAAAACAGATGTCATTCTTACTCGTCTGAGAATTGGACATTCCAGGATCACTCATAAACATCTTTTACTTAGAGAGGACGCACCTATGTGCCCACATTGTCATTTTGTTCAGTTAACCATTCATCACATTTTGACTGACTGTCCTGGTTTGCGACACTTATATAGAATTTATTTTAAGACTTCTTCTCCTAATTTGACAAACCTCATTGGGGATACACCTCATGGGGCACTCTTTACTTTTTTAAAACATGCCGGACTTTATTTTCAAATATAGTATCTTTTAGTTTGTTTACAAATTTCATTAATATATTCTTTGACATTTTGGATGCAATTCCTACAATGACATTGTTTTTTTACTGATTTAGAAATAAAGCTTTACCTTTCATGACTTTGACTACATCTGGATGGGATACCCCATCCAGATTGCTTTTTTTCAATATTTTCATTTTATTGCTTATTTTTGGCGCAGCATGTCCCTTAAGGGATTTTGCGCCATAAAACCCAACACAACCACAACCACATTAATTATAGTACATTTAGTGTACAAATACTTTTTAGCATTATATTTTTGTATATTTGTTTATTATAATTTAAAAAAATCAATTCGTTTTTTTTTGTTTTTGCTTTTATATTATTATAAGGCATAAAATTAATGTATTGCAGTATTTTTGCTTTAAATCTTTAATTTCATTATATTTTTAAAAAATGAAATGTACAAATAATTCTTTTTCCAACTGTATGCCCATGAATCTCAATCGCTGTTTGTCAGACACCTGAAGAGCAAGTGCGTGATTTTACTACGCATGAGTTAAAATTTCAAAAGAAACTAAATAATTTGCATTTAATTTTATAGAAAAGTTTTTAAAATAAGTATTATAATCCACTATCTGAGAGATTTTATAAAATGTTTTCTTTTACCGCGTTCAGAAGATATTATTTTTCGTTTCAAACAAACTCAAAATTCAGGCAATGATCTTTCCTAATTGATTTCTTCCCCATTTTTTTAGGAGTGTTTTTAAAGGCAAAAAAATGCATCGATTTATTTTGCTTATAAAGACATGTATTATATTTTTGTTCATGATTAACTCATAAATAGAAATATTAGTTTTAAAGATTTTTTTTAAGCGATTAAAATTAATCTTAAGATTTTTTATTTAGCAAACTCAAAAGATGTCTAAAATAATTGTAATGAAATGTGTGAGGAATATGCTAAAATATATTTTTCAGCAATGTTAACATATATTGTTATTTTTAGTGTAAACCAAATCAAATTGAAGTTAAAAAGCCAAATTTGTAAAAACAAAATAAAATTTCTTGGTAACAACGAACTTTTTCTGCAGAAAATAATTTATTAAAATAAAAAGATCTAAAAGTAAATATCGTATAAAATACATATTTAATTTTTAGTTGAGCTATTGAATAAAAAAAGCAACTGCCTTGCTTTTAATATGATGAAAGGTATTTCTTTTATTCACCGGAAAGATATCAGATTTGTGTTTGTTGCTTAAATTTTTGGAGATAAAAAAAAGTGTAAAATTTATGTTTGAATATGTTTTTAAAAGGTTGGTTAAAAAATATTATAATTAAACATAGTGCATATTTTTTTATTTTTAAGAAATAATAAACGGAAAATTCATAAAAAGATATTTATTATAAAGATAATTTTTTGCGTTTAATTCATCGACTATTCTTCAGTTTTCTTTTAAATTGCGTTAAATAAATTTTTAATCCGTTCTAAAAACTGTTTTATCAGAGTATATATTTAACATTTCCTTTAAAAATTGATGTTTTTAAAAAATCAAAACAAAAACCTCTTTTAAATTGGGTCTTTCTTTTATTGTAACAACATTGTGAAAGGTTTAATTACTTTCTAATTTTTTGTGAATGTTCAGAATATTTATTTCTTAGGTTCATCGTGGCTTAAATTTCATATCGTATTGTTTTGAACACTGTATGCTTTTATGAATTTTGTTTTCGACAAGTTTTTTTTATGTAAACGTTATACATTATATATGCTAATAATAGCGTGTACAAAGCATTTTTACATTTATTTTCTATTTTTTAGTATTTAGCTTCATAGTACATTATTATACTTATCTTAATGTTTTCATTGAACTTAATCTCAGTCATTTTTTCAAAAAAAGAAATCCATAGATCCATTACATTGTTAAAAGAAGAGAAAATAATTTTATTCTATTAGTATTGTTTTCATTGCCTCACGCTTTAGACTTATGTTTTCTCTTCCAGTATTGCTATCAAAAATAATTTTATGCTTTATATATGCTGGTAAAATTATCTTAAGATTTTTTTTCTTTCTTTTATTACTTTATTTCTACTTTTTTGTGCTTAATATATTCCAAAATAATGAATTAATAAATTTCTGCATAATTATGAATTGGACAATTGCATCATAAATAATTCTTAAAAATATGTATTCAAAATACAAATTGCTAAATGCTACACTAACAATACAATACACTTAAAAATATGTACGTTTCGCATTGCATCCGCAAACGTCATCAGGGTAAAATGGAGTGATTTTGCATGCAAGTCTAAAGTTTCAATCTATGAATCCCGGACCATATTTATCTTGAGTGCTCAAACCTCCACAAGTTTCTATGGTAACCTACGGACCAAATCATCACTGTGAAAAAGGAGGGAGAGTAAAGACAAAATTCATAGACTGTTTTAATTATAATATATTATGCAGGATTCTATAAGTGGTATAAGACAAAATATCGTTACAGGTGTATTGCCCAAGCTTAATAATCGTAACGGACTCTAAAGTTTTATTAAGATATGGATTCTTGCACGGAACTGATTCTAGCTACTTCAAAGTTAACTTGGTTCTCCTCATTTGAAAAATAAATATTTGCGAGGGCTGTACTTTGTTTTGACTGTGCAATATCTCTTTTGTTTTCTTGAAATCTTTTTGAAAAATTTAGTTTTGTCTCACCGATATATACTGACTTTTCGTTGGTAGCGAGGGTAAATAATTTCATTAACTCTTGCTTTTTGATGATTCTGAATTTTGTGAATATTGTTATAGAGAATTCGTATTGGGTATGGAGGGGGTATAGCTACTAATTTTATATTGAATTCTAGAAGGTGTTTTAATTTTTCATATATAATGGGAATATAATGGACACTTCGGTGTTTAATATGTAAACCATTAAAAAAAACGCTGGTCTGAAGGAGGGGGAGTATTATACTGTCGAATTATCTTGTCAATATCTGAAACCTTGAAACCATGATCACAGGCAACTTTTTTAATACAATCAATTTCAATGTCAAGTCGGTTATCTCAATATATTCTATAAGAACGTTTGTTTAAAGAATGAAATGCAGCAATTTTATATTTAAAAGGCATCTTTTCACAAAAAAGTATAACTGTATATTCTTTTAAAGATTTTCTGCACACAAAAAAATGTGAAATGAGTGCTTTTCTGGTTAATCTGAACATCTCGAAAAGGTAAAGTTGAATATTGTACTATTTTTATAGTAAACTTAATACTATCCCTCACACTAGGCACAGAAAAAGACCCGGATGATAATGTAAAGTGTACGGGGGCGTTCTTTTTAAATATCTCGCTCACATTTTAATATTTTCACAGGATTTTTTTGCATAAGATAGCTGAGGATGATCTACAACCGGCCTAGTTTTTAATTTTTCGATTTTGATTACACATTTTTTATATAACGATAGTTTAAATTTCAGAACCGGTTTTGAAAGTTAAAGTAATTTTTTTTTAATCTGAAACCACACCTGAAAAAGTAAAAACTAGGCCAGTTGTGGATCGTGCTCCGCTATCTTGTACAGAAACATCATGTAAAAATATTAATTTCGGCGAAATATTTGAAAAGAACGCCGCCATAGACTTTACATTACCACCCGGGTCGTTTTGTGTGCCTAGTGTTGCGCCTTAACTTATTGACCTTCTGATGAAAAATCTTTAATTCAGGTAACGTGAGAGTCCATAAGATGAATACGTCATCCACATATATTTACCAACTTGCCGGTTTCTATTTAAATGAACTGAAAATTCTCTTCTTCAAAGGTCTAAGTGCGAATTCTGCAAATAAACACGATACACGTGAGCCCATTGGTGCTCATGACGAATCAATGGGCTCGACTGTATCGGGTAATGCGGGATGAAAATCCGCGCATTAGTTTTTGACATACAGCTATTGGAAAATCTTTAAAAAAGCTACATATCAGGATTTATAGGGGACCCAATATTGGGTGACGTACGCCAAAATCTAATCGGGATCAATTTTTATCAGGTGCTAACTGGATCTCAAGTTTGATTGAAAACTCATGCAATAGTTCATTTATTGAAAAATCGTGAGAAATGCAGCGAAACAGCGCTATCTGTAGGGTGATTTACAGCAAAAACTAAGCAACAATAGTCTACATCAGGGATTAACTGAAATTGAAGTTGTAGAAAATTTAGTGGATTAGTTTATGAGATAGAGCTATTACGATAATGAGGAATAATGTACCATGGCAGCGCCACCTGGTGAGCCATTTGTACCAAAACTTAATCAGTGCGATGCTATATCAAGTAGTAACTAAACATTTGATGAAAATCCATGCACTATTTCTTGAGGTATAGTTATTGTGGAAATTGAAAATAATGCAGCATAGCAGTGCCACCTGTTGAGCAATATACTCCAGTAAGTAATCAGATCTAGTTTATATTAAGGTCTAACAGAATATAAAGATTTGTGGAATTCCGTGCATTAGTTTTTTCAAATAGAATGCTCACAAAATTTTTCTCGCATACACACTAACAGATTCAGACTAATATTTTGTAAAACATGTTTTACGGATTCTATGACCCTCCCCCCCCCCATAAATCCCCACCTGTAAATCCGTCGAAAACCGGATTTTGAAGTTTTTCACGAATCTAATATTTTTTTTCACATTAAGATAGAAGAAACAAAGTAAAAATCTATTTACAGATATCTAAAATGAAGATGAAAGAAAGGATTTTAAAGTTGTTACTGATAGAGATTGTAACATTTTAGATGCGTTCGTAATTACGTAAAAACGTCGCACCTATAGCCGTCGTTCTGTCTGTCCGTCCGCATTCAACAGCGCAAAAACTAACGAAACGAGTGCTTTTAAATTTTAAATATATAATTATTGCTAAGTTCTGTCGTGTCATTTCATATTTATGAAAATCGGATTTTTTACTTCAATTACAGGGACGGTCAAAAGTTTTCTGTTACATTATGGCCAATGGGTGGGGGGGGGGAATGTTAAGTACATTTTAATGGTGTTGAAGCCCTTTAAACAGAATGAAATCGATATGAATTTATTGAAGTGTACTAAAATATACAGTCTGTTACAATATGCGTAAAAAATGCTTATTATTCTTTACAGGGCCATACAAAAGAATTCCGTTACGTAATGGTATAAGCTGCAACTTTGTTTTCGACTTATTTTAATCATGTTAAATTATTTCATATATAAAGAAACTGATATACATTGCTGATGTTTGCTATTTAAGTTAAATCCTGTATCATAGGAATTGCCATAGTATTTACAAGGGTATACAAAAGTTCGTATACTAAACTGCAATCGAAATACTGTATCATAGAGATGATTACTAGAAGTGCATTTTTAGTTGTGATAAGAGTTTTTAACTAAATTTCTGTATATTGCGTGTGTATAAATGTTGTAGATCATATACAGAGTAACACAACAGAAACTGCACAAGTTACATAATAGGAATAAAAGTAGCATACAAGTGATTTTTTTTAAGCAAGTTGTGTATTTTTACGCTGAACTGCATTTAGTAAATCAAGATACGTTTAGAGAATGTAAAAAATAATATTCTGCCCTGCCGAAAGAATTGGATACATAGCTATCTATCTAAGATAATCTGTGGAAGTATGGTTTCACTAGACTTAAGGGGTCAGGTATCCTTTGAGTTAACAAAATATGTGAAAAAGTGACCTTTGTAAGAATTACAATCACTCTATATCTAATTGACTTTTAACTATGAAATTTAAAACACGCTTTCAGAAAGATTTATTTTATTATTGTAAGTTGTTAAAATAAGTATACACATATGCAATTATTTTTAAATTATTTTTAAAGATAATACAATTTTTACGAAAGCATAATTCTTGCATGCCTTGCGCGCGCGATTTTTCAAATTTGAATGGTTACAACAAACCAAGGTTTTTTTCATAAGTAGAGATATAATGTGTTTTCAAAATGACCTACCATAAAAAAAATAAAACTTATAGATCCAAAGAGAAAAAAAACATTTTTTAAAGAAATTCGAAATATCGAGTTTTTCTTAACACAAAATTAGTCGTGAATTCTAAACTTTTAATTTGAGGAACATAATAATAGGTCATTTTGTGCCTGTATACGTTTGATACATTCAGCGAAAATTTTGGGAAATTTTAGGCAACATTTTTCAGAAATCGTGCGCGCAATCTTCAAAATCGCTGTTTTGAGAAAACGGACATTAAAGTTTAAATCCTCCATTGATCGTATAGGAAAAGCGCAAAGATTTTTAGACATAACTTTTCTTCTAATGCGAAATTTTGAATGCTGATTGTTTTTAAATATTCTTAAAGAATCATATTTAATTTTAAGCTATTTTTTAAAAAAATCAATTTTTGAATTCTTTAAAGGGTACCTGACCCCTTAAGCATATTTTAGTCTTAAGTTTTACCTTAATAGTGGCATATAAGTATGAAAATATAGTAGACAAGATACGTGGCTGTACAAAAAAATAGAAATATGCTACTGTTTATTGGGCATAACCTTCTGAAAATCAAATTTCAACCTATTAGGCGTTTTAACGCTTTACAACATAGTTGAAAATGTTTAAGAATTCGGTTTTTCTGCCGTATTCTAACTTGCGTTAATATAGCTATATTGCTCGGTAATTGATATGTCTAACTGATATATAATCGTTTTCATGCATTTTTGCATAAGAGTTTAACAGCTATTGTAACAAGATCGCAATATTTATAAAAATATTTATAGAATTAACGCACCTCATTTACCACGTTTGACAAGTAACTTGTTTATAATACATAATCGCCATGCTTTATTCAAACATGAATCTAAAATATAATACAGTTTATAATTACAAAATATTTTTTGTTAGTCTCCTTTCAATCAGAAATGGAAAATAACTTAAATTTCTTTTCTTGTAATATCGTCTAAAGAATTATTTTCTTAGTGGGCCAAATCTTTCCCTTAATGAAAGTAATTTTCACAAAATTTCCATGACAACAATTAACCAATAATTGTCCAATAGTTTTTCAAGTTTTTTTTACCACTGGGTTGCTCGTTTTCATACTAAGGAAAATGATTTACTAACGATTTTTATATCAAATAGTACCTACATAAATAAATAACTCTTTTAATAGTTTTTATTAAACATTTATTCGTATGTTTTCAAAGTAATAAAATACTGCGAAGATTTAAGTTTCATATTTCTTTCAAACTGCTGTAGTGCACTGCTAAACAATGCAATAAATTTTAATGCAATATGCGAAGAGTTTGATTTAATATATAAACGTAGTATGGCACTTATGTTTCGAAATTAGGTCGTGAAATCAATTTAGAAATATAAAGCAGCTGAGATTAAAATAAAATCATATTTTGGCGAATAGTTATGGCAAGTCATAACCATTTGGTTCTAGAAACTTCGTTATTTGAAGTATGTTTCTTTAGTAGAGTATTACATAGTCTTGTGAAGACAATTGCTCAAAAGTGTTCGTCAAAAATAAAACGCGATCTTGAGAAAATAGTAGCTTCTCCTGCAATTGGTGAATATGAATAATTTGAATACGTATGTATTTTGAAGATAACATTTATAATGTTTTGATTGTAACCTGTGTGTTGTTTCAAGTTAATTTTCATGAAGATTATACAGGGTCATTAAAAAAAAAACTATCCCGACATTTGGGCTCCTAACTATCATACCATTCACAGAAACTGAATGAAATTTTGGGAAAAGATATTTTGAAATATGCGCTCAAGAATGATATGGAAAACAATAGTGTCACTCAAACAGTTACGGTTGCAGTGAAAAAATTTCGAAAAAATAAAATGGCAACATCCAGTCTTTTGTGATGGAATGCGATCTCCATTGTGAAAAAACCACATATAGCGTTGGAACGTCAACTGCAGCATGAAAATCTGCGGCGGTACATAAGCTAAAAGTGAGGACAACCGATAAGGATAGAGAAGCAGTAAAAAATAAAGCATTTTATTGTGTTTCACAAATTTTCCACATGACCTCCTTCACACACGATGAGACTTTGCATGCGGCAGATGGTGTATAGCACTACAGTACGTACCATGGCAATAGGAATCTCTTGAATCGCAGTTCTAATGGCATCTTTCAAATCAGATGCAGTTTGAGGACGAAACTGATACACTTTGGATTTCAGATATCCCCACAGCCAGATACCCATTGGTGTCAAATCAGGAGACCTTGGTGGCCACGGAAACGGGAAATGACGGAAAATAATTCTGTCACCAAACTGTTGACTTAAGACACGTTTGACAGAAGACTCGACATGTGGAGGAACACCATCTTGCATCCACACAAATTCAGATATAGCATTTTGGCGTTTCAATGCGGGAATCGCGTAACGAGTTAATATGTCCAGATAGCGATCTCGTTATACTATACGTTTGCAGATTACCGGCAATAACCTCTTCCAAAAAAGTAAGATCCGAGGATAAACGTACTCGTTATACCACACCACACGGTCACTTTATCCTCGTGTAATGGACGGGCAGGCATATCATGTGGATTATTCTCAGCCCAGTGCAGACAATTTTTTGAATTCACGTTATCGGTTAACGAAAAATGCGCCTCATCTGTCCACAAAATGCGTAAACGCCGGCTGCTATCTTCATCGTACCAGACAAGGAATTGATTTGCAAAATCCAGCCGTAATTGATAGTCTCCTGCTTTCAACATCTGGACACGCTGGAATCAATACGGAAACATGTTTAGAACAGAGCGCAGAATCTTGCGTGCACTTGAATTCGGCATATTCAGAACACGCGAAACACCGCGTGCAGTTCCGTGACGAACTGTGCTTATCGTTTGATGTACTTCTGAAATAGCTTTAACAAGAAAGGAAGGTCATCCAGACCGAGGTCGATCGCATGTGCAACCAGTTTCTTATAATTTATGAATCAAGTCCCGTACAGCTTTGACAGTGCACGGGCCTCGCCGTAATCCGTGGTTGCGGCAGTAAACACGCAATGTACCTGCGGCATTTTGTCCATTCAAGTAATAAATCTTTACGATTTCCCCACGCTCGCATTTCGCAGTACCTTTTCTTTTACCCAGCGTAACGACGTCAATAATGACTGTGTCTTACGTAAACTCGAAATTTGCGTTTCTTGGTCTCGTCTTCTCGTGTTGTGGAGAACTAATCAGGATGGTATATCAGCCGAAGAAATGGTGAGACGTGTGACATAAATGAAACGAACATTAATGCCCTGGTGCACGGCAAAATCCTTTTTACATTTACTTTGCCTAGCTCCGGTGATTTTCATGCTACAGTTGCCATTCTAACGCTATTTAGGGTTTTTCACAATGAAGATAACATTCCAATACAAAAAATTGGGTGTTGTCATTTGATTTTTTTTCGAAATTTTCTCACTGTAACCGTAACTGTTTGAGTGATTGTTTTCCATATCATTCTTGAGCGCATAACTCAAAATATCTTTTCCCAAAATTTCATTCAGTTTCTGTGATTGGTATGGTAGTTAGGGGCCCAAATATCGAGATAGTTTTTTTATAATCACCCTGTATTATTGCAACCTATGCGTTGTTTGACAAAAAATAATTTCTAGAATCTTTAAATATGCTAATCCAAAATTACAGCTTATCGTGCTAAATCGTTTCAGAGTTGTTTTTAAAAAGCAGATACTAAACAATAGCTTTAGTTAAGATTTTATTTTGCAATGCACATTTTGGAATTTGATGCTTGTTGCCTTGGAGTATAGAATGTCAAAGGGTTTGTATACACTGTTTTAAAATCTTGTACTAGTTTTAGCCAAATTTTGGTGCTTAATAGCTGCCACTGTAAGATGGTGAAATCTTGAACCAACATTTGCAGCTCCTGTTGAATCACAGTTCCAATAGTTCGAACGAGTTTGAAATGGGAAGCTCCAAATGTTGGTACGAGATTTCACCATCTTATAGTGGCAGCTACTAAGCACCAAAATTTAGTTCAAACTAGGACAACATTTTTAACAGTGTAGTAAAAATATAAATGTAATGCGTTGAGAAGCCACGTTCTTGAGTACCACTTTTTTCCGAAATGTAATCTTCGCCCTATTTTATCATAGATTTCTGTGATTAAATAAGATAAAGATTACTATACTGAAATAATGATATTCAAAAGTAAGCACATAAGCGGAAACCCTTACTGGTATTTGACTTTTTACATTCTACTATTAATATGCTATTAATGAAGTTAATACTAATAAGATTGACTTTAACTTGCTCTACAAACGTCTGTTTTAATGTTGGGAACACATTGATTATGCTGCATGCATAACAGTAAACGCTTCTGTTTAGCTACAATATAATTAATCTAGCTCAATAATGTATTGGAATAACATTCCATGTAGCAGACAAGTCTCCTAAGATAGTAGTAAATATAATGTTGGTTGGTTTGGACTCAGTATTATGATATATTGAAAAGGATTATTACATTTGTGAATCATTTTCGTACCTGATTAATCGAAAATTCCTCTAAAGCATACAAGTGTATTATAAATATTATAAAGCTCGGCAAAATTAATGTTTACTAAAACATTATACTACCTGCATTTTTCTTTTCATCTAAAATATTTACTTCGATTTTCAATGATTCAAATTGATTATTCATTTAAATAACGGCATCAAAAATTAATTTAATAAATGGTCAAAATATTTTATGCATACCTCAATTTATCATGAATGATTAATTTTATAACTACCACTTCATTATTTTCTCCATATTTTTTTTCCTTTTATCTTTTTTCTTTTTAATTTTTCCTGAGCCGGAACCAGAATTATTCGGCGCCTGCTGAGAAATAAATAAAAATATAAATAAATGTAAAAAATTAATATTCATTTCTAGTCTTAAATGATAAAAAGGATAAAGGAAAAATAAAGAAAATCGCAAATGCTACCGTGAAATTTAAATGAAGATGGAAATTAATGCAAGTTAATGCTAGGCTTTTTCCCCTATCATTTACAGAAAAATAGCATACTTTTAAAATGAAACTGTTTTAATTTCAAAATATTTTAAATATAGATCTATATTTCATACTTTTCCGCTTGCTTTTACCATATATATAGACGAGAAATACTTTTAGAAATTTTATAACTCCTCATTTTATAGTACGAATTGGATCGTATTCAGACTATTTCATTACATATTTATAAAGTTATACATTTATTTATACTATCTTCTTTCTTATAACATTAAGAATGCACACATTTAAAAAAAATATTACATATATTAAATAACACCACAAATAAATCGCAAACTTTTTAAATTAAACTGTTTTGTTGAAAACTTTCAAAATATTTAAAAAATATTTCGATATTTTATACTTTTTAGCGTGCTTTTACTGTATGTGTAACCGAATAAAATGTTTAGAACTTTTTCTTAAACTTTAATGTTTTTATTTCCATTTTTTAAACATCGCATTAGATATTATTCAGTCTCATGCATTTCATGTTTGCCAGCCGGGATGTAATCTGTCTCAAAAGTTTAAGCATTCTTCAAATCTGGTTTAAAATAGTTGAAAAAATATTTTATGCTAATTTACAATAAATACTCGACATTAAATTAAAATAAACTTTGAGGGGTTAAAAAAAAATTAATTTTTCTTTTTTCTTCAAGAAATGCTGCCTCAAATGTTTAAGCAGTTTATGTAATTTTTTTAGAAATACGGGATTGGCCGTGTGTCATGATGTTCTATGACATATTGCACTTTTATAAAAGTATAAAATGTGAAGAAATTATTTCCTCTCGTATTAAATGTGCCAAAGGGTAAAGAATTCATAAAATGCGAAGATTTGAAAGTTTTTAATTGAAATTGCAAAATAAAACTGCTTCTGAACTGTTTCTGTACACTGGAAGCAAAAAGTTTGAGACTACTGCAAAAAATCTTTTACTATCAATAAATACTCCAAATAATTTAAAAATATATTGAAAACTGCTCCTGTATATATTTTTACAGATCTTGTAGAATATCCAAAAAGAAAACTGTTTTAATTATCTAGAAAACGTTTTAAATCAAATAATTCCAAATATGGGCAAGTATAGCTATTGTTATTTATTTAATGCTTCTTAGGTGTTCATTTAAATTACTTTTTACTTTTATTGGTCTCTTATTTAACTATTATTTTAGATTTTTGTGAGGATTATATTCAGATAGAGTATTTTGAAGTTCTATATACTTTCTTCTTTAATTTGATTTCGAGTTTACTTCTGTCTAAACATCTTAAAAATTATGAAAATACAGCAAATCAACTTTGAAACAGAGTTTGCCATCTTTTTTATACATAATGTAAACAAATCTGAACGTATGATTGTTCAGTTAAAGTTATTAAAGACTTGTGTTTATCGCACAATGGTTCGATGCAAGGAAACGGGCAGTAATCAGGATCGAACATAATCAGGAAGAAAGTTAGGAATTAGTCCTAGGGAGGATAATTTCTTGTTAAAAGCAAGTGGACTAGAGGCCTAACAGTACCAGAAATTCGCGATGAAATAAAGAAATTTAGATACAAATCTGTATCGCTCATTGCTGTTAAAAGACGATTGAGTGATGCTATTTTGTTTGGCCATGCTGCCATTCGAAAACCACTATTAAAAGCACAGAACGAGAATACATAAATCTAGTGGGACCGTACATATTGAGATCGGACAGGAAAGGATTTCAAAAATATTCTTTGGCTAACAAACGCAAGTTCAAAATATTTCTAACCAAAAGATGAATTATTGTTCAACTTTGTGTCTGAGAAAAGTTGATTGGAACTTGTGTGCTGTTATCTGCAAAGCGCAGCAGTAGATGTATTATGAACTGGGTTTGGAACTGTAAATTTAATATAAATACAAGGAATTGTGAATAAAAGAACAACGTAAAACAATTTCCAAGATATGCTTTTCCGTCAATTCTTAGTTTAATTGGCGATTGGCTCATTTTGCAACAAGATAGACATTAAATATAGTTCGAAATTAAGAAGAGGTTGTTTAGAGCATAAAAAAGTGTAAGATGTATTAATAAAAATGGTGTAGCCTCTTCAGAACCCCGATTTCAATCAGATTTAACTTGTATGGAAGATCTCCATAGAAACATTCGTGATCGACAAACCTCATCACATATAGACATGTTGAAGGATTAATAGAAAGCTGGAACAGCATACCATAAGATAAAATTGATATATTATTGCTCGTATGCCGATACTAGTAAAATGAGATATAAAATGCAAAGGAGAATTTTTCAATGAAAAATCACATTAAGCTATTTTCACCATATAAAATTCATTTTAAAAGGAATAATCATAATTTATCTATATACTAGCTGACCCGCCCGGCGTTGCCCGGGTCCGTAATAATAATCTTAAACGAACTTGAAATTTTTATGATTTTATCTTTAACTCGAAATATGTGTAAATACACTATTAAAAACTTGACCCTTTTGCTGCATCATCGCTCCACCGCTTTTATAGAAAATGATTACTTCAGCCTATTATGGAGCATTCTCATAGGTCAAAAGAGAGATATTCTATAAAAGCGGGGGAGTGATGATACAGCAAAAGGGTAAAAAATTTTACAGTGTACATTATATTAAATACGTGCCCCCTGACTGTGTCAAAAATTGGCTTAAAAAAACTAATATTTAGCTCCAAAAATACCCAAAATGACTGCAATGGGAAACGCAGGAGGGAATATGTGTCCAACGATTGCGTGATTTTCGTGTTAAAGTGTTGATATTTATCCTTAAAATTACTGTTAAGCGACTTAACTAAATACTTTTTTTACATATATATCCCAAGTGAAATATTTTGAATTTCAAACTAATTATATCACTCTTAAATCCGACTATACAGTGAATGAAATCGATTCTCGATGATTAGCTAAAAGGTTAGTATATAGTATTATAATTTCAGAGCCATTTTAAAAAATAGGTGCATATTTTTTATCAAACATGCGTAATGTTCATTCTGTGAATAAAATCCTAACCGTAACCTAATTGTATTGTAATCATAACTTGTCTGTAACCTAGCTGTATCTTAACAGTAACCTAACTGTAACTTAAATATACCATAAATGTAACCTGGCCGTCACCTTATCATAACCTACCCATAATCTAACCACAACCTAACCGCAACTTAACCTTAACCTAACTGTAACCTAACCGGAAAATAAATATAAATTAAAGCTCACCGGAACATAATTGCAACCTAACTGTTACCTAACCGTAACTAAGTTCTAATTTAACATTAACTATAAATGAAGTATCTCAACCATCTCGCGCTAAGTACTTAGTTTCACTTTCCACCGCTACGGAGCGCATTATGTTTTGTAGAACATCCGAATTTTAGGTTCGGATTGGATTCATGTTCATGGAAATTTTGTCTTCTTCGGATACGGTTATGGTTGTTTGGAATATTTTTGTTCAGTTTAGATTCGGTTCAATTCAGATTTCGTGGGGTTTTTTTTCCCTTCAAATGAGATTTTTAAGTTCGGTTCGGGTTGTACTTCCATGGAAATTATTTTACCTAGTTCCAATGAGATTATACTTCACTGAAATATTTTTGTTAGGTTCAGGTTCAGATTAGGTTTGGTTCAAATTTCGGGATATTTTTTTTTTACAAATTTTCTGGTTCGGATTGGGTTTATGCCCATGGAAATTATATTGTCTTGTTCGTATCTGGTTATAGTTACTTGGAATATTTTCGTCGGATTCAGATTTGGTTCGATTCAGGTTTCAGGTATTTTTTCAAATTGACTTTTAAGGCTCTGGTCGGATTCATATCCAGAGAAATTATTTTATCCTTCTAGGGTCCGGTTTTGGGTCTTGGGAATATTTTTTCGGGTTCAGATGTCATTCAATTCAGATTTCGGTTTTTTAAATGGAATTTTCAGGTTCAGGTTGGGTTGCGCATCAACGGAAATTATTCTGCATTGTTTGAATAAGGATATGCTTCTCTGGAATACTTTTGTCAGATTCAAATTTAGTTCAGTTTTTTAGGTTCGGATTGGGTTCATGTTCATGGAAATTTTTTGTCTTGTTCAGATCCGGGTATGGTTTTGTGGAATATTTTTGTCAGGTTCATATTTGGTTCGATTCTAATTTCAGGTATTTTTTTCAAATGGAATTTTAGGTTCGGATCGGGTTCATGTCCACGGAAATTTTCTCTTTTTAGAATCCGGTTATGGTTCTTTCAAATATTTTTATCGGATTCAGATGTAGTTTGCATAAAATTTCGGGGTTTTTTTTCAAATGGAATTTTTTAGGTTCGAATCAGGTTTATGTTCACGGAAATTATTTTGTCTTACTGCTATCGGGTTATAGTTCTTTGGAATATTTTTATCGATTTCAGGTTTCGTTCTGGTCATTTTTCGGGTTTTTTCAAAGAAAATTTTTAGGTTCGGGTCGGGTTGCATATACACGAACATTATTTTTCCTTGATCGGATTGGGGTGTGCTTCATTTGAATATTTTTGTGAGATTCAGATTTGATTCGGGTCAGATATCAAATCCATAGATTTTTCAAATGGAATTTTTAGGTTCGGGTCATGTTTAAGCTCATGGAATTTTTGTCTTGCTTGGATCGGAGTATAGTCTGTTTTTTTTACTGTTTGGGATCGGGTTACGTGTTAATACGCCTAAACATAATGTTTTCCTACAATTCTTTTAGTGACTATTTTTGATACATAATTTATTTTGCTATTTGATAATTTATTACTGTGTATGAATCGTTTGCCGATTCGAACAATTGTACGTCAAACAGCCATTTCATTTTTGTTTTAAAAACAAATTAAAGTCTTAATAAAATTTTAACTTAAATAAAATGCATTCAAATTTAATCAATGATTTAAAAAAAATTGCTAAAAAAGCCTCATATATACATATACATATATTTACTGCATTATAGCTAACCACATATGCATTCTAATGTACGAAGTACCAACGATCTGACGCAACAGCTGTGTTCAAAAATCCTAAGTTAAACTGACATTTCGCCAGTCTTTAAATTTTAAAGGTCTTTGGGAAAAAAAAACAGTCATTTTTGAAATGTCAAAATCTCAAATTGGTTTCTTTCATAGAGTAAAAAGAAATTGAGTGTAAGTATTATCTCTGGAGATGATGATAAAAATGTAACCCTACATTAAGTCCAATTAAGTACTAACAAAAGTACGTGCTTTGACACGCCTATTAATTAAAACAGGTTTAAACCCGTATTTTTTTTTTTTCTTAAAAAGAACTAATCTATCGCTTCACCGGTAAAAATTTATTAATTATTTTATCATATGTGTTTTAAATATCAATATAGAAAATTATTTTAACGTTTTGCTTGAAAATATAACATTCTTTTGTTAATACATTAAAATCGTCTGCAGTCAGAAATCTATATTTTAGATTAATATTTAAGTTTTCATGCATGATTTTAAAAGAATTAATTCGATATTAAATTATTGCTAAATTTCCAATTTCTTTCATTTTAAAAGCGAACATTTATTTTAATAAATAATAATAGAACAAAGACCATTTTAAAAATTTGCTCTTTCCTCTTAAAATATGCTTCAATTGTAATTCATTTCTTTCAATTCGTCTTATAATACAAAATCCCTTCCACGTCCTTTTGTTTGGCACATTAAAATTTGAGCGATAAATGGTTTCATATTGCAAAACTTTTTAGAGGCTTACTTCACCTCCACTTATTTCATTCCTCTATGGGTTTCTTTAATTCTGTCTCAGCTTTCTTATTACTTCTGCGAAAATTTTTACACCACCAACCAACCGTAAATAAACGAAAGCGAATAAAATTGGAAAAAGATGATTTTTTATGAGTGACCTCTCTATTTTAATTATTTAGTTAATAATTAGAATTTCGACATTCTGAAGCTCAGGTGCATCAGGAGAGATTTAGGGCTACTCTCAAAAAAATTTTGTGCTTCGTACATGCTGTAGATTTTGCTAGCCATCGCAGACACACACACAGACACACAGACAGAGTGTTTTGTTCTTTTATAAGTATAGATATAGATTCATTTCATTTCTCAGGATGTAATTTTATGACGTCCGAAAATATCAAGAAGTTTTTGAGTTTATTTTCTAATTTTCTTTAGTGTGGTCTAAAAGTTTTGGCCGCAGCATATGTATCAAGTACTCAATAGAAATAATTTTAAGCGGAAACGAAGAAGTGGACGACCACGTATGACGACTGTTCAGACTGATCGGAGAATGCGGAGATTGGTATCTAGACAAAATATGTCCATATGGCAAATTAAAAATAATCTCAGTGTACAGGTGTCAAAAGATTCTGTACATAGACTTAAAAAGTGCGATTATATATAACTAAAGAAAATGGCTCTCAAACCCTCTCTCAAATTGCATCACAAACTGGTACGAATGAACAGGGCTAAAAAAATATGCCTTACAGGGACAAATGGCTTACAGTTTTATTCAGTGATGAGAATAAGTGGAACTTGGATAACCCTGATGGTTGGAACGCATATTGGCATAATTAACGAAAGGAACAAAGACCATTTTTCAGCAGGCAGCAAAGCCGTAAATCAGTTATGTCTTGGGGGACATTAGGTTAAATAGTCGGACCTCTCTGGCTTTTAAGACAAGGTTCAAAAAAGTATCAAGAGACGCTAAACCAACATTTGCTTAAATTCGGTGACATTTTGGGGACTCCTGAATGAACATTTCAACAATATAATGCCCCAATCTACGTGTCGCATTCTAAAAAATTTTATTCCCCCAGGGGGATACCTTCTTTAGGTATTCACGGGCTTCACAACCTCGGGGCACCTGAGTGATCTTTCTCCTTTCCTTTTCCTCTTACTCCTCTGGTCTTCCTTTCCTCTTTGTTTCACTCTCATTGTGGTTTCCTCTTTCTGATGTGAGGGAAAATCTGCATGACCCAATACATCCTGTATATATCGACTCATGGAGAATTGTAAACCACCCACGTGTTGGCCGTGCGTGACGACCCGTGTCCCTGGAGAGGGGGATCCTGGCAGTTGAGGGAAACCAACACACTGCTTTGGCCTCTGCTTCGGGTAGACGGGAGGTGCATATTGGTCCTGTGTGCACCAATCGGCTGGTCAGCTGACTTTTGTCACTGGCTTTAGGGATCAAGTGATCGAACAACTACTAGTCATCTCGTTAAAGGTGGAGGCTGACATAGGGTTGTCTTGTGACCGTATGGGCCCTGGTTAGCACTGTTGAACGTATGTGCATCCCCTTGTTAGACTCGGTAGTGGGTGGTGTGGCCGGGGTCTGAATTTTTTACTTTTAATATGGATGGAGATATTTCTTCTAATCCTCTCCCTTGTGGAGAGAAACAAACTGTACAGACTGTATCATTCACTCGCTTTTTCGCCATTAAACGTACTGATAGCCTATCTGAAAGTTCATTTAAAAAATCTTCAACATTTCTCTTAGCGAAAACATTCCAGTCAGTCTTGGGGGATGGTCATTCTCCCAAAAAAACTTATATCTGGGGATCTACTAGTTTAGGTTTCTATTGCTAAACAGTCACAATTTCTCTCTAATTGCTCTACAATAGGCACCTTTTCTGTGTCCGTACAAATACGTAAAACTTTAAATACAAGTCGTGGTGTCATATCTGAACCTGATCTGTTATTCTCTACTAAAACTGAATTTTTAGAAAATTTAAAGAACCAAAATATCATAGATGTACGCCGTATTAATTTCCGCCGCAATGAACAAATGCTGCCATAAAAACATATCATTCTAACATTCAAAAGTCCTACTTTACCAACTAAAATTAAAGCCGGTTAGTTGTCCAGTTCGACCATACATAACAAACCCTCTCGGATGTTTTAGATGCCAGCGTTACGGCCATACGAACACAAATTGTCGTGGAACTGTTACCTGCGCAAAATGTGCAGAAGTCGGCCACGACAATAAGTCTTGTGAAAAACGCGAATGCTGCGCAAATTGTAAAGGTGATCACACATCTTATTCTTGCACTTGTCCTAATTGGAACCGGGAAAAAGAAATTTTTACTCTCAAAATTACTCAAAATTTATCTTACCCCGATGCCGGTAAAGCCGTTTAATCTAGAACCCCATCCATTGGAATTTCCTACTCCAGTATACTCAAGCAGCAATCAACAACAGTTAAACACATAAGTACTCAAACTGATTCCACATATCTAACAAGTAAATATACTAAAACACAATCAACTAGGACACCAATTAAATAAATCCGTGATATCTGTCTCCCTACTAAATGTCTTGTAAAACCACTATTAGAACGCTTGCTACCATCCAAAGAACCTGTAAAAATAATTGATCTAGAAAAACGTCGACAGAAATCTCTATCTAGTGGATCATCCAATTCTCCTGCTACTTCTCCAAAAAATGCCCCAAATTCATCTGCTCTAAACATGAAAAAAACCCAACTCTAGTTAGATAGTGAAAACTTCCATTCAAAAAGAAGGGACCAAGACTAGGTTCAAAACTGTTACAAACTCAAATACGACAGAAATCAAATATACTTAAAAAACAGATACCAAGAAAACCCCATCTCCAGCATCTCCCAAGTGGCAGACTGTTG
Source organism: Maratus speculifer (assembly GCA_964019185.1). NCBI lineage: Eukaryota > Metazoa > Arthropoda > Arachnida > Araneae > Salticidae > Maratus > Maratus speculifer. The sequence goes on from OZ025293.1 coordinate 347,778,224, forward strand.
TTAAAAGAAAGAAAAGCTCATCTCTAAGCCCATGCATTAGGAATTTTAAAGATCCCAGGCAACTCCAGCATTATGTTCAAGAGGCTATGGAATCCAAAGCTTACGTCCCCCAGGAGATACCTTCTTTAGGCATTCACGGGCTTCTCAACCTCGGGCACCTGAGTGATCTTTCTCCTTTCCCTTTCCTCTTACTCCTCTAGTCTTCCTTTCCTCTTTGTTTTACTCTCATTGTGGTTTCCTCTTTCTGAGGTGAGGGCAATTCTGCATTGGCCGATACATCCTGTATATCGAATCATGGAGAATTGTAAACAACCCACGTGTTGGCCGTGCGTGGCGACCCGTGTCCCTGGAAAGGGAAATCCTGGCAGTTGAGGGAAACCAACACACTGCTTTGGCCTCTGCTTCAGGTAGACGGGGGGTGCATATTGGTCCCGTATATACCAATCGGCTGGTCAGCTGACTTCTGTCACTGGCTTAAGGGATCAAGGGAGCGAGCAACTACTAGTCATCTCGTTATGGGTGGAGACTGACATAGGGTTGTCTTGTGACCGTATAGGCCCTGGTTAGCACTGGTGCACGAATGGCTAAAGAATGGCCCCTTGTTGGGCTTGGTAGTGGGTGGTGTGGCCGGAGTACTAATTTTTTTCTCCTACTATGGATGGAAAAACTTCTAATTCAAGTAACTCTCTCCCATGTGAAGAGCAACAAATTCTGCAAAATTCATCATTTACTCATTTCTTTGTAATTAAACGGACTGATTGCCTGTCAGATAGTTCTTTTAAAAGAACTTCACCTTTTCTAATCGCAAAAAACTTCCAATCTGTTCTTGGTGACGGTCACACTCTCAAAAAACTGCAGTCTGGCGATTTACTTGTTCAAGTTTCTTTAGCCAGCCAATCGCAGCTTCTGATTAATTGCACTACCATAGGTTCTTTTGCTGCTTCTGTTAAAGCTCATCAAACTCTAAATACTTGTCGCGGTGTAATATCTGAACCAGATCTTTTATACTCCGCAAAAGAACTTCTCAAATTTAAAAGAACAAGATGCAATAGATGCACGCCGCATTACTATCCGAAAAAATGGACAAGTTATTCGGACGAAACGCATAATACTAACTTTCAATAACCATCTAGAATTAAAGCTGGATACCTATGCTGTCCAGTTCGGCCTTATATCCCTAACCCTTTACGATGTTTCAAATGCCAGCGTTTTGGTCATACTAACACTAACTGTCGTGGCGATGTTATTTGTCCTCATTGTGCAGAAGTCGGCCATGATGGTAAATCTTGTGAAAAACCGGAAAGCTGTGCGAATTGCAAAGGTAATCATACGTCATACTCTCACTCCTGTCCAATTTGGAACCATGAAAAAGAAATTCTTGTAGTAAAAACCAGTCAATCTTTCATACCCAGAAGCCCAAAAACTTGAAACCAGAACCCCATCTATAGGTCTTTCTTATTCTAGTTTACTCAAGCAGCAATCAAAATCTGTAAGATACATAAACACCCAGACAGAATAACCTAATACACCTAGTACCCCAAAGAAACACGAGATGTCAGTTGCCCTACTAAATGTTCTACTAGCCCTAAATTAGAGCGTTGGTTACCAGCTTCAGAGCCTGTTTCAATAGTCCATCAACCTATTCAGCCACAAAAACCGAAAAAGTCCATTGAACCCCAGACAAGAACTAATACATCTGCATCTACATCTAAAAATCCTAATCTCTCTGCATCAAATTGCCAGAAACCTAATACTAGTCAAAAGCCTAAAACAGTTACACCCATAAAAAAAAATCCCTGTCGGCTGGGCCTATAGGCGGAGGTAGATTTCGAAGAGTGCTCATTTCAACAACAAAAAAAATATATGATTAGAGATAAACCCAGTTTAATAACTTCATTTGGCCGTTTATGAAAAATTTTTAATTTCATTTTTCTGCAAAAACTGGTTTTATCAGAATCATCTTAAGAAAAATTCACTTTAAATGCCCATTATGACAACATATTTTGAAATAGATTCTAAATTTATTAAAAAATCGACCAAAACAGTACATTACAGTTCATAAATAACAAAAAACTGTCAGTTAAAAGCATTTGAGAAAAAAATTGAATTTAAAAATGAGTCATAAAGTAACCGATTTGTTGTTTGAATACATCCTTAATTCTTTAATCATGATTGCTTCGGAAAGTTTTGTGCGAAATACTCACTTTGACAGCATTTTTAAAAATATATTCTATCTTTATTAAAAAACTGCTCAATGCCTCACAATATATAGTTCCTAAATAAGAGGATCTGTAAATTGGATGCGTTTGAGAGCGAAAATGGATTTTAAAACGAGTCATAAAAAACGCAATTTGCTATGTGAAAACTTCCTTAAATTTTCAAATCACAGACTTCGGGAAATTCTGTTCAAAATACCCTTTTTGGTAGCCATTTTTGAAATATATTCTGTCTTTATCAGAAAATTGACCAATGCGTCACTTTATACAGTTTCGAAATAAGAGGATCTACCGTTTGGATGCGTTTAAAATCAAAAATGAATTTAAAAATGAGTCGGAATGTAAGCAGTTTGGATTTGAGGTTTTTTCTCAAACTCCTATTTTTGTTTAGTTTCTTTTTGCTATACGAATTGGTCCTATGAAAAACTTGTCAATATAAAAAATGTAGATATTTTTGAGAAGATGTAAAATAAATTTAATCAGATTTGATATCTTAAAAATTGACGGAGTTATGATTTTTCTCTTTTTTTCAGCGCCCTTTTTCTTTTCGTTTTTAATTTTTTTCGTCAGTAAAAGTTGGTCCTGTCAAAAACTTCTAAATACAAAAGTTTTAGATAATTTTAAGAACATTTACAAAAGATTTAGTTGGACTTTGATATCTTGAAAATTGACGAAGTTATGAATTTCTTTCTCTCAAAATCCGTGTTTTTTCGTCCTTTGAGCCCACTTCTAAATTTATCAGAAATCTGTCATGCATATACTTTTGGCCCATTTTTAAGAAGTAATATAAACTTTAAACCGATTCAATATCTACTTTAATTAAGAAGTTATGGCGTATTTTCGGTTTTCACAAAAACGCCCCCTATTCCGACCCCATTGGTCCGATTTTGCCCATTAACGAACTTAGCCAAGATTTTATCCCCTTTGATTTTATGTACCAGTTAGGTGGAGATTGGTGAAGAATTATAGAAGTTATCGTGTCCATAAAAAAGATAGATAGATAGATATAGATAGATAGATAGATACGATTACAATAGGTAATATTTCTTACGAAATCTGCCTAAAACCGTTGATCACTTGGCTTCTAATCGCCAAAAGACAAATTCTTTTCAGCCTGTGAAACCAAACCAAAAGACAAAAGAAAATAAGGCTCTTCTTAAGTCTCACCAATGGCAAACGCTAACAAAGAAACAGCGAAAATCAAATCATGACCCATCAGTCGCTTATTTGAAAAATCCGAAAAAGCTAAATAACTACTTGGAAGAGGCTATGGAAGAATCGTATGAGTTAAGTGAAGACGAAGGGAACATTTTTTATGAGGAATATGTGCCTGACTGATCTTACTACTTAAGTTTTTAATTTCTGTGTTTTAAATGTTGTCAACAAATGTCTTTGTTTTTACCGTTTTACTATTTCTTGTCATGTATCACTACTTTACTGTTCGTATGATTTTAACTAATTTTTATGCTTTCTATTTTATTTTGTTATCTTATCGACTGGTTGTATTTGTATTACAACTTCATATATCATCATTTTGCTTTTGCCATTTTACTAATGTCTATGATAGTCTTTTAAAAGTGACATTTACATTCTGCATCTTTTAAAGTTTACCTTGCATTTATTTTTGTTTTCCACTTCACCTTGTTCTTGGCGCAGCATGTCCCTAAAGGGACCTAGCGCCATTAAAATCTATACAACCAACCAACCAAGCGAAGCTTACGGCAGAAGCTCTCATTCCGAGGAAAACGCTGTGTTTGAGGAATATGTGCCTGGTTGAACTTGATTGGTTTTTATCGGCTTTTGGTTTTATGTTTTAGATTTTCTGTTGTATTTGGCCCTTTTGTGTTTCTTTTTATGTTGTTGTTAATTACTTTAGAATTTTAACTATTTTTAGAATTTTAACCTTTTACATTTTTAAATGTCTTTGACTGGTTTTAATTGTTTTTAATTTCATGTGTCACCACATTTCCATTTACTATTTAATTCATATCTATGAAAAGTTTTTAATGTGGTATTCACTTTTTAAGTTTTAACTTTATTTTACGCCTACCTTGTTCTTGGCGCAGCATGTCCCACAGGGGACCTTGCTCCATAAATCCATCCAACTAACCAACCAACTAAAAGACTTTCTATCTCGGAAAAATGTTAAAGTTCTGGACCGGCCAGCTTTATGTCCAGACATAACCCTGATTGAGAATGTCTGGGGTATTTTAACCTGTCATGTTTAACATGGAAATTTTAGGCCCGCATACGAATCTTTAGCCAATGGAAAACAGTATGACTCCATTCAAGAACACCAAGAAGCCATTGAGAAAGCATGGTACTCTTTGCCATCAGAAATCCTACAAAAACTAATAATTTCGACATAAAAATATTTATTTTAACTAATCGGAAATCAAGAAAAATAATTTGTCAGTAAAAGTTCTTTTTAAATTATATATCTATATGCTTTTGACATGGTACATAAATTTTTCAGTCAGTTTAATTTTTTTTATTGTACACTGGCTTCTAAAAGTAATGATACAAAAAGGTTTTCGAAGCTCACCAGAAAAAAATGGCAGTCAGATTAAGCTTCATAATTTATATGAAAGACAATAATATACTTCAAAAAAACGTACGCAAAAATTAAAGCTACCACTTTTATTTTACAGAAAAGAATAGGTATTTTGGAATGAGAGAAAAATATGCAATTAAGCTTTCGTAATTTTACGTGTAACTTTTGTTATATTTTAACTAATGTTGTCAGTTTTGTTTACAAAAACCAGTAGAGTGTAGAAATGTCTAGAAGTCGGTTGACCGAATCATTAAGGTGGTGGGCGGTCCAGAAATCATGTTCCAGGCCACCCGCGTGTTACAACACCTGCCGAGACCTTTGCAGCTTCAGGGCAAAGAATCTCTGCTACTACGATGCAAAGATGTCTTTACAATCCAGGTCTATGTGCTAAGCGACAATTTGTTGTGTGTCCCTTAACAGACGACTAATAAGGGCCCGCTTATGTTGGGCAAGAGAACATGTTTCCTGGATCAGACATCAATGGGTATCTGTACTCTTAACAGACGAGTCCAGATTCACACTGGAGAGCTATTCAGGACGTATTCTGATCTGAAGAGACCAATGCACTCGATACCAACAATGAAACAGTCGAAACACACAGGTACAGAAATGGTTGAATCATGGTTTAGCCAGGGATCTCACTCGGAGGCCACTGTGACCTGCATGAGTTCCATGGAGGAGTACCGTGGATGATCCCGATATCTCGCAAAATGTGGTGCGAGATATCGGTATGAGGTTTCTCACCAGGGGGATACCTTCTTTAGGTATTAACGCGCTTCACAACCCCGGGCACCTGAGTGATCTTTCTCTTTTCCTTTTCCTCCTCTTGTCTTCCTTTCATTTATGTTTCACTCTCATTGTGGTTTCCTTTTCGGAGGTGAGGGCAATTCTGCATGGGCCGATATCATCCTTTATATCGACTCATGGGGAATTGTAAACCACCCACATATTGGCCGTACGTGGCGATCCGTGTCCCTGGAAAGGGGGATCCTGGTAGCTGGGAGAAACCAACGCACTGCTTTGGCCTCTGCTTCAGGTAGACGGGAGGTGCATATTGGTCCCGTATGTACCAATCGGCTGGTCAGCTGACTTTTGTCACTGGCTTTAGGGATCAAGTGATCGAGCAATTACTATTCATCTCGTTAAGGGTGGACACTAACATAGGTTTGTCTTGTGACCGTATGGGCCCTGGTTAGCACTGGTGCACTTATGTGCATCCCCTTGTTGGGCTCGGTAGTGGGTGGTGCGGCCGGGGTCTGAATTTTATTTTTTAATATGGATGGAAACATTTCTTTTCCTTCTATTTCTCTCCCTAGTGAAGAGCAACTAACTGCAATGTCTTCCACATTTACTCGCTTTTTTATTGTGAAACGTACTGATAGCCACTCTGATTGCTCCTTTAAAGAAACTTTACCCTTTCTCATAGCAAAAACTTTCCATTCTGTCTTGGGAGATGAACATTTTCTCAAATTAAAATTGATTTGCTGGTTGAGGTTTCTGCAGCCAAACAATCACAACTTCTCTCTATTTGCTCCACAATAGGCACCTTTTCTGTTTCTGTACAAACTCGTAAAACTTTAAATACAAGCCGCGGGGTAATTTCTGAACCTGATCTTTTATACTCCACCAACGATGAAATTTTAGAAAATTTAAAAGACCAAAATATCATAGATGTACGTCGTATCACCATCCGTAAAAATGAGCAGATAATTCCCTCTAAACACGCGATTCTAACCTTCAATAGCACTACATTACCACCTAAAATTAAATCTGGATAATCTAAGCTGTCCAGTCAGACCCTATATACCAAACCCTATCCATTGTTTTAAATGCCAGCGGTATGGCCATACTAACACAAATTGTCATTGATCTCTTACTTGCGCACGTTGTGCAGAAGTCAACCATGACAGTAAATTATGTGAAAAACCCGAACGCTGCGCAAACTATAAAGAAAATTATACAGCATATTCCCGCACTTGTCCGAACTGGAACCTTGAAAAAGAAATAGTTACTATAAAAATTACTCAGAATTTGTCTTATCCTGATGCCCGTAAAATTGTTGAATTAGAACCCCATCTGTTGGAATTACCTACTCCAGATTACTCAAGAAGCAATCAACAGCCATAAGACACACGGCTACACATACTGATCTCTCATATTCACAAGGTAAATCTACCGTAACGCAATCAACCAACACTCCAATCAAAGAAAGCCGTGATACCTGTCTCGCCACTGATATGTCTGGGAACCCTCGATTAGAACGCTGGCTACCATCCTTTTGTGCTCTTAAAACAGGGAAAATTTTGAGACCAAAATCAATTAAAGATGTGTATTATGTAGTACCGAATAACGAAAAAGAAGAAATCGCTGTTATGGGATGTTTTTCAGCAAATAGCGAGATTGTTCCATTGATGATAATGTATCCATATAAGCATCTCTAAAGGGAAATTGTGGAATCAATCTGTGCTAAAATGATTATCTGAAAATGGTTGGATAGTGTAAGAACATTTATCATTTTAAATGCATTCTAAAATTCCATATTGAATAGTTTGGACTATCAGAAAGGGATGATAAAATTGAAAATTTGTTATTTATATTTCATATTTACGCAGCACATCATTTATATAATGATATGAATGAAGATTGGAGACTTTACTTTTTTTAATACCTTATTTTATGTAAACTTGATTTTAGTAAAACATTGTCTTTATCGTACAAATCCTTTAAATTTAAATACTTTGTTTTATATCTTTACAATATAAATCCTTTAATGTAATAAACAGTTAATAATATCATTAATATTTTGTTTTATATCCACATTATAAATCCTTGATTATAATAAATTCATAACTTAAATTTAAATATTTTGTTTTATGTTTTTTTCAATGTAAATCCTTTAATGTAATGAATTTCTAACTTAAGTTTTAATGTTTTGTTTTATTAGTATTCTTTCATTAAGTTCTGGAGCAAAATAGAATTGAAAAATCAATTATCTATTATTTTTTATAGGGTGGCCCATTACTTGAACATAGGCGGTCCATTACTGGAACATAGCTGGTCCATTACTGGGCTTTTGGGTGTTTAGACCTATTTCTATCATTTAAAATTAAATTTTTATTTCTATTGGGAAATGTAACTATGGGATTAGTTAAATATTGTTGAAAGATTATTATAATATGAAAAAAATTGGAATACAATAATTACAACTATTAATAAAAAATTTTTTTTCAGAGAAATTCCTTAAGGGGGTCCATTACTGGCACATCTACCCTATGTATTTATTTAGTATTTGCTTTTACTACTTCATGAGGTTTTTTTTTTTGCTTTACTGAAAGAGATTTTAACTATTTTTAAATATATTTAAATATCCTCGACTGTTTTTAAATACATTTTAACCATATTTCATCACATTACTTTTTTAGTTTATTCTATTTAACTAATTTTTAATGTAATTTTTTACTTTGTATTATGTTTTTGCTCACATTGTTCTTGGCGCAGCATGTCCCTAAGGTGACCTTGCGCCATTAAATACCATACAACCAACAACCACCATCGGGAAGCGATTCTTTATGCATACAGTTGGCAAAAAAAGTATTTGTACACTTCATTTTTTTTAAATTATAATGAAATTAAACAAAAGATTTAAGCAAAAAATACCGTAATACATTAATTTAATGCATTATAATATTATAGAAGCAAAAACAAAATTAAACGAATCGATTTTTTACATTATAATAAACAAATATACAAAAATACAATGCAAAAAAAGTATTTGTACACTATATTAATGTAATATAATTAATGAAAATTTAGTAAAATGATACAAATTAATATGTTGTGCGAATTCATTTAGCGTTTATGACTACTTCTAGATGGTGTGACATTGATTCCACCAACTTTTTTGTATCGGTCTGGTTAATGTTATTCCATGACACAATAAGAGCTTCTTTAAAACTGTTTTTTACCAATACATATTTTTTTTTCGGATTTTTGCATCCAATAGCATCTGCAAATTTTCTATTGGATTCAAGTCTAGAGATTTTAGAAGAGTTACCAGTCGTCTTGGAGTATTGTCGTAAGCATGTGCTGGTGATCACAGCAGTATGCTTTGGTTGTTATCCTGCAGAAAGTGAAAAGCTTCCTCTATGCATAATTTCTTGGCACAGTTTAATAAATTATGGCGCGACACATCAATGTATGTTAAACCTGTCTTTCCATTGTCGATAAATTTTAAATGTCCTGCTCCATTAGAAGCTATGCACCCCAAAAGTATAATATTCCCCCCAACATGCTTGATAGTTTGAAGTATACGTTTTGGATCTAGAACAGTTTTATTTTTAAGCCAAATTTTTCGAATGCTTGGTGATAAGAAAATTTCGAATTTTCCCTCTTCAGAAAAAAATTACTGTTTTCCAAAAATCCAATGATTTACTTCTGTATGCGAAAGCGAATACTATGCATTTTCGCCTATTTGTTTCGCTGATGAATGGATTTTTCCTTGAGGTTCTTCCTTTTAAATCTGCATTGAGAAGAATATTTTTTATTGTTTGAGGTATTACTCTGATGCGAGAAGATGTCGCAAGGTCTCCAGCAAATTTTTGAACCGAACGCATAGGATTTTTTAAAGCTTTTTTAACAACACTCCTTTTTTCCCTCATTGTTAGTTTGCTAAGAAGTCCTGGTTTTCATTGAATTTCGATGCTTTTAATTTATTCATAGTTTTTCACTATACATTCAATAGTTGTAAATGGTAATTTAATAGCTTTTACAAATTCTTGTTGCGAATTTAAATTTTTATTATGATCAATCATAGGATTTCATATATCTAGAGGTGCCTCTCTAGTATTAGGTTCTATAGTCAATTATTTCAAGAGAAAATTAGATTAAATGTCAGACAAATATAATATGAACTCAAAAATTATTAACAGCTTCTGTAAAAGTAGTCCTTTTGAACGATAAACACTATAAAACACAGTACATATCAGGATGGAGAAATGTACAAATACTTTTTTTGCAAGAAATTTTTAAACTTTTCGTATTAGAAAATTATTTTGCATCTTTATCGAAATTTTCTGTTGTGTAATTTAAAACACACGGTAAACAGACTGTATTAAAACTATTTTTGACAAAATATCTGTTTTTATTGGGTTAAAAATAAAAAAAAATTAGGGTGTACAAATACTTTTTTTGCCAACTGTATGTGCGCCAATATGCCAGTGCCATTGGCAACTATTTCATTCTAATGGATGATAATGAGAGACCGCAGTGAGCTGTGGTTGTTGAGGATTATCCTTAGGATCTCGATCTGGATTTTTCGTTGTAATTACATTTATGCGTTTAACTTGAGTAAATTTTTATGTCGCATTTAATAAATAACACTGTAGCGCACATTTCCTCCAAATTTGTTTCTATATTCATTCATTTGCAAATTAAACGCAAAAAACCGGTTGTACCTTAACTTTTGGAGGTCAGTGTATTTTTTACAATTATGTAAGTTATTTTCTTCTACTTTTGATATCATTTATTTAAATAATGTTGCAAAATCAGCAAATAAAAAAAATGTTATTCATTTTATTTATAATTCTTTCAAAATCGACATTTTATGCTTGTGCTTAAATATTTCAGAACATTCCATATCGACACTGCTTTTAAAACATTTCAAAAATATACATATTTAATTACATATATTTAATTTCGTAGATTATATAAAAATTTAAAGCTATTATTACTAAATTCGATTTACGAGTTATTAAATAGATCAAATAGTTTACACACGCCTCAAGTGCTCGTGAATTAGTAATTTTATTATTTTTTTTTTAATTTTCCCTATGCTTTTTTCTTTAATTTTTTCCAGAACTGCCGCCAAAAATTCTCGGTGACAAAATAATAAATAAACGTAAATAATTATACTTTTTGGCAATTTTTTTTTGTTTTATACTAAAGAAAGAAAAGAAAAGCAAGTGCTAGCATCAAATTTAAATAGAGAAACAAATTACTGCAAGTTAAAGAAAGTAATCATTTTGTATATTTAATGCATTACATACTTTTCAAATAAAACTGATTTTGTTACATTTTCAAAACATTTCAAATATATTTTTTTAATTTTCAGCGTCCTTTTTCGGTAACTATAACCGAGGAATTTTTTAAGATTTTTCTTAAATCTATATTTCGCATCATCACATTAGATGTCATTCATTCTGGTGCATTACATATATAAAAGCAGTGTAACACCTTTATTTACACTAACTTTCAAATAAAATTAGAAATCCCAGTATTGTTATAATTTTTTTTTTTTTTTGAAAATGCATAGACAGTAACATATTACTGGAAATTACTACAAGTTAAGAAAAGTAATCTTTTTAATCGGCTTTTAATCTATTTTTATATCGTCACACTGAATGATACGGAGTCTGATGCATTAGATATATATAATTCTAAGAGCCATAGCTTTATTTGCACTACCTTTCAAATAAAATTAAAATCCAGATCATGTTATATTTTTAGAGACAAATTAATATGAATAGTGTAATAAGTGTTATAATTTTTAAGAGACATGAAATTTGGGTTTATGGAATGGTCAGACAATATGAAATACCTCATTATCTGGCGCATATAGTGTTGTAGACAAGCATTAATCTGTAATATAACTTCTTAGTACTCTCATGTGGCACTGTGTTCAGCGCCGTTTAGATACTTGTTGTTAGAGCGATGCGGTGACATTGATTTTTTTTTCAAATTATTTCTAAATAATAATTTTTTTAACCAAAAACTTTGAAATTTTTGTGAAATTTTCAACTGATTTTTTTTTTTTTTTTTTTTTTAGATTGAAGAAAAATATATTAACATCTTGATACATATTTACTAAACAAATTTTCAAAAGATTATGCATACATTAAACCTTCACTCTGATAGTATATGTATTATTATTATTAAATCATTAATGCTAAGTTTGTATTTATTAAACTTATAGTGTGAAATATTTTAAAACAACTGTCGACGTGATTAAACTACATCACTCTATTCACATAGGATATTAAATAAACTGAATTTCAAATGTTGGATATTAAATTTTATTATGCTTACAAAAAATGTATTTGCTACATTTAAAAGTATAATCTCAGACATTTGGCATCATTTTTAATATTGTTGTCATATTTTTATTTTTGACAAAATATTAAATTATCTCATAATTTTTTTCTAGAGTTAAAAGAACAGCTAAAAAGAAGAGTTTAATACTACTTGACAAGTTAAAAGCTTTTTGAGGTTAACTGAAACTTACGCCTTTATTTTTTTTTTTTTTTTTTTTTTTTTTTTTTTTTTTTTTTGAAGATACATCTTTTTTTTCTTGCTGACATGATGCTACATGTAAATTAAGCTATCATTTCCACAAAAAAAAAATAGTTAAGTTGATTGTTACACGCAGACTATAAGTATTAATTTATACGATGACATGAATGTTTAATATCGTTTAGAAAATTAGAAATTCTTGCAATTTTTAAAAGAGTATATATGAATCTGAAATTAGAATTATTCTGTTGAGAAATTTTAATTTGCAGAAATAAATGTATTTTAAGTGAAATGCAAGTATGTTCCCATCACATGAATTGAAAAAGATATGTAAAAAATGTATATGATTCTAAAACAAACGACTATAAATGTAGAATGCTAATTATACAAGTTAAATGTCTTTATGCAATATAATAATGATAATGTTAGATGCTCTGGTTTAAATATATATGTGTGTTACAATTTCAATATAGTTTTATCAAAATAATTTTTTATTACTTTTGACAGTTGTGTAATTTATTTTCTTCTACTTTTGATATCATTTATTTAAATAATTTTGCGAAATCTGCAAATAAAAAAATGGTATATTCATTCTAACTTTTTATAATACTTTGAAAATTGACATTTTCTACTTGTGCTTAAACTTTTGAAACAAAACTCGTAACTTATTTTATACTATCTTTCAAAATGCATTCCTTATCCACACTGTTTTAAAATATTTCAAATATATATATATTATTGCATACTTAATTTCGTAGATGTATAAAAATTTAAAGATATTATTACTCAATTTAATTGATGAGTTTATTAAACAGAACAAATAGTTTATGTAAATCTCAACTGCTCGTGTATTAGTAATTTTATAGTTAACATATTTTCCTTTATGCTTTTTTTCTTTATTTTTTTCCGGAAAATTCTCCGTGCCAAATTTATAAATAAATATAAATAATTAATCATATGACTTATTTCATTCGAATAATTATTAATTATTCAAATAATTATTTATCATATTCATTCAGTCTTTATTTTTAGCCTTATACTAAAGGAAGGAAAGAAAAACGCAAGTTCTAGCATCAAATTTACATAGAGAAACAAATTAATGCAAATTAATGAAAGTAATCTTTTTTTTATAATTAATACATTAAATACTTTTCAAATAAAACTGTTTTTGTTAAAACATTTTCGGAATATTTTTTAAATATTTTTAAAATTTCAATGTGCTTTATCGGTAAATATCCCGGAGGAAATTTTTTACATTTTATTAAAATCTATATTTTATATCATCGCATTGAATGTCATTCCGTCTGGTTCATTACATATATAAAAGCAGAGTCACTCCTTTTTTTACACATCCTTCCAAATAAAATTGGAAATCCAAATAGTCTTATAAAATTTTTTGAAAATGCATACAGACATGAAGTTTTTTAGAATATGTAAGACAAGCAGTAATCTTTTTATATATTTAATACCTTACATACTTTTGAAATAAAACTTTTCTTTTGCAACATTTTAAAAACATGTTAAATATAGTTCACAAATTTCAGTGTGTATTTATGGTAAATATAACGAAGGAGATTTTTAGAAGTTTTTTTAAATCTACAATCACGGTAAAAAAAAATCTTGACACTTGAGGTTTTAGACGTTTTGTTGAATATCTAAAAATATACAAAAGGAATTATTCTGAAACTTAAGGTGTGTAAACATAATAGCACAGGTCATACATTTTCGTAAAGGGTTTTTGCCTAGATCCCATAGGAAACCGTCAAAAAATTGAAAAATAATGATCTTTTGGATAACCCTGTAAAAACTAATGTAGCAAAACATTCAAACTGCAGATTGTCATTAAGTGGATTATTGTAATAAAATGTGTTCCTTTTTATGCGGATAGTATGTATACTCGTAGAAATATTAGGGATTAAAAAAAAGCCCCAAATTTTTCCAATTTTTTTACTTATTTACAGAGTTTTTAACATAAAATAATGTACACAATACCGTGTAATCAGAATTAAAAAATAATAAAAAATTTTACGAAAAATGAGCAGCTTTACTAGATAAATTTTCATTGCGCATGCTTGAAAGCTATCAAAATTTTGTTGCATATTGTGTTAGCTAAATGAATAGAACAACTTTTGTAAAAGTCTCAAAATCACAGCTTAAAAATGCTAGAAATTATTATCGTCGATAGAATAAGTGAAAATCCGTTATTCCCAAAAAGAAGCACCCCCCAGGGGGATACCTTCTTTAGGTATTCACGGGCTTCACAACCCCGGAGAACCTGAGTGATCTTTCTTTTTCTCTTTTCCTTTTCCTCTTACTCCTCTTGTCTTCCTTTTACCTTTGTTTCTCTCTCACTGTGGTTTCCTTTTCGGAGGTGAGGGCAATTCTGTATGAGCCGATATCATCCTGTATATCGACTCATGGAGAATTGTAAACCACCCACGTGTTGGCCGTGCGTGGCGACCCGTGTCCCTGGAAAGGGGGATCCTGGCAGTTGAGGGAAACCAACACACTGCTTTGGCCTCTGCTTCAGGTAGACGGGAGGTGCATATTGGTCCCGTATGCATCAATCGGCTGGTCAGCTGACTTTGTCACTGGCTTTAGGGATCAAGTGATCGAGCAACTACTAGTCATCTCGTTAAGGGTGGAGACTGACATAGGGTTGTCTTGTGACCGTATGGGCCCTGGTTAGCACTGGTGCACGAATGTGCATTAGGGTGGATCGAAAAATCGAAATTCGGATAATCGAATCGGCGCGGGGTGCAAAAGTTGCCTTTTATGCATACTAATTCACATATGTTTTTTTATTGAAATCCATTCATATCTTCCTTTGCCCCAAACGCCTCAAAAATGGTTAAAAATTGAAATTTTTATAAATTTTATATATTTTTTTTGCTTTTTAATATTTTTAAATTTATTTTTGGCGCGGGTTGCGAAAGTTGCCTTATATATATATTAGT
Organism: Maratus speculifer; assembly: GCA_964019185.1. Classification (NCBI taxonomy): domain Eukaryota; kingdom Metazoa; phylum Arthropoda; class Arachnida; order Araneae; family Salticidae; genus Maratus; species Maratus speculifer. Next base: position 347,793,238 of record OZ025293.1, read on the forward strand.
TCAATCTTTTTTTTATATATAAATCCATCCATATCTTCCAGTGCCCCAAAGCGCCCCCAAAATGGTAAAAAAATTGAAATTTCTATAAAAAATTATCATTTTTGTTTTTTTTAATTTCTTTTAAATTATTTTATCAGCGGGATAAAAAAGATGCATTTTATAGTATATTAGCATGCATCCAAATAATTTTCGACTTTGATAAATTTCTTCCAATTCCCCAAAACTTTTAATTATTTGCCGAAAATCGAGTTTCATGCAAATTTTGAGCTAAAAAATACAAGTAAAATTAACAGTTAAAGAATAATTTATCTAACGTAAAAGGTAGATCGAGAGGATGAGAAATCGTTTTTCGTATTTTATGAAATGTATAAAATAAACTTTTTATACTTTATTATTTGGAAGACAACATAGATAGAAGAGTTCTCAGCAATGACCAGCAATAATTAAATGATATTTGCATAGCAATATCACGTGGTGAATGTGTTTCCGATAATGAAACCTGGTCCAGTTTATCACTCAAGATAGCTAACAACTACGTGTAGAATTTTAAGGTTATATGTGGCTACAGAAAATCCTTCTGATAATCTCATTACTCTTACAACATATATTATGAAGGTATATGCACCTGTAGGTTTCATGTCAAAACAAAGCCATCCATAACTGAAGGAACGCGTCATATTTGGAAACTTATCACATATTCTAGATATTTGGAACCCAATTTAAGAAAGATCGTAGATGCTGTTATTCAACGAAATAGTTTTTTTTTGCCAACCTGAAAATTTGCTTTTGTCAATGCTCACCGATAACAGCGAGCATATCAGATCTTTAGCAATGCGAAAGCTAATTTATGCTAGAAATAAAAAGAGAAAATCACCAGAAGTGAGAATTTTCAAAGTATCCCAAATAAACTTCAAAGCGAAGGATTATTTTGAACTTATTGACTGGCAACCAGTTGGACGTTTTGAACCACCTCTTTTGATGAATGTGCCTTGCAAAGAAATTGAGAATATGATAAAAGTTGCAAAAACGAATGAATGGTCAAAATATCCATGCCATACCCAAGCGGTTGAAAGATGCGTTCGACTAGTGTCTGAGACATCAGAAACTGTATCTGGGCAAGAAAAGAGACACGGTTTTATATTGAATAGAATAAAATCAAGAAGCCATATAAGACACTTTGATACCAAAAAAGATTACAAACTTTAAAAATATGTAAATTTCCAAATTGAAAGATGTAAAACTTTTCTCTACGTAAGTTCGGTTTTTGTGATTTTTATGATTTAATGCTTTGATTTTTAAATTTATATGTCACTTATTATTGCAAAATTAATGTTATTTAAAACCTTATACGTTATTAACTAAACTGTTTTAAAAAATTGTAAGTATTTTTCGTAAATTATAATTCTTAATACATTTTTGTAAAAATTTCAGTTTTTAATTATAATTGGTGCATCAAAGATGTGAATGGATTTGGATTTAAAAAAATATATGGGAACTGCAGAGTTGTGTAGTATTGTAATAACAACTTTCCAAGCCAGTGCCAAATAAATTTCAAAAAATAAAATAAAATAAAATAAAAAATATTTTTTTTTCAAGAAAATTTCAATTTAAAACTATTTTTGGGGCGCTTGGGGCACCGGAAGATATAAATGAATTTTATTTTAAAAAAATATGTAAGCTAAGATAGATAAAGATAGCTTTTGCACCCCGCGCCAAAAGTAATTAAGAAAAAATAAATAAACAAAAAAATACAAAAAAATCATAAAAAACTCAATTTTTAATTATTTTTGGAGCGCTTGGGGCACCGGAAGATGTTAATGGATTTTAATTAAAAAAAAACCCTGTAAACTAGTATGCATAAAAGGCAACTTTTGCACGCCGCGCCGATAGCAATTTCTAAAAAAAAAAATTTCCTATACTTTTCGATCCACCCTAATGTGCATCCCCTTGTTGAGCTCGGTAGTGGGTGGTGCGGCCGGGGTCTGAATTGTTTTTTTTTCAATTATGGATGGAAAATCCCTATTTCCTTCTAACTCCCTCCCAAGTGGAGAGCAACAAACAGTACAGAAACCTGTATTCTCACGTTTTTTTGTCATCAAACGCCTTGATAGCCAATCTGATTGTTCCTTCAAAAGAACTTCACCATTTGTTATTGCTGAAACATTTCAGTCTGTTTTGGGGGATGGTCATTCGCTCAAGAAATTACAATCCGGGGATTTACTTGTTGAGATCTCTTCATACAAAGTCACAATTTCTTTCAAATAGTTCTAAAACAGGTCCTTTTTCTGTTTCTATTCAAGCACATAAAACTCTAAATACAAGTCGAGGCGTAATATCTGAGCCAGACCTTTTATTTTCTACAAAAGAAGAACTCTTGGAAAATTTGAAGGATCAAAACGTAATAGATGTAAGGCGCATAACAATTCGTCGAAATGAAAAAGTACTTCCCACAAAGCACATCATTCTGACATTCAATAGTCCTAATTTACCTACAAGAATAAAAGCTGCCTATCTAAGCTGTCCTGTCCGGCCTTACATACCTAACCCTCTCCTTTGTTTTAAATGCCAGCATTATGGCCATACTAACTGACGTGGCAATGAAACCTGTGCCCGTTGTGCAGATGTCGGCCACGACAGTAAATCTTGTGGAAAACCTGAGCGCTGTGCGAATTGTAAAGGTGACCATACTGCATACTCTCGCTCATGTCCCAGTTGGATCCGTGAAAAGGAAATTCTTACAGTTAAAATTTCACAAAACCTTTCTTATCCTGATGCTCGGAAAATTGTTGAGTCCAGAACCCCGTCAGTTGGTGTCTCTTATTCTAGCTTACTCAAGAAACAAACAAAATCTGTGATTCATATAAGCATTCAGACTGACTCTGCCGTTCCTTCTGACACACCTTCATCTACCAATTTAAAGAAAAAAACCTGTAATAGATACTCTACCGCTAGTACTAGACCTATGCCAAAAATAGAGCTCTGGCCACCATCATCAGAACCTGTCGAAATAGAATACCTTTATAAACGAACACAAAACTCATTAATCAAAACTACAAAAATTATCGAACATGACACACAGGCTGCTTCAGAATTGCATAAAAATAAACCATTGAATCCTAGTGTATGCCCTATTAAAAAAACCAAACATAAAATCTAGCACACCGAAAGAGAGAAATAAACCCTCAACCCAAGTCTCTTCACAGTGGAAAACTGTGAAGAGAAAGGGCAAAAAATCCTGTCTGAGCTCGGCAATTAGAAATATAAAGGATCCTAAACATTTACTCAACTATGTTGAAGAGGCTATGGATTCATCTAGTTATGAATCTGGTGATGATGATGAAACAAATACTGTTTATGAAGAATATGTGCCTTCATCATCATAACTTACCTTAAAAAATAAAACTTGATTGATTAATCTGTTTTAAGCAGTATTTTAACTTTTTATGTTTGTTTTTAAACTAGTCATTTTTTAGAGCTTTTACTATTGTAATTTAAATATTTATTCATTTGTCATTAACGAAACCTTACTAATATTTATATATTGCACAGTTTTCATGATTCTTTTATAGATATTGGCTGCTATTATATCCATTATTGACTTACTATTTTATTGATTTGACTGATTTTAACTTTTATTTTTTTCTTGAATTGAATTTTAATCCTATTTACTTGTTTTATATACATTTATCACCTTAATGCTGTCATCATTTAACTTTGCTTTTTTATCTATTACATTTTTACACTTTTTTAACAATTTTTAAAACTTTTTGGTTTATACTTCACCCTGTTCTTGGCGCAGCATGTCCATAGTGTGACTTTGCGCCAGTAAACCCTAATCAACCCAAAAAGAAGCAAAAAAATGAGGGGCTGTATCCAAATATAGCAATCTTGTGTACAGAGCCGAGAAAAATCTGTACACTCATGAAAAAGTGTTATAAAAGTTAACTTACATTGTAATTAACTTTATTTCCAAAACTAATATTTTGACATATTTCCCTTGGCTTTCATGACACTTTTCCGTCTATTAGGCATAGAAGTTTCTAAATTTTGGAAATATTCTTTGTCCATATCGACCCACAAACTTTTCAATACTTCTTTCAGTTCCTTTATTTTGCATGGGTGTGACTATTGTACCTTATTTTTCATGCGATTCCAAGCAGTTTTTTATCGGATTAAGGTCAAGTGAGTTCCCTGGCCAATCAAGTACTGCTATATTATTATTTAACCACTTTTGTACAAGTTTTGACTTACGTGGAGGTGCTCCATCATGCATAATAAAATTGACATCCATGAAGGGACCAAAATTTCAGCAGGTGGTTTTGTAAAACTTCTAAATATTTTTTTCCATTCGTAGTAATATTTTTTGGAAGGAAATACAATCCAGCTCGCGAAATTTTAAAATAGAGGGCCAAAATCACAGTCAAGGGTGATCCAGCGACCTCATTGGTCGTGTGGTATAGGTGAAAATCACGAACGTGTTCCTCCATTTGAAAAAGAGTAAGGGGTAAAATAATTTTGAAGCAATTGTTACCATCTGTTTTTATATACGATAAACCATCGAAATTAAAACAATTAAGATATTTTGATGACATTATATAAAATGAGAGTGAAAAATAGATTATAAATGAAAACAGATGAGATTTACATCAAAATTGACGCTATGATTTTTTTTTCGATAAAAGAAGGGCGATATTTCGCCTACCGTTAAGAGATTGTTCTCTGAAAAGAACGCGTCTCAATGACCAATGAGGTGTTTAAATTTCACCGGAATGTAATTTTGGCCCTCCATTTTAAAATTTCGCATCCAGCTCTACCTTTTTCACAACTAAAAGCTCCCCAAACCATGACACTATCTGAGTGTTTTATAGTTTACTGTGAAAACTTTGTTTTACAGCGTGAGGAAACTTTAGGTTGTCTCACCATCATCCGCCGTCCTGTGATAAGCCTGGAGATACTTTCATCAGAAAACATTACTTCCTTCTAGTCTTCTGCTGTCCAATTTAAATATTTCTTACAAAAATTTAATCTTCTTTTTTCATGATATAAGTAAGCATGGGTTTTTCGCTGCTATTCGAGCTGGAAGCTTCAACTCTTTCTGAAGTCTATGACGGATAGTCCTTTCTGATACATTCTTTAATAAATCTGAGTGTTAGTTTCATTTCTGCAGCTGTAATGGTTCGTTTTAATAATACCCTGCGTTTCAAAAAACTATACTTCCGGTCTGAAGTCTTTCTTGGTGTTTCTGAACCGATTTTTCGTACTGGCATACTATCCCGAGGTAAACTGGCACTCTACATTTTAGGGCATAAATCGTTTGCCTCAATACCTGCAAATCGATAGCAATGCGACTTAAACGAACATTTCATTCTAATAAAGTTAAAGTGCGAGTTTTTTCATAAACTGTAAGCTTTTTACGTCCCACTATATGTACCAGAAAAGATTTGTACTTCGAGGAAAAAGACAAAATTCCACCTTTTTAACCACTAGGTGAAACGAAAAAAAAGTCATCTTAAGCTGCAAGCATTACTATTTGAAGAGACGCATGCTCAATAGAAACTTCCACCCGGCTCCTCTGTTTAAACCGGAAAAAAAGTAAAACATCTGAGCATTGAAAATGCTGTACAAGGTTGTTTTTTGCGGGAATTGTATGCTATATTGTCACTAATCAATGGAAAATGGATACAGCCCCTTATCTTTTTGTTTCATTTTGGGAATAACGGAATTTCAGCTTAATCTATCGACGGTAATTTTCAGCATTTTTCAGCTGTTATTTTGAGACTTTTAAAAAGGTTGCTCTATACATTTAGCTAACACAATATGTAATTAAAATTTTCGCATGCGCAATGAAAAATTATTTAGTAAAGCTGCTGATTTTTCATACAATTTTTATTTTTCAATTATGATTACAGGGTATTATGTACATTGTTTTTTGTCATATTTTCAGAGAAGAAATTTTTTTTTAAGAATTCTGCAAATAATGAACAAAAAATTTTGGGACTGTTTTTATAAAAACCTTAATTTTTGTACGAGTATACATGCTATCAGCATAAAAATTAACACACTTTATTAATATTAGCCACTTAATGATAATCTGCAGTTTGAATGCTTTTGCTACATTAGTTTAAATTACATTAGGTTAAATTTATTTTAAAATATTCAGTGTATATTTACGGTAAATATAACGGAGGAAATTTCATTTCTATATTTCTAACAGACTTCAAAAAAAAAAGAAGAGGAGGTTATCAATTCAACGCGTATGTATTTTTTATGCATGTTCACCGATTACTCCGAAACTATGCAACCGATTTCTGTTATTTTTGTTTTAAATGAAAGAGGATACTCTAGAATTGGTACCACTTCCGTTTCATCGAAATTGGTTCAGTACGTTTTCAGTAATTAGGCAAAAACTAATGAAATTTATGATTTTTCGCTAATCAAGTGTTGAATAAGTTCGCTGAATGGAGTGCAAACAGAATGGCCGAGCGGTCTAAGGCGCTAGATTTAAGCTCTGATTCTCGAAAGAGAACGTGGGTTCGAACCCCGCTTCTGACATGATTTACATCTATGTATAATTACAATGATTTTTTCCATACTACAATTTTTATTATAAACCGGCTTCAGAAAAGGAAGAGGAAGTCATCAATTCAACGCGTATGTATTTTATTTTCTATGTATGTTCACAGATTACTTCGAAACTATCCAACCGATTAATTTGGTTTTTGTGTTAAATAATAGAGGCTACTCTCGAATTAGTACCATTTCATTGAAATTTATTCAGTACATTTTAGTAATTAGGCAAAAACTAATAAAATTTGCGATTTTTCGCAAATTAAAAGTAACATGGACTTTGAATAAGCTCGCCAAATGGAGCACAGTCAGGATGACCGAGGGGTCTAAGGAGCCAGATTTAAGCTTGGTTCTGGAAAGAGAGCGTGCGTTCTAACCCCACTCCTGACAAAATTTACATCCATGTATAATTTTAAATATTTTTTTCCGTATTATAATTTTTATTAAGACTTCAAAAAATCGTTAACTTGTAACTAAAAAGAGTAAAATAAACTTTTGTACTAAAAATTTTAGACTTCAAAAACTACTGCAAAGTGAAAAATGTTTTTTACATAATAGTAATAAGAAATTTAAGGGCGTAGTATTTACATTGCGTATTATTATATTTGTGTACATTAATTTGATTTTTTGGAGTCAGTGCCAGCCAAGCCAATTTCAAAATTAAAATTAAATATCCAATGGAAATCGTAAAAGAATAAAGTTGATTTTTAACTAAATATTAAATCTCAAACTCGTAAATACTTATGTGTGTGTATTGGAAAATTACATGCAACTCGGCTTCCCTGGCACAGACTCCAAAAAATAAAATTAATGTTCATAAATATAATACGCATGGTAAATACTACTCTTAATTTAATTTCTTATTACTGTTACGTAAAAAAATTATTTTTCACTTTGCAGTAGTTTTTGAAGTCAATTCAGTTTTTGGTAGAAAAGTTGAATATCATCAAATTGGATTATATTCAGTCTGTTGCATTACATATATATAAGCAGATAACTCTGCTTTCTGTAATACATCTTTATTAACACTACCTTTCAAATAAAATTAAAATCCAAATAATGTTATATTTTAAAGACATATAGAGACATGGCGTTTGGGTATTATGGAATCGTCGGACAATATGAAATGCTTCATTATCTGGTCCCCCACGGGGATACCTTCTTTAGGTATTCACGGGCTTCACAACCCCGGGGAACCTGAGTGATTTTTCCTTTTCCTCTCACTCCTCTTGCCTTCCTTTTCTCTTTCTTTCACTCTCATTGTGGTTTCCTTTTCGGAGGTGAGGGCAATCCTGTATGAGCCGGTATCATCCTGTATATCGACTGATGGAGAATTGTAAACCACCCACGTGTTGGCCGTGCGTGGCGACTAGCGTAGCAAAGGTTAGAAAAAACCCGGTTTAAACCCAGGAATAAACCGTGTTTTTAGGAATAAACCTGGAAAAAACCGGAATTTTTTGGAATAATTCGGTTTTTTGGGAATAAACCTGGTCTATTGGAAATAAACTCGGGAATAAACAGACTTTTGCAACTCTAGTGGCGACCCGTATCCCTGGAAAGAGGGATCCTGGCAGTTGAGGGAAATCAACACACTCCTTTGGCCTCTGCTTCAGGTAGACGCGAAGTGCATATTGGCCCCGTATGCATCAATGGGCTGGTCAGCTGACTTTTGTCACTGGCTTTAGGGATCAACTGATCGAGCAACTACTAGTCATCTCGTTAAGGGTGGAGGCTGACATAGGTTTGTCTTGTGACCGTATGAGCCCTGGTTAGCACGGGTGGACAAATGTGCATCCCCTTGTTGGGCTCGGTAGTGGGTGGTGCGGCCGGGGCCTGAATTTTATTTTTCTTTAATATGGATGGGAAAACTTTTCCTCCTATTTCTCTCCCTAGTGGAGAGCAACAAAGTGTACAGACTTCTTCCTTCACTCGCTTTTTTATCATCAAACGTACTGATAGCCACTCTGATTGCTCCTTTAAAAAACTTCACCTTTTCTCATTGCTAAAACATTTCAGTCTGTCTTGGGAGATGGTCATTCTCTCAAACTACAATCTGGCGATCTGCTAGTTGAGGTTTCTACAGCAAAACAATCTCAACTTCTCTCTGATTGCACTACAATTGGCACCTTTATTGTTGCTGTTCAAATTCATAAAACTTTAAATACGAGCCGCGGTGTAATATCTGAACTTGACTTTTATACTCCACCAAAGACGAACTTCTAGAAAATTTAAAACACCAAAATATCATAGATGTACGCCGTATCACCATCCGTAGAAATGAGCAGATAATTCCCACTAAACACATTATCCTAACCTTCAATAGTCCCACATAGCCAACAAAAATTAAAACTGGCTATCTAAGCTGCCCAGTCCGACCACATATACCAAACCCTCTCCGATGTTTTAAATGCCAGCGTTATGGCCATACTAATACCAATGGCTAATGTCGTGGATCTGTTACCTGCTCACGTTGTGCAGATGTCGGCCACGACAATAAATCTTGTGGAAAAACCGAACGCTGTGGAAACTGTAAAGGTGATCACACATCATTTTCTCGCACTTGTCCTAACTGGAAACGAGAAAAGAAAATTATCACTGTTAAAATTACTCGGAATTTATCTTACACCGATGCCCGAAAAGTTGTTGAATCTAGAACCCCTTCCGTTGAAACTTCCTACTCCAGTATACTCAATCAGCAAGTACCATCAATAAGACACATAAGTACCCAAACTGATTCCACATTTCCTCCCATTAAATCAACTGTAACACAATCAACAAGCACTCCTATTAAAAATCTCGTGATGTCTGTCACCCTTCTAAAATGACTGGAAACCCACAATTAGTGCTCGCCACCGTCTTCAGAACCCGTTAAAATAATTTAGAAAAAAAAACGACAAATTATTAGCTCAATCTAAAGACTCATCCAAATTCAATACTGATACAATGACTGCTCCATCCACTAAAAATTCTCCAAAATCATTTAAACTCCAGACCGGGACCAAGACAACCACTAGAACAAAAGTACCACAGAAGTCTGGTATTGTTCAGGACAAAATATAAAACAAACTAGCTCACAAATAGGAAGAAAGAAAACTTACACTCCAGCCTCTCCACAGTGAAATACTGTAGGTAAAAGGAAGAAAAACTCTAACCTTAGCCCAATCATTAAAAGTGTTATAGATCCTAAACAGTTGCAGCAATATGTTGAAGAGGCCATGCAATCAGAGTGCTATAGTAATGACTCAGATGCTGATGACGATAATACCATGTTAGAAGAGTATGAGCCCAACTGACATAGTTTATTTTCACTACTCTGTATTTAAATATATTTTTATTTTTTATTTACACTTTCATGTTATTATTTCTTTATTGATTGTTCCAAATTTAACCAGTTATATTTTAATTACATTATATCGATGCATTACATCCTTGATTTTTAACTCCGTTTTTATGTTGTATTATATGTCAACTTTTACACTGTTTTTAAACTTTTATTCTCAACTTTTACAGTTTTAATTGACACTGAGTGTTTTTTAGCTATGGTCTTTTATTTATAATTACTGGTTTTACTTGGTTTTATTTTTAGTACTGACAACTAATTCATCTCCCTTGGTTTTTTCTGTTCGACTTTGTCTTGGCGCAGCATGTCCTAATGAGGACCTTGCGCCATAAAACCCCAATCAACTAACCAACCAGCCTCATTATCTGGCACATACGGTGTTTCAGATAATTTAAATCGTTAATCTTTAACATAACGTCTTAGTACTCTAATGTGGCGTTGTCTTGAGCTCTGTTTGTATACCTGCTGTTAGAGCGACGTGGCGAAATTGACTTTTTTTTTTCAAATTAAACTTAATTATTTCTAAATCGTAATAATTTTTTATATCCCAATCATTGCAATTTCTGTGAAATTTTCATCTGATATTTTTTATTCAGATTTGAGGATAATATAACATCTTAAAACACTATTACAACTGACAATTAACTAGTAAGTCTGCAGCGAAACATCTGAAACACTAAATAAGTTGGTCTAAAATTACCTTCAGCATGGAAAAGAAGTTTAATTTCGATATCCCGGATGGTATTCATTCATATTGGTATGCTGTTCAAGAGCAAAAGTACCTATCGTCCACGCATTAAAAAAATTGGAGGCTTCGTAATCGTGTGGACTACTTTTTTTTTCGAGAAGTTCACTTAAAATATCTTTTCGGGAAAAACAACAAAATAGACATACCTATATTCATATGTTAGGATATTTGTTGAACCAAAGAGTAAAAGATGCTGACTTTTTAACTAAATTTTTCAACAAGTCAATGCCTTAATTTATTCTGAAAACACAAAGAAATGGTTAAGGATAAATGAGACTCCTAAGCTTGATAGCCAACTGGACTTGTACCCCAAAACTTCTCAGTGAGATTTTAAGTTTGGGATATCCCAATGAAAACAGTCAAATCGTCCAATATAATGCTAAAGTAGAATTAAAAAAATGGCATTGTTAAATATATGGTTAGTTTTTGTAACCTCGATAAGTTCAATATCACGTTAATACTATTTCACAACGTTGTATTAAAATGACTAGACACAAAAGAAGTCCAATTGACATGTTTTATTTCTATATTTTATGTGTTCCATTCTTATTTCGTTCCTATGGTATATCGAGTGAATATGCAATGTATTATAATGTATTTATAACAAGTATTTAACTGATTTTATCTTGTCTAGTTAGTTTGAAAAAATCAATATACAAGGTTTATATGTGGATTATATTTTTTAATTAGACAACTCCATGATGGTTCCCCTCATTTGGTACTCAGGTGTATGTGACAGCGGATATTAATATACATCGATGTTCCGAAATAGACGCATATTTGTATCTATTTCTAAAACTAGCACACTTACGAATGCTATCGTAAGCTAGATATAAAAAAACGCTAATCCTCTTCTGTACTCTAGTTAAACTGAATCTATGGTTTACTTGATAGAGTAAAAAATATTTTCGGTTACTGGTGCTTGTTTAGCAAGTTTTATTCCATGTTTTATCCCTATCCCAATGACAAACACAGTTTCATATTTCTCTCTATATTTTTAATTGGCCAGCAAGAGGACTTACTATATCACAGATCTTATCTCCACGAACATAAGACCATATACGGCAGAGGGGGGTACGTTTGAACAATTTTTCAAAAATAAATATAGTTCTTATTTAAATTATATTTATTGCATTTTAAGTATTGCTTATTTTTCAGAAATATGAAATAATATGAATAAAATTAAACAACTTTTTTTTTACTGAAATTACTATTTTTTATTTTAACCAAATTTATATCCATCAAAGTTGATGTCAAAGCTCATCGTTGAAACAGTTCAGCGTGTTACTATAGTTGTATTTGGCTAAGACAACTTTCTCGCAATATCCTGGAAATTCACCAATCAAATGTCCAGTTCCTCTGGAAAATAAAATTTTTCATTTTCTCTTTTACGAAGAAATCTCGCATTAGATTCTGTTTTATTCTGCAACTGCTCTTCAATCCTACCAATATAAGGAAGAGAAGTTCTTTTTGTGTGAAATTGAACTAAAATGAAATTATTTACGTGTAAATCTTCCAGAAGTCGTCCCCCAGGGGGATACCTTCTTTAGGTATTCACGGGTTTCACAACCCCGGGGCACCTGAGTGATCTTTCTCCTTTCCTTTTCTTCTTACTTCTCTGGTCTTCCTTTCATCTTTGTTTCACTCTCATTGAGGTTTCCTCTTCGGAGGTGAGGGCAATTCTGTATGAGCCGATGTCATCCTGTATATCGACTCATGGAGAATTGTAAACCACTCACGTGTTGGCCGTGCGTGGCGACCCGTGTCCCTGGAAAGGGGGATCCTGGCAGTTGAGGGAAACCAACACACTGCTTTGGCCTCTGCTTCAGGTAGACGGGAGGTGCATATTGGTCCCGTATGCATCAATCGGCTGGACAGCTGACTTTGGTCACTGGCTTAGGGATCAAGCGAGCGAGTACTTACTAGCCATCTCGTTAAAGGTGGAGACTGGTATAGGAGTATCTTGTGACCGTATGGGCCCTGGTTAGCACTGTTGCACGAATGTGCATCCCCTTGTTGGGCTCGGTAGTGGGTGGTGCGGCCGGGGTCTGAATTTTATTTTTTCTAACATGGATGGAAAAAATTTATTTCCTTCTAACTCACTCCCAAGTGGAGAGCAACAAAATGTACAGAATAATTTAACTCGTTTATTTGTAATTAAACGCGCAGATAGCCACTCAGATAGTTCTTTTAAGAAAACTTCTCCGTTCCTTATTGCAAAAACTTTCCAGTCTTATCTGGGAGATGGATATTCTATTAAAAAATTGCAATCCGGAGATTTACTTGTTGACGTTTCTTCTGCTAAACAGTCACAGCTCCTCTCTAATTGCTCTACAATAGGTACTTTCTTAGTAAATGTTCAGGTGCATAAAACTTTAAATACAAGCCGTGGTGTTATTTCTGAGCCAGATCTTTTATACTCTACTAAAGACGAACTGTTACAGAATTTGACAGAACAAAATGTTATAGATGCACGCCGTATCACCATCCGTCGAAATGAACAAGTCATTCCTACAAAACATGTTATTCAAACATTCAATAGCCTTACTCTACCGATCAGAATTAAAGCTGCTTACCTGAACTGTCCTGTTCATCCTTACATCCCTAACCCTCTCCGCTGTTTTAAATGCCAGCGTTACGGTAACACTAAAGGTACCTGTCGCGGTTCTACTACTTGTGCGCGCTGTGCAGAAGTTGGCCATGAGTGCAATACATGTGAGAATTCTGAACGCTGCATTAACTGCAAGGTTGATCACACGGCATACTCCCGTTCCTGTCCTAGCTGGATACGGGAAAAAGAAATCCTTGCCCTTAAAATATCCCAGAATATCTCCTATCCTGAAGCCCGTAAAATTGTCGAATCCAGAACTCCATCTGTCGGAGTATCTTACTCCAGTTTACTCAGACAGCATTCAAAATCCGTTAGGCACAATATCACTCGGACGGACTCCTCTTATCCGCCAAGTAATTCATTTATAACTCAATCAACCAATACCCCTATCAAAGAATCCCGTGATATGTCTCCCTACAAAAATGACTGGAAACCCACAGTTAGAATGTTGGCCACCATCTTCAGAACCCATTAAAATAATTAATCTTGAAAAACAGCGACAGAAATTAATGGCTCAATCTAAGAAACCATCCAAAATCAAACCTGAGACTATGACTGCTCCATCTTCAAAAAATACACCTAACTCATCTAAATCCCAGACTGTTACCAAGGCATCCACAAGTGCAAGAACACCACAAAGATCTGACACTAGTCAAAAACAGTTTCTAAAACAAAAATCTAGCTTACACAGCTTTTCGCTAGCAGAAAAAAAGAAAACCTCATCTCCAGCCTCTCTACCATGGAATACTGTAAGTAAAAAAAAGAAAAACTCCAGCCTTAGCCCAATTATTAGAAATGTGAAAGACCCGAAACATCTACAGCACTATGTTGAAGAGGCCATGGACTCCGAATGCTACACCAACGAATCCGATGCTGATGACGATAACACTATCTTAGAAGAATATGAGCCCAATTGATATGACATTATCTTTTATTACTTTGTGTTTTAAACTTGTTGTATTTTATTCACAATTTCATGTTAGAGTTTCTTTATTGATTGTTCAGTTTTTATCCAGTCATATTTTCTTTTTTTTTAAACCTTCCTCTTCACTCTTTCCCCCCAGGGGGATACCTTCTTTAGGTATTCACGGGCTTCACAACCCCGGGGCACCTGAGTGATCTTTCTCCTTTCCTTTTCCTCTTACTCCTCTTGTCTTCCTTTAATCTTTGTTTCACTCTCATTGTGGTTTCCTCTCCGGAGGTGAGGGCAATTCTGTATGGGCCGATGTCATCCTGTATATCGACTCATGGAGAATTGAAAATCACCCACGTGTTGGCCGTGCGTGGCGACCCGTGTCCCTGGAAAGGGGGATCCTGGCAGTTGAGGGAGACCAACACACTGCTTTGGCCTCTGCTTCAGGTAGACGGGAGGTGCATATTGGTCCCGTATGCATCAATCGGCTGGTCAGCTGGCTTTTGTCACTGGCTTTAGGGATCAAGTGAGCGAGCAAATACTAGTCATCTCGTTAAGGGTGGAGACTGACATAGGTTTGTCTTGTGACCGTATGGGCCCTGGTTAGCACTGGTGCACGAATGTGCATCCCCTTGTTGGGCTCGGTAGTGGGTGGTGCGGCCGGGGTCTGAATTACTTTTTTTTCAATTATGGATGGAAAATCTCTATTTCCTTCTAACTCTCTCCCAAGTGGAGAGCAACAAACAAGACAGAAACCTGCATTCTCGCGTTTTTTTGTCATTAAGCGCCTTGATAGCCAATCTGATTGTTCTTTCAAAAAAACTTCACCATTTGTTATTGCTAAAACATTTCAGTCTGTTTTGGGGGATGGTCATTCGCTCAAGAAATTACAATCCGGGGATTTACTTGTTGAGATCTCATCATATAAACAGTCAGAACTTCTTTCAAATAGCTCTAAAATTGGTCCTTTTTCTGTTTCTGTTCAAGCACATAAGACTCTAAATACAAGTCGTGGCGTAATATCTGAGCCAGAGCTTTTATTTTCTACTAAAGAAGAACTTATGGAAAACTTAAAACATCAAGATGTCATAGATGTAAGACGTATAACAATTCGTCGGAATGAAAAAGTGCTTCCCTCAAAGCACATCATTCTGACTTTCAATAGCCCGAATCTACCTACTAGAATTAAAGCTGCTTACCTAAGCTGTCCCGTCCGACCATATATTCCCAACCCCCTTCGATGTTTTAAATGCCAGCGCTATGGACATACAAATACTAACTGTCGTGGCACTAAAACATGTGCACGTTGTGCAAAAGTTGACCATGACGATAAAACATGTGAAAACGCTGAACGTTGCGTCAACTGCAAAGGTGACCATCCAGCTTACTCCCGCTCTTGTCCAAACTGGATTCTCGAAAAAGAAATCATGGCAATTAAAATCACCCAAAAACTTTCTTATCCAGAAGCCCGCAAAATTGCTGAATCCCGAACACCATCAGTTGGCGTCTCTTATTCTAGCCTACTCAAACGTCAAGCAAACTCTGTGAGGCACATAAGCACTCAGACTGATTCTGCCATTACGTTTGACTCACCCTCATCTAGCAATTTAAAGAAAAAAACCCGTAATGTATACTGTAACGTTACTACAAGACTGATGCCAAAATTAGAGCTCTGGCCACCATCATCAGAACCTGTCAAAATAGAATACCTTTATAAACGAACACAAAATTCATTAGCTGAAACTTCAAAACCTACCAAACATGAGACACAGGCTACTTCAGAATCAGATAAAAACAAATCGTTGAACCCTAATGTATGTCCAATTAAAAAAACAAACATAAAATCTTGCACACACAAGAATAGGAATAAACCTTCAACCCAAGTCTCTTCACAGTGGAAAACTGTGAAGAGAAAGGGCAAAAAATCTTGCCTCAGCTCTGCAATTAAAAACATAAAAGATCCAAAACATTTGCTTAACTATGCTGAAGAGGCTATGGACTCATCGAGTTATGAATCTGATGATGATGAAACAAATACGGTTTATGAAGAATATGTGCCACCTTCTTAAATTGCAAAAAAAAAAATGATTGATTAATCTGTTTTAAGCTGTATTTTAACTTTTTATGTTTCAATTTAATACAGACATTTTTTCAGTTTTTAACTTGTTACATCTCTTTTAAGGTTCCTATTTTACCCTTGACTGATTTTAACTTTATCATGACATTGCATTCTTTTATTTTTAATCTTGTGTTTGTCATATTCACTCATCATATTCATTGTTTTATATTTTTACCATTTATTACCAATTTCTGTGGTTTTTTTGTCACTTAGTGTTTTTATGATTTTTGTCCTCTTTTAGTCTGTTTTTTATCATACTTTTCATCGCTGTCTGATTTTATATAACCTTATGTTTTCATTTCACCCTTGCCTTGGCGCAGCATGTCCCTAAAGGGACCTTGCGCCATAAAACCCAATACAACCAACCAACCAACCTCTTCACTCTTTGGTTAGTTATAAGTATTTTTTACTCACATGTGTTACCAGCATTGCATCCTTGTTCTTTTTTTTTGTTTAAACCTGTTTTTATGTGAACTTATACAACTATTTGAATTTTAACTTTTTACTTATAAATGTTTTTTAGCTATGAACTTTGATCTTTTAATTGCATGTTTTATTTACCTATTTTTACTGATTTTATTGGTTGTTACTACTATATAGTTTTAGATGTGTTTTCTTTTTGACATTGTCTTGGCGCAGCATGTCCCAAAAGGGACCTTGCGCCATTAAACCCCAATCATCCAACCAACCAACCTTCCAGAAGAAGCATCTTTTTTTCTTGATCTTAGATATCGATAAATAAATCTTTAAAGTCAGATTCATCGTGTACGGAAAAAGTGCCTTCTTCATCACTACTTGAATCAACAAAAAATTTGTCTCTTGTGGATTGGTTTTAGCAAAGGAGGATTACATTTGTTTCTCTTGCTTAGACGTAGTTTTGTTACAGCTTCAATTATATTTTTCTCAGGTCAAAGTCAATATTCTGGATCGTCCTCTTTTACGTCCACCACGATTACGTTTTGGTGGCTGGGCTTTTGAATAGGGCCTGATATGTTCTGGATTGAGAGAAGTGGAAGCTTTAGGGCTTGTTTCATTTTCTGCAACATTGTTGTGGGCAGATTTTTCTCTGGAACATAAAATTTCAGACACTGGTCTATCGGTCACATAAGAAGGCTCAAAGTCGTCTTCTGTAAAAATTGTTGTTAAAAATGGATAAATTCCTGTTTTAGAAAAACCAGAAATAATGTTGGTTCTGTTCTTGTAAATGAATGTGCATATGCTTTGTTACACAAACCTGCTAAATCATGAATTGTTATTGTGCGCACTGGATTTGCAGTCATCCAATCAATGAATGCCACCATCAATTTTCATTTGAAGCTATCCAGAGGATGTAATCTGTGTGAACAGTGTGGGGGATTGTAAGCAAAATAAGACAGTGTTTTTCGCATAAATTCTGGCATCAAGAGAACAATGTGTTTCATGGTTATCCATCACCACAAGAATTGGGTCATCTTGTATGCCTTTGGATATGTTCGAGAGTTTTTATAAATAAAGCAGCTGTCATCCATCCACTATTGGGCCTATTTGTGAAACCCAAACTCCCAGTTGGGGTTCCATACATTAAGGATTCGTGCATTCGAGCTCTAGGAAATATATATACTGGAGGAATGTTATTACCCAAAGCAGTAATAATCCCACACATTGTTAATAAATTTCTGCAGTTCCGCAGAAAATGCTTGTCCTACCCATATAGTACCTATTTTAACAACATTTGTAGCCTGCATGACAAGTGTCACCCCCGTTTCATCAAGATTAATGATTCTGTGTGCCGAAAAGGGATGTAGCTTCAACGCTGCAGTTGAGTTTTCCTGAAACAACATTATGCTTACTAAAGCTTGTATTTTTAGATAAGCTTGTATTCTCAGGTTTTCGTAAGGATAATCAACATGTCGTTTCATAAACCTCTTCATCCAGTCAAAGCAAGCTTTTTTGTTTTTATTCCAACTTGGAGGAAACGAACCACCATTTTTTTCTGCACATTGAAATGCCAGCTGTCTTTCCATAAGGTAAGTCATACTACATTTAATTTTGGAACACTTTAAAATATATTCTTCAAGCAAATCTTCTTGTTCAAACGTAACACCTGACGAAATGTGTATTTTATAAAATATTTATTGGATGCAATATCATTAATAATTTCCCCATGTGTATATTTGGTTTTCTTGACTCTGTAAAAAGTGAGGTGTGTTTAATTCCATTTATATTAGCTGCATGCCTCATTGGCATTTTTTGTTCTATCACAGCTTTTTCCATATCCTCTTTTAATATGTCTGGCTCTGTACTTTTTTTAACAAAATTTCTAACCATCTTGTTGTTTTCCTGAAAAAAAAAAAAAAACACATAACTTAGCTATGATGATAGTGACTATAAATACTGCCAACATTTTCAAAGAAAAAAAATTATATATAGGAAAAATGGAAACATTTAAGAAATCAATAGTTGCAATTGAAAGTAATGCTACAATGTCAGTTGAGCTGCTGATATTTGTGAAATTAATGTGTAGTTCACTCTGAAAATGTGTAATTCTACGATGTAAAGTGTTTTATGAACACTTGACACTATATTTATGAACATATTCAGGATAAAAACAAACATTGCATTAAAATTTGCTTTCTGAAAATGAAAATATAACACAGCATAAAGGAAAAAATAAATTAATAAATGCGGCTGGTCAGCTGACTTTGTCACTGGCTTTAGGGATCAAGTGATCGAGCAAATACTAGTCATCTCGTTAAGGGTGGAGACTGACATAGGTTTGTCGTGTGACCGTATGGGCCCTGTTTAGCACTGGTGCACAAATGTGCATCCCCTTGTTGGGCTCGGTAAAGGGTGGTGCGGCCGGGGTCGGAATTTTATTTTTCTTTAATATGGATGGAAAAAACTTTTCCTTCTATTTCTCTCCCTAGTGGAGAGCAACAAAGTGTTCAAACTTCCTCCTTCACTCGCTTTTTTATCATCAAACGTACTGATAGCCACTCTGATTGCTCCTTTTAAAAAACTTCAACTTTTCTCATTCCTAGAACAATTCAGTCTGTCTTGGAGATGGTCATTCTCTCAAACTACAATCTGGCAATATGCCAGTTGAGGTTTCTGTTGCCAAACAATCACAACTTCTCTCTGATTGCTCTACAACAGGCACCTTTTCTGTTTCTGTACAAACTCGTTAAACTTTAAATACGAGCCGCGGAGTAATATCCGAACCTGACCTTTTATACTCCAACAAAGACGAACTTTTAGAAAATTTAAAAAAACAAAATCTCATAGATGTACGTCGTATCACCACCCATAGAAATCAGCTAATAATTCCCACTAAACACATTATTCTAACTTTCAATAGTCCAACCTTGCCAATAAGAATTAAAGCTGGCTATCTAAACTACCCAGTCCAAACATATATACCAAACCCTCTTCGATGTTTTAAATGCCAGCGTTAGGCCATACAAACACAAATTGTCGTGGATCTGTTACCTGCGCACGTTGTGCAGAAGTCGGCCACGACAAAAAATCTTGTGAAAAATCTGAACGCTGCGCAAATTGTAAAGTTGATCACACATCTTATTCTCGCATTTGTCCTAATTGGAACCGGGGAAAAGAAAATCTTACTCTTAAAATTACTCAGAATATATCTTACCCTGATGCCCGTAAAGTTGTTGAATCCAGAACTCCATCCCTTCGAATTTCCTACTCCAGTATACTAAATAGCAGCAATCAACCTCCGTAAGACACATAAGTACCCAAACTGATTCCAGATTTTACCCAGTAAATCAACCGTAAGACATTCCACTAGCACTCCAGTTAAAGAATCCCGTGATGTACGTCTCCCTACTAAAATGACTGGAAACCCACAATCAGAATGTTGGCCACCATCGTCAGAACCTGTTAAAGTTATTAACCTTGAAAAGCAGCGTCGGAAATCTCAAGTTCAATCTAAAGCACCATCCAAACCTAAAAGTGAGACTAATATTATATACTCTTAAAAAAATGCCCCTAACTCATCTGCCTTTTTATTTCAAAAAACGCAACAGTAACAGACATGCCAACCTCCGGCTTTTTAAAAATCCAATAAATATACAGTGTCTCACAAAAGTGATGGGACACTTGTGCTATATAAAAAGAAACTGCAATAAAATAAACATGTGCAAAAATTTTTTGGGTGTGCTTCATATTTAAAGTTAATAACAATTATTACATAACATACATTTTGTCAAAATATTAAAATATTAAGTAAAAATACAATTGTTCAGAACATAGCAAAAATGGCTCACATAAGTGATGGGACACTTCCTTTTCCATCAAATATTTATCAAAAAATTTTACTTTTTAAAAGGTTTTAATATTTTATTGGATTTCCTTTTACTTTTAAAACATGATTTAATCTTTTTGGGATGGATTCGACTAATTTTTTGTGATTTCTGGAATGATTTTACCCCATTCTTCTTGAAGCACCGATTTTAGTTGTTGATTTGAAGAAATGGTGTGTTTGCAAATTCTTGATTCCAATTCTTGCCAAATATTCACTGTGGGATTTAAGTCTGGAGATTGTGGTGGTGTTTTTATTATTTCAGGACAGTTATATAGCAGCCAGAGTCTAACGTTCAGAGCAGTGTGCTTGGGGTCATTGCTTGGGGTAGAATTTAAAATCGTTATGAAGGTTCAATTTTCGTGCTGAAGATTTCAAATTTTGATTTAAAATGTCAATATACTTGTACTGATCCATTATACTGTCAATAAAAACAAGATTACCAACTCCAGCGGACGACATACACCCCCATACCATAACTCCTCCTCCATCATATTTTACTGTTGGTACCAAGTTCTGTTTGCGAAATTCTTCCCTGGGTTTTCTCCACACCAAGATTCTACCGTCAAAACCAAATATATTAAATTTACTCTCATCAGCAAATATAACTTTATTCCAATAATCAGAATTCTTATTTATGTTGGATTTTGCGAAAGCTAGTCTGAGTTTTCTATTCTTTTCCCTTACGAAGAATTTTTTCCTGGCTACTCTACCGTGATATCCAGCAGATCGAATTACCCTTCTAATAGTCTCAGGATTAACAATTATTCCATCTAATGTTTGTAAATCAGCAGCAACTTTTGAAGCACTATTTCTTGGATTTTTTTTTATTTCGAACGATAATTCGTTTTATTCCATTGGATAGCTTTGATGGTCGGCCAGGTCTTCTTTTATCCTGAATCATATGGTTCTTTTTATATAGTTTAATGATATTGAAAACTGTTGATCGACTCAAGTTACCTGTTTCAGCAGTTTTTCTAATATTTTCCACTTTCAATATGCAAATTAATAACTAATTTTCGAATTTCAGGCGAAGTTTCTTTTCGTTTAGCATTCATGGCTACACAGAGCTAAAAAACACAAAAATTCCAAAACAAACTGGAGAGAAATATTGCAGACGATTTTATAAATTATTGCCAATTGCTTTTAAGTAAAAATTTAACCCCAAAAATATTTTTATTGCTTATTTCAGACGATTTTTTGTTGCACATATAATGGTATCCCATCACTTATGTGAGCTATTTTTTGCTCCGTTCTAAACATTTGTATTTTTATTAAATTAATATTTTAATATTTTGACAAAATGTATGTTATGTAATAATCTTTACTAAATTTAAGTATGAAACACACCCACAAAAAAATGTATACATGTTTTTTTAATTTATTTGATTAGTTTCCTTTTGTAAATCACAAGTGTCCCATCACTTATGAGACACTGTACTTCAAACCAGATATTTATTTAATTAACGAAAATAAGTAACATCAATTATTTTACGAAAGGCACAATTGCTTAAAAAAATTTCCGGGTCAAAGTGGGTTTATTTAATTTAAAAAAAGCCGGAGATTGGCAGCTATGCAGTAGTCAAATAGTGAAAACTAATCAAAAAACTTTCATTCATAACAAGACGTTGACGGGTTCAAAAACATTGCAGAAATCGTATAAACTTAAAAAACAAGCAGAAACTAAGAAAATCCATACTCCAGCATCTTAACAGGGGTTGGTTGGTTGGTTGATTTTTGACGTCCAATTATCTGCGCTAGGGATATAGGACCGGGGGGGGGTGCCCTTCGTGGGGGTCTTTCTAAGGGAACCTAACCCGTATTTACGCAAGGTTCGAAGAAAACCACGAAAACTCCGAACGGTTAGGACGACAGCCGCGATTGGGTTCGAACCCAGCACCTGCCGTCTACCAGTTGAGAGGTCCGAACCTCTCGGCCACTGGTGGGGCCCATCTTAACAGGGGAAAAGAAAAAAAAAAGATTCATCACTTAGCCCACACACTAGAAATATAAAACGTTCCAAGCAATTACAGAACTTTGTTGTAGAGGCTATGTAATCTGAGACTTACGAGAGTGGCTCGGATTCCGAGGAAAACACTATGCTAGAGGAATATGTGCCTGAATGATTTTAATTTGTTTTATATTAACTCTTGTTTTAGTTATATTTTGTGTACTATTTGGCTATTTGTTATTTCATGTTGTTGTCTTATTGCTTTAGAATTTTAACTATTTACATTTTAAATTTTACTGACTGGTTTTAATTGTATTTTAATTTCATGTATTTATGCTTTGCCTATTTCCAACTATTTTATAACCATGACTTTCTTTTAATGTAATATTGACGTCTTACATTTTTTATATTTTATATCTTTTTCTTTTATTCCTTACCTTGTTGGCGCAGCATGTCCCACTAAGTATCTTGGCGCCATATAACCCTATCCACCCAACCAACCATCGAGTACAAGTCTGTCTTGACAGTCTTTTAATGTGAATTTTACCTTTTGCCTTTTTTTACATTAGTTTATATTTTAATTTTTACTCCTCACCTTGTTCTTGGCATAGCATGTCCAGAAAGGGACTTTGCGCCATAATACCACATTCAACAACGTACGTACTGCTAGTGAGTATGATGCTAAGTTCTACCATTTTTGTTTCGTGTTGTTCGTATATCGTGTTACACTATCTACCAAAAAGTATTTGTACACTTTCAGTTTTTGACATTTTGTCAAATATTAAAAAATGTACTGGTCGGATTCTTCTGGAACTTCAGAAATATAAAGATTATGTTTCACTTTATATTTATTTGCATTCATTTGTTAAGCGGGTAATTAGGGGGCCGGCAAAAAAACAAAGAATAATAGAAATATTTGGGATTGCCCTGTACATAAAAATGCACGAAACGACTTATCGCTTTAGAATACAAATATATGAATACAGTAGAAAATGTACACTAATTTTTGTGAGAATAGCATGTATATTTATGGCGATAGAGCGATTTTTTTTGAAAAATTCAAAAAATTCTGGTTTGTTTTTTGTTTATATCATGCTGGGTTTTTGACCAAATTTAACGCAAATTTCAGAAAAATTGGCAAAATGCAGTAGAAAAAATGTAGCGCAATTGGAATATAAATATATTAAATATTTTATGAAATATGAGTAGTTGTATAAAATAATTTTTATCTGCGCATGCGCGAACTAGAAAAACATTTTTTTTACATCATTTAATAGTCAATTCTATGGAGTGACTTATAAAAAAAATCCAATCAAATATCGTGAAAATTCAAAAAGATATCATTATTTTAGTGAGATGTTTTTACTCTGCTCTCTAAAAACGGCTGAATCTTAAGGGATTCTCCACAAATTGAAATTTTTTAATAACTGACTTTAAAAAAAAACTAGTATTGAATTAATACAATATCTAATACAATATTGCTGCTAATAAGTACTTGGCAATTGTGATAGAAAAGAAAAAGAGCTTTATTCGCATTCAGGGCCAAAACTAAGAGAGGGGGGGGGGGAGGAGAAGGGCATGTGCTCCGGGCGCTAGGATGAAAGTGTTCCAAATGTATCTTTCGTTTGGCGATTTTTTTCATTGCTATGTTTAGCATAATATTGTTAAAATTATTATATCTGGGCTATGCTAAAGCATAAAATAATCTAATGATGATGGCTTAAGGTCGCTGCCCCTACCCGCGAAGATGCTCACGAGCTAATGCTATTCCTATGGGGATGCATTTTTCTAACTCTTTTGCATTTGGACATTTTTAAATATGTTTTGCATTGGATAGCGGAAGTCCTTTTCAAGATCGCTCCGTGATTACTTTTTCAATTTTGGCGTAGATATTTTTATAATTTTTCTTTCACTTCCAAAAGCGGTTCTGAAAGTGAAACTAACTTTATAAAAAATATCTATGACTCAAATCGAAAAAGTAGTCAAGGAGCGATTTTGAGAGGGACTTCCGCTATCCAATGCAAAAAAAAAAAAATTGAATCAAAATGCGAAAGAGTTATTAGAAAAATGCCTCCCCACAGGAATAGCATTAGCTCAGCAGTGTCTTCGCGGGCAGGGACAAGGGCCTTAAAGATCCTGTTGAAAGTAGAATTTTTTTGATTCGGTTTAAAGTATCAAATTGGAGTATTTTAATAAAGCAGAATACGTTATTTTATATTACATATTTTAAGTTTTAAAATAAGTCGGCTATTAATAAATTGGAGAAATTTTCTTTGTAAATATGCTTTGCGAAGGAAGGGGAAAGGGGTACCTTCAAAATCCACGTTTGCCTCGGGAAAAAAAGACTGGTTTTGGCACTGTTCACATTTAATAATTTGTAGATCCTCCTCGAGAGGCAATTACAGCTGCGACTCTCCTGGGCATGCTCTCAACTAGTCCTTGTATTACATTTAATGGTATTTTATTCCACTCTGTTTGCACAAGGCAGGTAAGCTCTTTTACTGATTTTGGGCGTGTGTCACCCGCCTTAATTCGACGATCCAACTCGTCCCAGAGGTTCTCTATTGGGTTCAGGTCTGGGCTCTGGGCAGGCCACTCAAGTCGATGCACTCCATTATCAGCATACCAATCCATGCTGGACCTCGCTACATGGCAGCTTGCGTTGTCATCCTGGAAATAACATGGGTCCAATCCATAGTATTGCCACAACATAGGAAGTACACTGTTGTCCAGTATATTACAGTAGGCATCGCCATTGAGCTTACCATGAATTGGGACCAAGGGTCCTAGTCCGAACCAGGAAAAACAACCCCAGAACATAATTCCCCCTCCGCCAAATTTAACTGTGGGCACAATACATTCTGGTAGGAGGCGTTCTCCAGGCAGACGCCAGACCCAGACCCTACCATCAGAACGGCAGAGGGTGAACCTTGATTCATCACTCCAGAGAACCTGTTTCCATTGCTGTACAATCCATTGCTGGCGTGTTTTGCACCAACTTAACCGAGCTGCGCGCTTGGACTTGGTGATTAAAGGCTTATGGGCGGCAGCACGGCCATAAAAATTAAGCAGATGAGCTTCCTTACGGATGGTATTCATGGAAACAACACATCCTGAAGCTTGTTGAAATTCTTGGCGTATGTGTAACATTGGCTGGTTGCGGTTCTTCCGAATTTCTCTAGACAGAACCCGTCGGTCTCTATCTCCCAGTTTCGTCGGTCTGCCTACTCTGGCCACATTCTGACAATCACATTCAGCTTCCATTTTCTAATCACATAAGCCACAGTCGTTTTGGGGTAATTAAGCTCGCTAGATATGTCGATTAAAGATCGGCCATTTCGGTGGTACCCGATGATCACACCTTTCTCAAAATCAGACAGCTCTGTTCTTCTTGGCATCATGCATGCGATTGATGTCAGTGTTGTTTTCGACACCACATTTAACATTGGAGAACATGACGTATTTCAGGATCGCAGATATCGGCATTTGCATAAGAGCCATTATCAATTATGTATCAATGGGTAGATTTGACACAAATGCTTCGATTTTTTATAATTATTTTTATCCTGAAATAGGTTCGTTCTGGTAATTATCTAAGAAAAGAAGTAAATCGCCAGTAAAAAACGTAAATGGAGATTTGGCAATTTGCGTAAAATCTGACGTCATTCAACTGCTTTCAGAGACCAATTGAAAATCAGTTCACTCCTATCCACAATAACTTTCTGAATTTCCACGAAATTCGATCGGATTTTTTTATGGGTAGCTCCATAGAGTTGAATATTAAATTATGTAAAATGATAAATTTTATCGTTCACGCATACGCTGATTAAAAAATATTTCATACAAATACTCATATTTTAGAAAACTTTTAATATATTTATATTTCAGTAGCACCTTATTCTTTCTACTACATTTTGCGAATTTTTCTGAATGTGGCTTTATATTTGGTTGAAAATATTGCATGACATAGAACATTTTAGAAAGTATTTAATATATTTATATTTCAATGAATTTTGGTGAACTCCCCCCCCCTCCCTTTTCTTCTTTGCAAAGCATCTGCAAAAGTATTTGCAAAGAAAAATTTTCTAATTTATTAATAGCCGACTTATTTTAAAACTTAAAATATGTAATATTGATTAAAGTAGTCTGCTTAGTTTAAAAAAAATGATACCTTAAAATCGTGAAATCGAATCAAAACGAAAAAAAAAATCTGCTTTATGCGGGATTTTTATGCCATCATCATTAGATTCTTCTATGCTTTGGTATAGGAGAAATGCTTTGAATGGGACGATTTTGACAATATCATGCTAAACATAGACATGGAAAAAATCGCCAAACAAAATGTACATTTGGAACACTTTCATCCTAGCGCCCGGGGCACATGCCCTTTTCCCCCAACCCTCTCTTAGTTTTGGCCCTGAATGCGAATAAAGCTCTTTTTCTTTTCTATCACAATTGTCAAGCACTTATTAGCAGCAATATTGTATTAGATGTTGTATTAATTCAATACTAGTTTTTTTTTTAAAGTCAGTTATTAAAATATGTCAATTTGTGGAGAATCCCTTAAGATTCAGCCGTTTTTAGAGAGCAGAGTAAAAACATCTCACTAAAATAATGATATCTTTTTGAATTTTCACGATATTTGATTGGATTTTTTTTATAAGTCACTCCATAGAATTGACTATTAAATGATGTAAAAAAAAATGTTTTTCTAGCTCGCGCATGCGCAGATAAAAATTATTTTATACAACTACTCATATTTCATAAAATATTTAATATATTTATATTCCAATTGCGCTACATTTTTTCTACTGCATTTTGCCAATTTTTCTGAAATTTGCGTTAAATTTGGTCAAAAACCCAGCATGATATAAACAAAAAACATACCAGAATTTTTTGAATTTTTCAAAAAAATCGCTCTATCGCCATAAATATACATGCTATTCTCACAAAAATTAGTGTACATATTCTACTGTATTCATATATTTATATTCTAAAGCGATAAGTCGTTTCGTGCATTTTCATGTACAGGGCGATCCCAAATATTTCTATTATTCTTTGTTTTTTTTTGCCGGCCCCCTAATTACCCGCTTAACAAATGAATGTAAATAAAGTAAAACATAATCTTTATATTTCTGAAGTTCCAGAAGAATCCGACCAGTATATCTTTAAATATTTGACAAAATGTCAAAAACTGAAAGTGTACAAATACTTTTTGGTAGATAGTGTATTACAACAAAGGTGAGAAAGTCTGTTAAGAGTTTCATTATTATTGAACACTAGCATAATACCCTGATTTTTTTACTTAATTTACCTTTAATTAAATACATGATTTACAACTCCATGGCAGTTTTTGTTTGATTTTGATGCCTTCGGTCACTTCTCTTAATTTGACTGTCGAATTTTACAACACCATGTATATACTTAATTATCGGTTTATAAATATGAATAGCATGTAAAAATTTGACAAAGATCTGTGCTTTTATGGAGATTGCGAATGTATGTAGTTGCAGTAAATTTTGACATAGATCATACTCCACAGTCTTATAATTTGGGATTTACATTTTTCTTCTCAGAACATACTTTTATCAAAATAATCACTTCGAAAATAATAATGTATGACCAGATACGAAAATTTTACATTTGTTCCTAATTAAAATCATTTTTAAAAATAATGAACTATCCTTCTTTGGAGTGAGATTTTGCTGCATATAAAAAGGAATTTTCTTTCTTTAAACATACTTCTTTATCTGATGCCACTAGTTTTATCAATTAAATACTGCTCGACTTCTATTTCAAGCCAATGTGTTATTTGCATTAGTATCTAGTAAAAAACAATTATTCTTTTTGCAGGAAAAGGAATTTAAATAAATTACATCCACAACCGGGGAAAAAAGAAATGTAATCGGTTTAACGAATAATTATCTCTTGGGTGACACTTTTTTAATTTAATTATCAGGATGATGCAATGGCCACATGGACTCCATTCTACAATTATTTGCGAGGAAGGTTTTGAATTATTTTTTGAATTAAGTTTTATGTTTATTAAGTGTCACTCTGACAAAAAAAATATTTCATGTACATCAGCTATTTAAATACTTATTTTTACGTACTTTATTTTGAAAATAGTTTATATTTTATGTTAGGGTAGGATTTGGTTTGAAATAAGAAATAAAATTTTAGTGATTTTTTTTTTTTTAAATACAAAATGGTTCAAAAATGCTTTGCACACACTATACTAACTGTGGATATACTAATTTAAGCCGAAAGCAAGATTAATCTATTGGCATACTTATACTTTTGTAATATTATTTAATAATTATAAAAAAAATATTTTAAATGAAAACAAAGTTATAATAATAAATATTGCGTTTTTCTCCGGAAATAGGGAAAACACATTTGATTTTATTAAATATATATCAAAGATTCAATAAATTATTTATAACTAATATCGTTATAAGAGATCAGTTTTGCAGTCGATGAATACATACACACACATATATATGTACAACACACTGCTTAAAAAATGTATAACAAATCATAAAAACAAAAATAATAATAAATAAAAAATGCTAATTGGATGGATGGGTGGTAGATGTTAGAGTATGGAGGAGGGCGTTGTTTTAATAATACGCAATGGTTAATTTAAAAAAATCTGACGGGGAAGAGGCATCTGATAAATTGTATAATACATTTGATACTGGATTTTGAATCAACACATTTGTAAGAATAATCGTATAGTTATATTCATTAAAAGTATTAATAAATTTAATAATAGAATTAATGATTAACTTAAACCTACCTTTTCGCAGTTTAGACGATATCTAAAACATAATCTCTACGTGTAAAAAAATGCATGTATTAATTATCTGTATTATTGTTTTATCTCGCACTACTATATTATTAAAATTTAGATAAGTAATGTCATATTCACTGAAAATATTACTTATTCGGTCGTTTGGAAAATCGTGTCTGTTGAAAAAATCAATTCGTACTGTAAAATTCTGCCCATTAATTACTAAACATTATATACCTGAAACAATATGTAATAATTAAATGATAGAATTTTTCGGTACGAATTAATTTTCCTAAACGAACATGACTTTTGGCACGACCCAATATTATTTATATTTTCCTTTTTTTTTAAATATCCAAACATTGATATTTGTTATTATCATTATATTATTTACTTATTAAATAATTAGGATATGATATAAAAAGTTGATATTTTATAATTTCCCGTAAGACATGGTGAAGTCACTGCAACGTCGTTGTGAAGTCACTTTGAGACCATCGATTGTCGATGTGACGTCACGTGACGTCGATCTGAAGTCACAGTGACTAAAATGTGAAGACGTTATGGCCATTTTAGAGCTTTTTTGTGACACTTTGTGACGTCACAATGTGACCAATTTTTGAAAAGTGTGTCATTTGTGACTACTTTGACATTAACATTGTGACGAACTGTGAAAAAATTTTTAGAAAGTCGCATCTTAGTCACAATGTGCCGTCACTGAGTGGTGGCATTTTCGTCACAGATGTGATGTGACTCACAGTGACGTCGCTGCGAGTCACTTTGGTCACATCTCATCTGTTACCAAAATGCCACCACTAAGTGACGTCACATTGTGACTGAGATGCGACTTTCTTAAAAATCTTTAGAAATTTATAAATATCCTTCAAAACATGTTATTTACTTTAAAAAACATGTTTCTGGTAATTTAAATATCGTCGCTTTTGTCACAGTTTCGTCACAATGTTAAGAGCCCACAATAGTCACAAAAAAGTACGCAAAAAGACCCGGATGATTATGTAAAGTGTATGGAAGCGTTCTTTTCTAATATCTCGCTCAAATTTTAATGTTTTTACATGATTTTTTTTGCATAGGCTAGCTTAGGACAATCTAAAACTGGGCTAGTTTTTACTTTTTCGATTTTGGTTTCAGATTTTTTTAAAAAATATTTAACCTTCAAAACCGGTTTAAACCGGTTCTGAAATTGAAACTATCATAATATAAAAAATATATGAGCAAAATCGAAAAAGTAAAAACTAGCCCGGTTGTAGATCGTCCTGAGCTAGCCTATGCAAAAAAAATCATGTAAAAATATTAGAATTTGAACGAGATATTAGAAAAGAACGCTCCCATACACTTTACATAATCATCCGGGTCTTTTTGCGTACTTTTTCTGTGACTATTGTGGGCTCTTAAGAGCACACACTAGTCACGCGGTAAAAGCCGATCGCTAATGGTAAGTCTATGGGCGCAATCTTTTCGAATATTTCGCTTAATTTTCAATATTTTTAAATGATTTTTTTTTCTCAGGATACTTGAGGACATTCTATTACCGGGCTAGTTTGTACTTTTCTGATTTTCGTTGTAGTTCAATTCTGAGGACCTTTTAAATTTTGGATTCAGTGAAATTCGAGGTGTTGTGCCCTTTTTACTCTTATAAAATCTATTTCAGCAAAATTCAGAAAAAATTAAAAACGCTTCACGGAATATTAGTGTTTAAGCTTTCCAATGATATGCTTTCCATATTTCTACTGCAATTAGGCTGAGCAAAATTTGGAAAGATTTTGATCAGAAATGGTAGAAAAAAAGTGTTTTAATTATATGCGCTCCGCCTCAGCCAGTCTCCGCCTCTCCTGCCCTTTTGAAAATTAGATTGGTTAACACGAATCCATTTTAGCAAATGAAAGTAACTTTTTTCCTTTCCTTGTATTTCCTTTCTGTTATTGGTTTAAAGTAACGTGTTAAAATAACCTCCCTTATTTCAAAGTTTGGATTTATTTTTTCTACAATTATTGATAAATTTTAACTAAAATAGTCTTGAAAAAAATCAACGACTTCTAATTTTTTGTTTTTATAAAACTAACGTTGTTTTTAAGTTATAACTAACTTCCAAAGAAGAAAATTATACATTTCGTTGTATATATATATTTTTTTCAAGTCCATACAAAACAAGGTAGATTTGATACAAATTACAGTAAGCTCCTTTTTAGCAAAAAGGAAATTCTGATAATTTTAAAATATAATTGGAACTTATATAATTGAATACATAGGCAGTATTAAAAGGACAAGGAGTTATATTTGGAATTTATAAATTTCCGTATACAGCTTGCAAAATACACGAAACAGGGGGGGGGGGTGCAGGGGTGTGCAAAGAGAAAACTGCGCCCGGAGTAAAGTTCAGTTTGGCGCCCCATTCCCTGAACTTTTTCTTGTGACAGACTAAAAATTACGTTAGTAGTAAAAATTTGGCGCCCCCTAAATTTCGCACCCGGGGCAACTACCCCCTTCGTCCCCCTCTTTTTCGCACGGCGCTGCAAGGAGTACATTTTGAGGAGGCTTATTCAACACCGTGCTGTTCGAAGGGGGGAGGGGGGTGGCGCCACATTTATACTATCAACATCATTCTTGGGCTGTTACAAGAAAAAGTTGGGAAAGGGGGCGCCAAATTGAAACTTTGCCCCGGGCGCAGTTTTCTCTTCCCTGTGTTTGTTTTTGGTACTATACGATACTAGGCAGCCCAATTTCAGTCCAGTATTATTAAGTAAAACTGTAAAATAAAATAAGCATTTTCAGTTCGAAAAACAATTTTATCAAAAATAAGCAGAAATTAAAGTTAGAAAGTTTTAAAGATTGGTAATTTTAAAATTGTTGATCAACTTGTTTCAAACTTTAAAGAAATATTTTTTAATATTTATTACTTTTGAGGAAAACGATACACTTTTAACAGTCGTTAAAAATGGGGAATTTATCCTGCGTAATAAATTTTATTTTAATATAACATAAAGATATATTTGAAAAGACAACGAATTGCAAATATTTACCATTATTTATCTATACTAATATTATAAAGAGGAAAGATTTGATTGTTTGTTTGTTTGCATTGAATAGGCTCCGAAACTACTTGACGGATTTGAAAAATTCTTTCGCCGTTGGAAAGCTACACTATTTCCGGTGAACATAGGCTATAGTCGCCGCTTAAAACGATAAAAATAAAACGTCGGATAAACGAATCAAAAGCAATTTGAGAAACTAAAGGTTATTTGACCCACTAGACACATGTCAATCACTGAAACACATATGAAAATCGTAACTATGCAACCCCCTCCTCCCCCCCCCCCAAAAAAAAAACAAACATTTTAAACTTTTTAGCCCGACCTGATATAAAACCTTGTTTTTTAATTTTTAAAACTATTTAGCAATTACTAAAAAAAGGAAAAGAAATGCTGAAACGCAAATTAATTAAAGTTAAAAACAAATCACGAAACGATTGTTTTGGAGTTTTCAATAAGTTATAACAGATAGTAAATATTTTAAAGAGTAGTGAGCATCAAATATGGGGAGGGGGGATTTTTCTTTTCGGAGGAGCAGTCAAATATTTAAAATTGTAACGTTTTCTACAATTTCAAATGCGGACTGTTTCAATAAGCCTAGGGATAAATATTACTTATTTAATTTAATATAAAATTATAAAAAGGAAAGATTTGTTTGTTTGAATTGAATTGAATAGGCTCCGAAACTACTTGACGGATTTAAAAAATTCTTTCACCGTATGAAAGCTACATTATTTCCGGTGCACATAGGCTATATTATATTTTCAAAAAAATTAGGGATCCTTATTAAAATTCCAATATTGTAACCCAAAGTGTAGAAAATGAACTTAAAAAATCTTTACATCGCGTGCGTTGCGAATACTATTGATTATAGAACAAAATAATGTACTACGACTTTGTTAACATGTAATTATCTACAAAAAATGTCGCAACAGCATATGTCTAACTGTTATAGTTATGTCACAATAAATGTTTTTTATTTAAAAAAATAATTAAAATGCCGTTTCTGTAAAAGCTCTTTATTATTACTTTGGTATTGATTCTTATCAAAATAAATTACTTCAAAATCAAGACTGATTTAATGGTTGCCGTTTACTCCTTTCGACTAGGCTGCATCATAATGTGTGATGTAGGCGTCACTGGGGCACGGGAGGGGAGTCAATGTCAGAGACAGCATTTTAATTATTAGGTTATGAGTGTGTGTGTAAAAATTTATAACTTGAAATTTTTCTTAAATATCCGTGAGAAGTCGGGGCGGGCTGCTATAATCTATATACATAAAGCAAAATCGTGTTAGTTACACCATTTATAACTCAAGAACGGATGGATCGATTTTTATGAAATTTTGTATGGAGGTATCTGACACCTTAGATTAACATATAAGCTATTTTTTATCCGACTACCTAAAATGAGGGTAATGTTTTTAATAGTTGAATTTAATGAGATGAAGTGGTAGAAACAATTTGCGGTGTCAGTAGTGGCGGGGGACTGGGCGACTTGCTCTACCCGAAGAAAAGCGAGGGCGGGCCGCTAGTTATAGTATAAAAGTAAAAATAATGAAACTGTAAGGCAAAATATAGCAATTTTTTTAAAGTCTGCTATTCAGCAAATTTTACTCTCTTATACTTGTCAGAATTGTTTCTTCTTTGGAGTTTTTTGTCGATGTTCAACTAAGGCAGCTTCTATCGAGCAGAAGGATTTTGCATGTTCCAAAACATCGTAGTACAAAGTATCGTGGACAAGATTTGTCGAGATATTTACAAACTTTACAAGTTCGTATATATTTAATGGGTGTCAATTCAATATAACATTGTAAAACTTTTAGACGATTTTGCAGTTTTTAGCAGTTTTTGTTTGTCCTGTACAAGGGCAGATCTGGAGACTCCTCAAAAAAAAAGGGGGGGGGGGACTTTTCAGAAATTTGGAGATTCCAATCGCACCTGCATCTCGTGTCGGGACAATTTTTTTCATCGTGAGTAGGATCGGGGCTAATTTTTTTCGTTGCAGGTCGGGTTTCGGTCCAGTTTACTTTCATTTTTTGCCGTTGTTCTGGTTAAATACTTTTTTTTTTTGCGAGTCGTGTTTGGGTAAATTTCAATTCTACTTTCCGCTGCGGGTTGGATTGGGGTTCGGTTCTCTTTCTTTATTGCTGCTGGTTGGTATTGGGTCTGGTTGATTTCTATTTTGTATGTGTGTGTGGGGGGGGGGGGTGAGTTGAGTACTATTTTATAGACGTTGGTTTGGTTTCGATCAAGTTGACTTCTTACTTTTTTGCTACTGGTCGAGTGGATTTTTACGTTTTTCTTGCGGACCGAGTGGAATTCTACTTTTTATCTGCTTTTCTCTGCATTCTTTTTTGTTGCTGTAGTTGTTTTGGGGTGAAATTAATTTACACTATTTTAGGTTCTGATCTGATTCATAGTAGATTTTCAATCTCGCAAGAAGGATTCGATTCGACCCCATATTTCAAATGAAAGTCTAAATATTTTCTCCGTTATGGAAGAAAATAGTTTAAAGGAGTATTATAAAAGAAAATATCGAAGACACTATAAAATGAAACTATATAAATACCATAACAGACATTTCCAAATAGTTAATTATGAATATTTAAGATTTTACATTTCAATTTACATGTTAACACTGCTATTCGCAAGTGTTAACATGTAAATTAAATTATATCCATACGGAATGTCTCGAATAGAAAATACCTCTATTTAACGAACACTTTTCAACAATTTAGCCATCTCTCTTTGGTTGATTCCGTTATGAGTATATATTAGATATTTATTTTCTATATAAAAGATAAAATTGATATTAGAAATATAAATGTCGACATTTAATAATTCCATTAAAACATGGATTGTTTTTCTTTCATTTCGATTCTAAATTGACAAAAAAATTTTTGGTCGGGTTTTGATTTCCAATGGTATTTTCGGGTTTGGATCGGAAGCAGGGCAATACTAAACGCTCAGGGGTTGATTGGTTGGTTGAATGGGGTTTTATGGCGCAAAGTTACATCAGGATATGCTGCGCAAAGAACAAGGTGGGCATTCGAGTTAATTAGAAAGTTTGGTTAGGGATTTTTTTTTTTTTTTTGAGTTTGTTTTTTGTAGTAAGCCGGATAGATTTATACTTTTTTGCTACGGACCAACTTTGAGCAGGCTGAATTAAGAATAGGTTTTGCACTAAAGAGCAAATACTAGATTTTTTTTCTCTATAAATTATAACATTCAAGTTGAAGATGTAAAACATATTTTTTAATTCTATTAAAATACATGAACTCATTTTCTTTCATTTCAGTTTCAGGTGTTCGAGTAAGGGCTCGATTTGACATAATTTGTAATTTTTGGGTTCGGATTGATATATTATGGGTCGAGTTGACTTTAAACATTTCGGATTCGGGACATTTCTTCTTTTGGATTTTGACAAATTCGGATCTAGTATAAACTGGTTGATGACTGGATTTTTCAATAGATCAGACAATTTTTTAAATGAAAAACTATATGTTTGAATATTGACGAGTACATTATATATATATATTCATTTTTCTACTTAAACAATAATAAAAATTCTTGATATAATTATATGGGATACCTTTCCCAATTTCCTTCAAATATTAGATTGATTTTGTTTCATTTTGGATTTGTTGATCTGTTTTGTATCAGGCTATTCGGTACTGAATCAGATTTTTTTCTTTTATTTATTTATTTATTTATTTTTAGCGAGCTTGGGTTGGGTTAAAATTGAATTGCTTTTTGAGCCTGCGCATGGAAATTTAGGTTCGGGCAGACCTCTAAAAGAACGAAGTCCATGCCAGGCCCGAAGTGGAAGAAAAAATATAGTGTGGTCAAGTTTTGCAGAAAAAAAGTAAGATCCGAACTCGGAACGGTTTCCGAAAGAGTGAAGACTTGACTAGAGGTCTGGACTGGCTGGATTTTCCAGTCTCGCCCTGGCCCGGTATAAAACAAAATATTCGGCCCGAGCCTGGCCCGCTCATTTACACTTTCACATTTCTAGGCCAAGCCCGGCCCGTACAGAAATCAGTGAAAATAGTCCAGGCTGAAATCGGCCTGCATCTTTATTTCGAAACAAAATCAGATTTTTATCATACAATTAGGATTTTTTAAAGATTACTTCATTCATATTTATTAGATGATTTTATAGAAAATTTTTACTGACTATACACAATAAGAACATTAAAGATTACTTAGGTCCTTACTTTCAACATTCAAATAAAGATGCACTGAAAAATTAATATGGTTTAGAATAAAAGAAAAAAAAAGGAAGTTAAAATTATCATAACTTTTGAAGCTGTGTAATAAAAAGTACATTTATGAAAATACTTCGTTATCATTTTATCAAATATTTTCTCAAATTTAGAAGAGCTATTTTTTATGCATTTCTGATTTCATTTCTGTTTGGAAACACATGAGTTTAACAGGTGTTTTTATTCAGAAACAATGTAATGGAATGGCGTTGTCCATTTTTTGATACAAGCAAATACAATGCGCAACACACTATATAAAACGCTAATTTTCATGATATTTATGAAAATATTGTGAAAATTAGCGGTTTGAATCGAATTTCCCGAAGCGACAACATATAAAAGGAGAAAAATCTGAAACCACGTGACAAGAATCCCTTGTACCTCGACAAGTATATACAAATATCTTATTTACCAAAAATGAAATATGCTGTTAGATTCCAAATCCCTTCAATAGCCAGGCTTGTCAATTTTGTGCCTTTATAGTTAAAAATTAGTCAGAAAATTTGTCAAACTTTCGTGTTGTTCAGAAATGAATTTAAGAAACACCAAGGAGTATATTTCCAAAAAGTACGTTAACAGTACGTTAATAGTTTTTATCCCTTTTACAAATAATGTTGTCTGCCCTACACGTCTTACGAATAATTAAGTCTAGTTCTGACCCCGACTATATGTAGAAAAACAGTGCAAACCTGATCTTGGCCCGGCTCCAGTTTGCCAAAAAATTATTAAACCTGTATAGACACAAAGCAACTGTCCGATGCTGATTTCTACGCTGTACACGTTACATTTATGTATTGATGTTGTTAAACTAGTATCTACTCGTGACGCACATTTATACTTATGGTCGTTAAACCCATATTCATTGAAAATAGATCTCATTTTAGCGTTTTTGCCGAAATCTTTATAACAGGCCGGCAGGCCCGTTAAACTTTTTTATCGGACTGGCCCATACGGCCTGTTTATTTATTTATTTATTTATTTTTTGCCAGTCTGATACAGGCCGATGCAGATCTCTAGACCTAACCAAGCCCTAGTCTTACGAGTTAAAACTGGCCCGGCCCAACCCGGGCAGTGACAGCTTCGTCGAGTCCGATCAGGTCGCACCGTTCTCAATCTTAAACACGATTCATTTATCCTGTGGACACTTAATATCATTTTGCAGACCCTTCATTGGGCTCAAAGGGGGAGGGGGCGATCGCCCCATCGCTTCTGGTATTCATCATATTGAAATCTTGCTATTGAATCGCATCTTTTTATATGTCGCCAGATGGTTCGTGGGAATTATTACAGTGTTCTGCAATGAATAATAAATTTTGAAAGAAAACTTAATTGTAAAACACTGTAACATTAATAAAGCTAGACTTAATGTCGGTATTTTCCTTAAGAAAAGAAAAGAAAAAAAAACGAATAGTGAAAAAGAAGAGACTTTAAGTGATAAAAAAAGCAAGGACGGCGGGAAACAGATGACCAATTTCAACAGGTTTAATTTGATTATATATATAAATGGAATGTTTTTATGGAAATTCTTTTTAACAGAGAGTATACACGAAACAGCATTTCATGTTCAAAGTAGTGAACATAATTTAAATACGCTAGGAACAGTTTTTCTCCGAAGAGCTTTTTACAACCGAATTCTTTTGTGTAACTCTGTAATTGAATGGCAAATGTTTTTCGCCAAATATTATACCGCAAGCATTTCTTAAGTCCATTTTAGAAGTTCGTATAAATTTCATTGTAAAAGAGTAACATTATTACAACAACACATCGCGAAAGATTTTTAGACCATAATATAATAGATTACTATGGAGATCCTCTGTGTGTATACTGTAAGTGCTATACATGACATATTTTTTTATAATTGTCTTCCAGAGTACTTCAGTAATGTATATAAATTTCATTACTTTTAAATTAGTATGGCGCTCCTTGAAACACCGCAAATGATTTATCTACATAGACCATAATGTAGCGGAATAATTTTCAGTGATCCTACACATTTCTTATGTTTCTTCAATTTTTTAAAAAGTGTTTAATTTTTAAAAAGTAATTTTTGCTCCTCAAAAAAACTTTGTTAGTGTTATGCAGAATTTGCAAAAAGTCCTTAAAAATATTTAAGTTTTTTGATATTTATTAATCGTAGGTGAAAATCTGAGTTCTCTGAAATTCTGATTTATAAAATAATTTATATCACTCTTGCCCCCCCCCCCTTATATCAAAATTTCGTTCCCGCCTTTTGCTCTCATCACAGGCTTCAATATTATCCCTTCCAGAAGTATCACTTCGCTGTTTTGCTGTCTATCTCACTGTATCCATGTTTACACAATATAGCCACTTTGTTGTAACAATAAAAACTCTATCACAAAAACTCCTCCCCACTAACTAAAAATGAGATTTTTCCCTCTCATCCTATTAGTAAATGCCTAGAATTTATTCATTGAAACTTTCCCCACATTTTATTATTTTTTAAGCCCATTTGTTAATGTTTTGAAAGGCAAATAAAAGTAAGTCATTTAAAAAACTTCTCCATCCCACATACACACCAAAATAAATAATTAATAAATTGTTTCTCCCCTCCCCCCAGCTCACAAATTTTAAACTTTTAAAGTCATCGATTTTTCTAAAACTTTTACTGTAATAATAAATAATCAATCATAGTTTTACACTTAACCCCACAAAAATTGATGTTTTCCTCCTATTTCTCCTTACCAAGTATATAAAATTTAGTCTTTAAATCTCTTTATTTTGTGTTTAGCCATATTTGTTAATCTTTAGTCATATAAAGTAAGTCATCTAACAAATTCCCTTCATCCCCCTCCAAAATAAATATATAAATACTTTTCATTTTTTCCTTCTCAGAAATCTCCAACAATTATATAAATGAAATTTTAAACCAATTATTTGTATGATTTACGATATTCGAACGAAATGTGGTAATTCAGCATAAAAATCTTTTTCTAAATTTAAAGGGGGGGGGGAATTAGCTACCCTTTCTCCCCCTATACGTATTCAATGAATTCTTAAAACTAATCGCCCCCAGGAGGATACCTTCTTTAAATATTCACGGGCTTCCTAGCCCAAGGCACCTGAATGATCTTTCTTTTTTCTCTTTCCTCTGATTTCTATTGTTTTCCTTTTTTTATTTGTTTCACTCTCGTTATGGCTTTTTTTCCCGGAGGTGAGGGCAATTTGTATGAGCCGATATCACTCTGTATATCGATGGAGAATTGTAAACAACCCACGTGTTTGCTGTGTGTAACGTCACGTGTTTGTAGAAAACAGTAGACGTTAACCAGATTCAAACGCAACCCACAACAAAAAGTAAAAAAATAAACCCGACCAGCAGCAAAAAATAGAAGCGAACCGGACAACAAATTTTGTACAATGATCACGGAGAAAACACGAATATCTTCAAAATATCGTGAAACAGACGCACATTTTGTACAAAAATTGCCAAAAAGAACGAAAATTTTACCGAAGAATTCACCCCAATAAATTCGGATCAACCCGAACCTTTCTCGATAAAATAACAAGTAAGAAAAATCATGCGTTAAGCATTGATTATGAAGCACTTTCCAACACTTAATGAAATCTTTAACAAAACTTTGTTATTTAGGGAAATAATGGTGTATAGCCAAATATGTATTCCAGTACTTTTGAACAGCTCTGTATTTCATAAGTCACTTGATATAATGGGAAAATTTACTTTAGCAAGAAAATACCCAGTAGCGTGAAATTTATTTTTCAGCATTTCATACTATCAGATGGAAACATCCGTGAATACTTTTGTTCAGCCCTGTAGTTTACATTGT
The DNA here is from genome assembly GCA_964019185.1 of Maratus speculifer. NCBI lineage: Eukaryota > Metazoa > Arthropoda > Arachnida > Araneae > Salticidae > Maratus > Maratus speculifer. Next base: position 347,833,703 of record OZ025293.1, read on the forward strand.
ACCTTTATTACACGTCAGCATTAGGCTAAAATTTATTGTAAACTAAAACACTTTTAAAACAACTGAAATCACATTCTCATAAATTATCATTCATAGGCGTCCATGTACCGAATTCTTTGCGTGGCCCTGTATATCCTTTTATCTATATTCTGCAAACATTTCTCAGTAAATTGAATGAAGCTCAGCGTAAAAATGCATAGCTTATTTAAGAACCACGTTTAAATAAGTTATACTCATATTCAGTAACGTTGGTGAGCTCTTTTGGGTAGCCCTGTATATCAACTATAACATTTATACACACCATATAATGTGCATATTTTTAGCGAAATATAAACGCGCATATCATAATTAAAATGCATTTCATCTCTCTATCAGCCATCATCGGACACATATACGGTACTTCGGAAAGAATATACTATTTGAAATCTTTTGTATGGCCCTGTAAATGCTATGTACTTCATATTATGCTAGACAGTAGCGTATAATTTATATTAAGCTTCAGTGACATATATCAATTTTATTATACATGAAACAGCTTAATATATTTAAAATATGCCACACACAATTCCCCCCTTTTACCATTATCTTATGGAATTCTTTTGTGTGGCCATGTAAATGAATAATAGCTATATTTTCACCTTATATTTTATAGAATGCATATTTTAATATGTTTGACAGGGTATAACATCTTTAAAATTCCTTTGAAACGATTTTTCCATATAGGCCGTAATGTAATGGGAAACTTTTGATTCGCCCTGTAGATAAACTAATCATGGTAGAAACTTCATTTTCAATAGAGTACGTGCTAGGGTAAACGTCAATAACGTCCTAAAATTTCATGGCAATCCGACTATATTAACGATTTTCCCCATACGCCGTAATGTAATGGGAAACTTTTGATTGTCTCTGTAGATAAACTAATCATGGTAGATACTTCATTTTTAATAGGTGTCGTGCTAGGGTAAACATCAATAACGTATAAAAATTTCATAGCAATCCGAGTATATTTACGCGAGTTAGAGCGCGGACAGACGGCCATCCGGCCAGACGGACAGACAAACCGAATGCATAAGCACTTTTCAACTTTGTTGGAAAGTGCTAAAAATCAAATCCTAAAGTATCCCAAATGCGCTAAGCACTGCTAAAAAGTAAAAGTCAACCAGATTAAAAACAAAATGTAGCAATCAACAAGACCCAAATCTGACACACACACAAAAAAAAAAAAAATCAGAAATTAACTTGAACAGCAGCAAAGAGACCCAATCTCGACCCAAGTAGGAATTAACGCAGACAGGAGCAAAAAATGGAAGCCAACCGGACCCAAACCTGACCCACAGCAAAAAAGTAAAAAAAAAAAAAACCACGACCCACATAAAAAATGAGCTCCGACCCGTGCATTACACTGGAGTATCCAAATTTCTAAAATCTCCCCCCCCCCTTGAGGACTCTCAAGATCAACCCTTGGTCTTCGCCTCCCTTTATATCAAAATTTCGCTTCGCCTTTTGAATCTGTCACAATCTTCTAAATTGCACCTTACAAAAATATCACTTCGTTTTGTAGTCTACTCCACAATACCCATATTTGTAGCATATAAGTCACTTTAGTATATCAATAAACAATCAATCACAAAATTTCCTCCCCCCCGCCCCCTCCCCACGACTGAAATTAGGATTTATCATTCTGTTCCTTTAAGTGCAGAAAATTTCGTTCTTTAAATAATTCCCACTTTTATTATTTTTTAAACCGATTTATAAATATTTTGAAAGGCAAATAAATAATAAGTCATCTAATAAACATCTCCCCCTACACACACACACGAAAATAAATAAATAAATAATGTGCTTATTTCTTTTTTTCCTCAGCTCACAAATTTTAAACAAACAGAAATTCCACCATTTTTTGAGGGGGGGGGCATTGCACTATTTTCTCCCCTACCAATATCTCACTAAATTAAAAATCTTTGAAAGTTTTTTTCCCCATAGGTTTATACATATTTTATTCTAAAAATAAATAATTAATCGTAAACAACCCATAAATATAGTTGTATACCCCCCCCCCTCGTTCTTTTGAGGTACACAAAATTAAAAATCTTTAAAACACTTTTAAGTTACATTTTTCATCCTATTAATAAATATTCAAGAAGGTAAATAAGCTGTCATCTATAAAACTGTCCTACTATCTCTCCCCCTCCCCCCCAAAAAAATCCGTTTTTTGCCTCTACTTCCCCCCCCCCCTTCTCAACTTACAAAATTAAATTCTTTCTTTTTTCTTTCCGTATTTTTATAAAAAAAATAATTAAAACCTGAAATCCTCCTTCTGCACAAATAATTAAGTCTTTAAATATGTTTAATTTTTTTTAAGTGCTAATTATAAATCTCTGCTAACTATAATATTAACAAAACTTTTTAACTATGTAGGAAAGTGTTAAAAATAAAGCGATAGATATGCATTAAATTCTACACAAAACACATGTTTACATTTTTTGCGTATTGTGTTTGTGCATTTCTTACAGTAAAATATCTTTAGAGAGATATTTAAATAAAATATTGTGATATTCCATTAATGTGCAAGTAAATTTTCACAACTTTTCGCAATTATTTCCTTTCTATTAGCTCAGAATTGAACCACTAAACATAAATACCAAAATTACCCGAGTTTTCGGCTGAGTTGAGTAAATCCATAAAAAAATGAATCAGTACAATATATCGGATCAAAACAAAAACCATTCTTAACTGACTGTATCATTTAAAAACAGTTTTCAGAATCCCCCTCCTCCCTCCTATAGACTTTACTGCTATGTCAGTGCTCAAAATTAAAAATTATTAGAGCTTCTTGCGGTATTTATAATCATCAAGAATCTAAATTTTCTTCCACCTGAAATATTGACAAAATATTTTGCTTTATTGACTTAACATCACACAAAGTTTTTAAAATTTGCTATACAAAAATTGCACACATTTGCTTACAGAAAAAGTTCTGTCACATTTGTCACTACAAACAATAATAAATTATGTATTATGTCTATAAACGACTAGGCTGGGATTAACACCTATTTCTCCTTTCTTCAAAATTTCTATTTCCTTTTCGCCCTTGCTTGCTTGCCTCCCCGCAAAAAATAAACAATGTTTAAATATTTAAATTTGTCTAAATATTTTTCTCATAATTTCATGAAGTATTTATGACTTTAACCTTCAGTGCTATTTATCTTGATAAGTTTCGTATTCTAAAAAGAATCCCTCCCCCTTACCCCCCCCCCAAAAAAATAGTTATTTAAACTACTTGTACTTGATATCCCCCCCCCCCTCATTCAATATTAATTTTTTATTTATTTATTTATTTATTTATTATTTTTTTGTGATTGCGTTAAGTAAATAAAATAGTTTTTATTTTATAGTAATCTATCTAAATTAATTATTCGTTTATTTTCTGAAAATCAAACCATTTTAATTTTGGAACGCTAATCATAAAGAGATTGAAATTCTTTTGAAGCTCGACATCATTGCATTTACCCAAAGTAATGGGAAATCAGTTGAAAAAAATCCTTTAAACATGAAATCGGCTGGAATTGCACATCTTTGAAGAGAAAAATCGTCGCAGATAATTGTTTAAGAGCATTCTGTTTTCTAATTGGATGATTGCATGTCAATCAAAGTAATTTTAGCCCATCCTTCGAATCCGCTGAAAAATCGAGTCGCCATCTTGAATTGTCTTGGCTTGTGACTAGCGTGTCCTCTTAATGTCAAATTAGTCACAAATAACACATTTTTCACAAATTTGTCACATTGTGACCACTTTGTGAAACGTCACAAAAGAGCTCTAAAACGGCCATTAACGACTTCACATTTTAGTCACTGTGTGACTTCACATCGACGTCACGTGACGTCACATAGTCACAGTGACTTCGCAACTACGTTGCAGTGACGTCACCATGCTTTACGGGGAGGGTTGGTACATTTCATTATGGGAATCGTTAATTAATGTTTCATCCATATCAAATTTAACAATTTTTTAATATTAAATAAATATTATTTCTTTGTCTTTCATTTAATAAATCATTTTAAAATTTACATTAACATCTACGTTTGAAAATACATAAAGCTTTTTACAATAAATATACAATTAAATTAATAAATAATAAATAAATATTCAATTAATATTGCATTAATGTTGCTAATTTCTCATGAGGTACCAGCAATACTGTGTTTTATTGTACAAAAGAGCAGTTTAGTGGTACTATACAGGGCGCTGATTCCATATATTGAAGTTTGTATCTTTCATATTTGGATATATTCCTTGCTCCAATGTTTAAAATGTCATTTTTGTAACAATTGGGCGTAATCCTGACGGTTTGTTTTTTGGTACATCATTTGAAGTATTTCTCTAGTGTCTAGAATGTTTATCCTACTCATCCATCTTAATCTTATTATTATGATTCAATTTTAATGTATTCTCCACTTTGTTAAGGATTTATGTGTGTTGGTAAATCCAAATTCGTATTTTGCTTTTTCAGGGATGATACAAAGATGAAACCAAGCACTTTATTTGCAGATTCAAAGTATTTTGGGTGTGTTGAATCTACTTTGGTTCTACAAATTTTGTTTATATCCCTTTTTTAATTCATGTTTTTATGTTTAAATGATGTATAATGTATTATAATTAGTAATATTATATGTGTATATATATGTAAAGGAAATGGCTTTTTTGGTATAGAAAATTAGCTATTTCGTTACTGCCTTCAGTAACGTGTAGTAACTTCAGTAAAGTGAGGATGTCTTCCTATCTGCAAACTGAAGTAAATTATCAAAAAAGAAAAGTTAATGTTCTTTAGGTGAAACAAACCAAAAACAGAAAAATAAAATAGATGAAACTCATATGGATGATGATGCTCTACACCTTCATCCTGAGCGGGATGAAGCTTTAGACGATGGAGATAGTAGCATGTCTACTACCTCCGAACATAATGACATAGATACATTTATCTAACATCCTCATTCATGACTAATATTATCTCTTGGAACTGCCGTGGTTATCACAATAAACATGACGAAATCCGCAACATTCTCTCTGACCATCAACCTCTATGCCTAGCTCTCCAGGAAACACATTTAAAACCTAATGACAAAGCGAAATTACGCAACTATGTTACTTATAGAAAAGACTTTACTAGTAGTAACAGGGCCACCGGTGGGGTGGCTCTTTTCATCTCTCGCAGCTTACCCCACTCTCATATACAATTAAACACAAATTTACAAGCTGTAGCAATCAGAGTACACATTAAACGTCTCATTACAATCTGTACCATATATCTGCCACCTAACCAAACTATTAACTCAGCACACCTTGATGATCTTCTTTCCCAACTCCCCACGCCCCTCATTATCATTGGGGACTTTAACGCCCATAGCCAATTATGGGGTAACTCCGACAATAATGCACGTGGTGATACAATAGAGAAACTAATTTCTGACAATGGGCTATGCCTGTTAAATAATGGTGACTACACATATTTTCACGAGCTAACCCGAACTTTTCATGCAATAGATCTAACAATCTGCTCCCCTTCACTCTATCCTTTATGGAACTTCTGGGTCTCAAATGACCTGCACGGCAGTGACCACTTTTCTACTTTTATGTCATTGACTACTCCAGATGGAGATTCTAATAACTATCCCAAAAGATACATATATGACAGAGCCAATTGACCAGCATTTACTATGCTTGCAAATATAACAAACAGCATGATAGTGGGTGATATTGACAAAGCACTTGATAATATAACTGATTGTATTATCAATGCTGCTGATGCTACCATTCCAAAAACTTCTACTACACACAAACACAGAAAACCATGGTGGAATAACGACTGCCAAATGGCAAAGAAAAAACAACAAAAAGCTTGGGGCATATTTCGTAGATATCCTAGCAATAATAACTATATTGCATTTAAAAAAGCAAAGGCTGATGCTAGAAAAGTGCGACGAAAAAGCCAGCGTGATTCATGGATTCATTATGTCTCTAGCATTAACTCAAATACATCAAGTAAAGAGCTCTGGGCAAAAGTAAAAAAATGTATGGGCATTCATTCAGAAAATCATATTTCTATTTTAAAACATAATGGTCATACTATCACATCTCTTAAGAACATTGCCGAGACAATAGGGTCTACCCTTGCTGCAATATCGAAATCATATGCATATCCGGAACCTTTTTTAAGTTACAAAAGACAAACTGAAACAGCCAGGATTAATTTTAATACCCATAATTCATTTTCATATAGGGGAAGATGGGGATACTTGAGCCATTTTTTAAATTTTAATTTTTTAAAATTTTTTAGAATTTCTTAGAACAAAATAAAATATTGAAAATGAAAATTTGATATTTTTTCTTCAATTGAAAACCACTTTCAATTAATTTTGAACTATTTTTCTATGTCTAATAAATTTTTACTTTTTCTTTTACATTGTGGCTCAAGTATCCCCATGGAGGGGATACTTGAGCCAGATGTCACATTCGCACCAGTATTTTGCAAAGAAAAAAACCGATTTACAATATACGCGAAAAAATGCATTAAACCTTTTTCAAATAAATTTGGTCGAATTTTCTGGTGTCGTTGTGACATTTCAGAATTAAAATTTTGTGGTAGAAAATTCTACCAGCAGAGCTCAAAGGGTTAATCACCATACTTTAAAAATGGTACCAAGGTATATGATTTCTTTTTTACATGTTCAGAACTATAAATGTGTTACCATGTTGCCAGTTTTAGAAAGAAAAATTGAACAACTGTAGAGATAAAGGGGGTGGCTCAAGTATCCCCTATGCTCAAGTATCCCCACTCTCCCCTAATCATCCTTTTATTATCTCTGAGCTAAAAAAGTGTTTGAAAGACAATCAATTATCTGCCCCTGGTCATGATGGCATCACCTACATCATGATCAAGCATCTATCTGCTCTCTCTCTTGAAAACCTCCTTTTCTTTTTCAATCGAATCTGGATGGAACACAGTTTTCCTCGTGCTTGGTGTTGGTCTATTGTTATTCCTTTTCCTAAACCAGGAAAAGATGCTACGAACCCTAATAATTTCAGACCTATCGCACTTTCTAGCAGCCTTTGCAAATTACTTGAAAAAATGGTTAATTGCCGCCTCGTTCATGTTTTAGAAACTAACAATTGGCTTGCTGCATTTCAAAATGGATTTCGACGTGGTAGATCAACTATCGATAATTTAATACATCTTGAACATTACATTAGGACAGCTTTTCTTAAACGCAGCCATTTGGTCTCCGTATTTTTTGTCATGGCGAAACCTTATGACAGAACATGGCGCTATGGGATCCTTCGTGACCTTTTTAACTTGAACTTTCGCGGGAACCTCCCAATTTTTATTAAAAACTTTCTTGCTGTGCGACTTTTCCAAGTTCGCATAGGCGGAATTCTTTCTAGTTTCTATGTACAAGAAGAGGGTGTACCCCAGGGCAGTGTCCTGAGTGTCACCCTCTTTGCTATTAAAATAAATGACATTCTCAGCCAACTTCCTCCTTCAGTGAAAGGAGATTTATATGTTGATGACTTTAGAATTATGTGTATCGGACAGGATATTCGTTTTATTGAAAGACAATTGCATATAGCTATCAATCGTATTCTCATTTGGACTAATAAAAATGGTTTTATAATTCTCAAGACAAAACTTCTTGTGTGCATTTTTGTAGACGTAGGGATCTACATCCTGATCCTGAAATTTTTATTGGTTCAAATCGTATTCCTGTTGTGGACAGTGTTCGATATCTAGGGCTGATTTTTGACAAGAAACTTTTTTACCACATATTTTACAATTAAGGACAAGATACGAAAAATCGCTTAATATACTTAAGGTACTATCAAATACTTCTTGGGGAGCAGACCGGAACTCTCTTCTTAAGATTTACCGTGCTGTTATCCGGTCAAAAATTGACTATGCCTGCCAGGTCTATGGCTCTGCATCTAAGTCTGTTCTTATGAAACTTGACACTGTGCATCATAGCGCACTTCGTGTGTGCTCTGGTGCATTTCGTTCATCACCAGTTTTAAGCTTGTATGTTGAATGTAATGAACCATCATTATATAATATCACAGAAAAACTCTCTTTGCACCTATACTATCGTAATCTTTCCCATCACGGTCATCCACTCCAAACCTACATCTTAAATACTGATAACGATATTTTATATCAACATCGACCATCTTGCACTCCATCTTTTGGTGTTAGAATGAGGAACATTATTCACAATAGCCCTCTGCATAATATTGAGGTGAGTTCATGTGCCTCACATGTTCTCGCTCCTTGGAATCCTCCTAGCATTATTTCCCTCAACCCTTTTAAAGGATATGATAAAAACAAGTTAACCGCTTCTGTCTTTCAGCAATTATTTGCAGCACACCGTGCGAATTATCAGAATTACATCGATGTTTACACAGACGGTTCCAAGAGAGGGGATATTATTGGCTGTGGTATTTTTTCAGGTGATACTCATCTCAGCTATAGACTCAATTCTTCAATTTCCGTTTTCACTGCTGAATTAATAGCAATAGAGAGAGCCTTGATACACATATCTCATCATCATGACACTTCCTTTATCATTTATACAGACTCAAATAGCTCTATTGACGCAATTCAATCTTTCAATAAGCATCCTTATGTATCATCCATCTTAGATTTTTATAATGAATTGACTAGTCGTGGCTATAATATTATATTCTGCTGGGTACCGGGGCACATGGGTATTCCTGGTAATGACAAAGCTGATGAGGCGCAAAACTTGCTGTTAATCCATTACGTCATACAGTCCCATTCTCTGATGTTAAACTACATATCAATTTTTTTTTCAAAATGACTGGCAAAAAAGTTGGGATTTAGAATACAAAAATAAACTACATTATGTTAAACCAATAATTAAGACTTGGCCTTCTATTTACCCAAGAAAATCTGATGTTATTCTGACTCGTCTAAGAGTTGGACATTCAAGAATCACGCACAAACATCTTTTACTGCGGCAGGATGCCCCCATGTGTCCTCACTGTCATTTTGATTACCTGAATATTCACCGTGTTTTAACTGATTGTCCTGGCCTCCGACATTTGTATAGAATTTATTTTAAATCCTCATCACCACCCTTGACAAACCTCATTGGGGAAACACCTCATGGGGCACTTTGACTTCTTGAAACGGACTGGCTTTTATTTACATCTTTAGTTTTTTGTGATTCCTGAGTTTGCCTTTCTTACTTGGCACCTGGGTGGAGAGTCCATCCAGTTACTTCTGTTCTATTTTTTACCTGTGTTTATTTCTACTTTTTTATTGTACTTTTTTAAAGTAGGGGAGAGTGGGGATACTTGAGCATAGGGGATACTTGAGCCACCCCTATTATCTGTACAGTTGGTTAATTTTTCTTTCTAAAACTGCCAATATGGTAACATATTCATAGTTCTGAACATGTAAAAAAGAAATCTCACATCTTGGTACCATTTTGAAAGTATAGTGATTAATAGTTGTCTTTTCCCTATCTGAAGTAAATATTTGGGTGCATGGTTTTTTCGTTTTTTTGTAATCAAAGTTTTGTTTAAAGTTGGAACTATATACATAAATTTAATAAGCATAATTTCAATTGTATTTTGAATCTAAAATAGTTCTAATAGCTTCAAGCTTTATTTAGTAAAACTCTGGGAAACAAAAATAGTGGTAGTGGGGATACTTGAGCCAGTGAGAGTGGGGATACTTGAGCCATGTCTCAACCATCCCTACTAGAAATTAAACATGGGTGAAACAAACAAAAAATAAAATTCCATCCTTATATTCACTAACAGATTTTTTTCTGGATAAAAGGGAGAATAATTTTTCATTTTATTTTTTTTTTCTTAAAAAAATAACGACCTAAAAATGTTTAAAAATGTATATTTTTTAAATGAAAATATCCATTTTATTTTTCATTTTGGCTAACAAAATAGCCTGTCTAGATAAATGTAAACATAGTTTTAAATTTAACTTTTATTAAATTAAAATAACTTTTCAAAACTGTTTTACAGACTATAATCTCTAATACTTTAATTAATTAGGTCCAACATATTAAAATATTTATTTTTTAATATAACATATTAAGATTAATATTTTATATTGAAATCGTAACCTCTATTGCTGTAACTTTTTTTTTAAACTAAGAAAATTGAAGAAAAATCGGTTAAAAAAGCGCACAAAAAACAAGAAAAGCAACAAAAATCACAGTTCAAACTTACCAGCATAGAGCCAAAGAGGAAGACAAAATCTTTTCCTGTGATATCAAAAAAATGTTTGAAATAGTAGAATGATTCATCTGGCTTAAATTCCGACAGCTACTAAATTAAAAGCATGAGTTCGACAATATCATTAGAGGAAAATTCTGTCAATGATGGTGATGATGTGAAAAGAAAACCTTCTATTGATGGTTGGTTACTAATAAAATATTCCAGAAAGAAAACTGTAAAAATATTTGTTGGATGAGTGCTTAATAATTTGAAAATGAAATTTGCCCGATGAATTGCAGATTCCAAATTTAAATGGCTCTGAACTGAGGATGTTTCTACCGTCGTTATAACTCAAGTTGAAATTATCCTTCGACAACCAGTTCTAACGACAAAAAATGATCCTATTACTAGCTTTGTTTTCTCAATTAGTTTTGAAGGACTTTATGTTTCATAATTTATCATTCTGTAAAATGTTTGTGCAAAAATAAAGCGAAAAAAAATTACTTTTGTAGGTATTTTTCCGTAGTGGCTCAACCATCCCTTCACCATGGCTCAAGTATCCCCCCCATGGGGATACTTGAGCCACGATGTAAAACAAAAAACAATCATTTATTATACATAGAAAAATAGTTCAAAATTAATTAAAAGTGGTTTTCAGTTGAAGAAAAAATATCAAATTTTCATTTTCAATATTTTTTTTTATTCTAAGAAATTATAAAAAATTTAAAAAAATTAAAATTCAAAAAATGGCTCAAGTATCCCCATCTTCCCCTACTTTTATTGTACTTTTTTATTGTTTTATTGATACTATCTGGATGGGATACCCCATCCAGATAGCCTTTTCTTTTACTTTTGTTTTTTTCTTCTTGCTTGAAATCATTCTTGTACCATTTAGCTTGGCGCAGCATGTCCTTGAAAGGATTTTGCGCCATTAAATTCCATACAACCAACCAACCAACCTTAATGTTCTTTAGCGGTATTGATTTAATAAAAGAAAAGAAAAATGCTCCAGTGGTAAGAATGCGACGTATAATACTTATATTATCCATACAATAACAGAATTTCCCGGATTATCCCGTATTAAACCCGGCTTGCATTTGCTGAGAAATATTATCCGCAGGCATAGACAAGGTTTACCGAGATAAAATTGCCCGAAATAGATCCGCTGGCCACTCCGGGTTTGAAATTCGGGCTAGGCAGGTTTCATACAAAAATGAACTGAAAACAAATCAACGAGCAACAAAAACAACCAAAGCACGAAAATAAGAATAATTAACATGACAATTTAGATTATACGATATAAATTGTTCGGAGAACAACTGTGCTTGCATTTATTTCTGTATTTTCATGGAATTTTTCGAGTACTTTTTAATACAATCCAAAGACGTTAATTGTGGAAGGCAAAATACCAAAATAAATTAAACATAGATTTCGAGTTTGAAAAATTATCCATGTATATTTAATTTGATATTTAGAGATTTTTTTTAATTAAAATAAATTATTTTATTTCATTGCTTATTTTCTGCGCCCGCTATGCTGGTCTTTTCTCTAAAAGAATCTTGCATCAAACGAAATATATCTAGTATAGATAAAAAAAAAAACTTAATATCTAATCAAACATCCATAATTTTTGTCTTAATCGTATAATCTTACATTACCCTGTTCAAAGTCGATGTTGACAACATAATGCATAAAAATAGCCCTAAAATGACTGAAGTACTATGTTTAAATATTTTTTTAGTAGCAGTATCTTGAATTTCCCGCTTCTATCTAAACCTGCTGTCGAATTATGGTGAAATATCTCAGAAGCGCTGATGGGGTATAATTTGAAAAAATGGTCAAAGAGATTTCTATTGACGTAATACAAGAGAGGTGTAGGCCAACTTTAGAAAACTGCACCCCCCCCCCCCCCCCGAAGTTCGAATTATAAAACGGTATAAAATGTTCCCCTTTCTTTTGAATTTTTCCAATATTATAACTAATATTTATGTATAAATAAATCTGATTTTTAATGATAAAACGCTACAATTTCAAAAAATTTCGGAAACGGTCCCCCGATAGGGGCAAATTAGGGTACGTGATGAAAAGTTCATAATATGAAAAAGCGGTTCGAGGGCTTACCGATGATATGTCACATGGCGTGTCCAAAAAAATTTTGGAATTTATGACCCCCTTAAACTCCCCGGGGGTAGAAATTTTAAAATCGCTGAAACATGTCTTTAATCTTTAATAGATTTCTTTTCTGTCGTTTCACGCTTCTATTTAAAACGATTGCTGATATGATCTAAATGTTCTAAATTTTTTTACCCCTCTTTTAATCCCTTTAGGGTGGGGGATTTCAAAAATCGCCTAAATACGTGTTTAATTTGTTTAGTAGATTTATTTTCGGAAATTTTACGCACCTACCTTAACCTCCTCAGTCCTGATGTCGCCTGGAGGCGACACTAAAAATCACCCTTTAATTTTATATCTTCCAGATTTGTTAAAATTGCATCTAGACTTTTATAATAGATGTGTACATGTTAGAAGCACCGATATACAAATTAGTGCTTGTTTGAAGATATTTTATAATTATTTTTAAACTAGTTTTTGTAGTGTCACCTCAAACTTGTCTCAGGACTGAGGAGGTTAAAGGGCTGTTGAAATATATGAAGATATTCTTGAATTTCTTGAATGAATCCCCCCCCCCCCCGTTTGCTTCTCTTAGAGGGTGAATTTTTAAAAATCCCATCTTAGTGCACGCTTACATCATAAGGATATTTTCCCCAATTGTCATGTTTTTACACTTAGTTGTGCGTTGATTATCAGTCAGGACAAACTATTTTATATATGTATAGATTTAATTAAACAATACATAGATATTGATATACACAATAGTTCTATTGATACCATATAAACAAACCATAAAAAAAGTATGCTTTCGAAATTTTTGTTTATTGTTAGTGGTTAACTTAACACTTATAAGGTCTTCTTAGCTGATAAATAATGAAATAAGAGGTTGAACAAAACTGATTTAACAACCATTTCAGGGAACACATACCGGAGAAAATTAAAATGGGGAGAAAGTTTAAATACCACCAAAGACGATATGATCACCAAACTACATTCTAAAAAAATAAATGCCTAAATTTAAACATTAAAACATGCATACTGATCAACCAAGAGATTTGTCTGTATGTTTAAAGTGGCGTTTTTACTCGTTAATACACGTCATGATGTGTCAATTTAAAAATACATTTTCCTGTGTATTTTAAAAGCACTAACTAATTTAAGTGTGTAAAATATTATCAGATAAATAAGAAATGAACAGCTTAACGTGTTAATTGCACATGAGTACACATATATCTATAAACATACAAAATCGGTGGTCTTTGCGTATATAATAGATAATCTTGTAGTTTGATGTGTACATTTTGAACTAAATATTTTTATGATCGGAAAGCAAATTTGCATTAGGAACAAACTCAAGTACTTGGTGTCTTGTTACCTGAATTAAATTTACTGTATGACATTCTGTGTTAACTAGTTCTGCACAGTGAGTGCATACAACTATAGTAAAAAATTCTAAAAGCACTTGATTTTGCTACCACTAAAAAAGAAAATTGAAATTTGCCTTATTTAAGACATTTTCTTAATTAATATGTTAAATTTAATTATTTACAAAAAGTGGTGTCAATCGAATAAAATCCTCCATATCCCAAAAAGAATTTTTTTAAGAATACAGCTGTGTAAATTACTCTCACGTGACGTATTGATAACTAGTAAGTCTGATGACTAAAATGCTACAAATTATTTAAAAAAATTTCAGTGATTAAGTTTGTTGTACAGAATGTGGCTCAACGTTAAAGTAACATTGTAATGAAAATAATACTTGGAAACTTTCATTTTAGGGAATCTAATAAGTGAGAATTAATGCTTGAATTGACAATGCTTGCGTAAACAAACATATTCAAATAAAAATCTTCCATTAACCTCTTCAGTCCCTAAGTACCCAAATGGGTACATCAATTTTGTCCCATTTTATTAATGATACTCAAATATAAATGAAATTTCGATGTAAGAATAATATGTTTCGAATTCTATGATTCGAGCTAATGAAAACAAAACAAAAATCTAGTTCTGAAGTCAAACGAGAGAAGAAATAATTCAGTAATAATTAAAAATACTGTAATAATCGCCAGTAGCGAAGAGATTATTACTTCATCATGTTCACCATAAATGAATGCAAACATGTTTTAACCACAAAATATAAATGCATAATTCTTCGGCGATATTTTATCAGTGTCATTAAAATATTCTTGTTGTGTAGAGGTTGTGGTCTTGATACATGGTATTTAATGAATTTTTTTCCTAAAATATACAAGATTATTTTTTATTTAGTCAGTTATTTAAAACATAACCGATATTTCATCTATGCAAATTTAAGTTTGTTTTAATTATTATGTTTGACGCATTGAAAAAAAATAAAGGAATTAGAGGAGCAAAAACTACAGTTTTCCAGACACTGATTTTTGTAAATTTGAAGGAAGTTTCAGTAATATTGGCAACTAAACTAATCGATTATTTTGACAGAAAAATCAAAAATGAAATAATAAGTATGATTTTTTTTTATTTTATGATTAAAATTGAAGGTTGAATTGTTTTGAAAAATATCTTTATTAGATTACATTTTTGCTAGAAACTTCGAAGTCTTTAATATAACATTTTCACATATTCATGTTTTATATTTTTTTTCCTTCAGAACCAAAAAACACCTTTAATTTATCAAATAATAAGTTATGTATCTAAATAATGTGGCGTTGACATAGAAAGGGACATAAGTGCCAAAAATCTATTTTTAGGGTTTCATTCATCTCATGATACCCTTATAGTCTCATTTCTCTGTCCGTCTGTCCATCCCGACGCTCGTACTCTCAAACTATTTAAGTTGCAGACTTTATTTCTTTTACATAGAACAGAATGAAAACTGAAAAGAACTGAATAACCCCTTGTCATACCCAAAATCGCAATTTTAAAAAGCTATGTCATTTTAATTAAGTAGATTAATGTAATGTCATCCCACCATTTTTGCGATTTCAAAACTCAATATTTTCGTGAACTTCTAACTGA
This sequence comes from Maratus speculifer, assembly GCA_964019185.1. NCBI lineage: Eukaryota > Metazoa > Arthropoda > Arachnida > Araneae > Salticidae > Maratus > Maratus speculifer. Next base: position 347,849,064 of record OZ025293.1, read on the forward strand.
TAGGTTCCGGGTTCGAAGCATGTCGGCGAAAGTTCAAATTTTATTTTTTTATTTTTTTACATTTCATTGCCCTATGGATTTAATTAAAAGAAATTTTGTGCTCTAGCCATTTTACGTGTTTTTATAAATGTTAACATCCTTTAAGAAGTAAAAGATACTTATGATACTTCTTTGTTAATACTTAGGAAGACTATAAAATTCAATTTAACTAATTTTAATGTAATCATTATTTTGTTGCTAAAATAATATGGTTGTAAATCAAAATAATTTTTCCATGTATAGATGTGAAGCAATCACAAATTAATATAGTATATACATGATGAAAAAGAAAAAATGATTTTAATAATGTTTAAAAGTATCAAATGCAATTTTTCAATTGTGATATAATTACCACTATTTTTGTGACTGAATGAATTTCGCTGAAAAATAAAGTATTTTTTCAAAACATAGCTTTAAAATAACCCCACATATGAATAAAATACGCGTAGCATGAAACTTTTACTTTTCATAAAGCTTAAAAGTATCTTCATCAAATGAAATAACCTAATAACTTATCTGAAATAAGAAATGTCAAAAAGGTAAGTTCCTTATAGAGAAAAATATATACGCTATTTCCATAGTAAATCCTGGGTGCTTAGTAAAAGAACGTGTAAAAAGTTGCTGTCAAAGGTAAACTTTTTGGTACACGGCGATTGCTTTCTCTCATGCGAATAAAAAAACGCTGAAAAAAATATCATCGTTGATTATTGTTACGATAAAGTGATCATTTTTTTCATATTTCGGAACTTTAATCTTGTCTAGTATAGGAAATTTTCAAAGGAGCAAATGGGAAATACATTTATCTCTCTATTTTTTATCATAACTTTTATATATTTTCTCTAATAAGTTTGTTTAGATTAAATATAGATTATTTTATGTAATATTTTCATATAATATGTTTAATCAGTTTATTTTTTAAAATCACTTTTGTATTATTTTTCCAGATCATTTGATGTACTTATCTAGTACTTTGAAGATTTTTTACTACATGCAGTCTGTATTTCCCTCTTCTATTCAGAAAATTAGAATATATTTTATAAGAATAAGAGCAATATCATTTTTATGTGTTGTGCATGTAATGATCTTTTTGAATTACTATTTAAAAACTATTTTATGAACTTAAGGATTGTTAAGTGAATTGCTTTAGAAACTTTTTGCTTTATTCACATTTTACTCCTTTGTTGTAATTTTTATTTTTATTAAAATATGAAAATTTAGACTGATAAAAGCATGGGAATTTTTTAAGCCATTCTCGGTTTGGTATTGAAAAATGTTAGGCTTGGCAGGTCCCAATCTTTTTTAAAAAAAAGTAAGATCCGAGAGTCGAGAAAAAAAAGTAAGGCAAGGCCTGGTAAGAGTGAAGATCATGTGTGTTTCGCCCCGAAAGTCATGAACAAAAATAGACTCAAGCCCATTCCACGGACTGAGCCTCCAAAATGAACGTAAACTATCAAAACAGCCAAGCAGGCAGGATAGAGACCTTTTTTAAAATGATCTCTGCCGGGCAGATGAAAAGTCTGAAGTTTAAAGGGCTAAAATTATGCAAAAGCTCTAAAGAGACATGTTATAAAAAAATTTGTCATGTTAGAAATAGACTGACATTTAAACAGTTCAGAAAAAAGGCCAAAAGAACAAAGGTTAAACTTATTCGGAAGTTTAATCTACAGGAAGGAAAACCTTTCTCACCTGCAGGTTAAACGATTTAACCATTCTATTAGAAGCCAATTTTTAAATGCGGCTTCCTGCATGATGGTTTTTTTTCACCATTTTTCGTATTTAAATTTCTATAAGTCAAGAACTGTTCAAAATAAAGTTTTCAAACTTAAAAGATGTCTCTTGTGATTATTTTTCAATAATTTTGTTTCGGAAAATTTCAAAATTATCTACTTTTTAAGATATTATTTTTACACATTGTTGCATACTTACAAGTTAATAAAATTTTTATTTCAATTATTTTAATTATTTTATCTTTTTAAAATAATACTAAAATAAATGCAGAAACAAAATTAAACTTACATATTTTTTTCATTAAAGAAAAAAACTGAAATTTGACAAATACGATTTGGAATTATGATGATTATAAATTGTCTCTCTTAAAAAAATGATTTTACATTTAAAAAATGAGAAAATTTAAGCAATTATTTATCTTTTTAAAATTGATACTTAAAAAAAATATAGAAACAATTTTTTCATGTTAATTAAATGAAAAAAAATGGACATTTTGCAAAAAAATATTCAAGAGTTTTTGGTAGTTGTTAGAAGGTCGAAGTGTGACAAGTGTAGCACAAGAGTTTTTGTTGCTCACAAAAACGCTTTACGAGCCTGAAGTGCATTTCAAATGAGGAAATCAACTGTTAATTCAACAGTGGTCGTCCACAAGCAACAACAGCACACAAGCGTTGTCCTACAGGAAAAAATAAACAAGCGGCAGGTAGCTGTTGAAATCGCAAGGCAGTTTGAACAGAATACTGGACGTCAGATATTATGATTTACCAAAGCTAAAAGGCTGCACAAAGGTCATCTGTGTGCATGACGTTCAGTACGTCGGGTACCATTAACACCTGCTCATCGGAGACGCCAGTTTCTGTGGTGCCAGAAACACAAAAATGGACACAACAGGAATGGACTCCAGTACTCTTTACGGATGGAAGTCTATTTAGCATAACGAGTGATTCTGGATGTTTACACATCTGAAGAGAGCAGGGAACACCTAACCCCCACTCATACATCATCGAAAGGTACCATTTTGGGGTGCCGGAGTTCTTGTTTGGGATGGTATGCTTGGTAGCCGTACGAGCCTCCCCCCCAGGGGGATACCTTTTTTATGTATTCACGGGCTTCACAACCCCGGGGACCTGAGTGATATTTCTCCTTTCCTTTTCCTCTTAATCTTCTGGTCTTCCTTTCCTCTTTCACTCTCATTGTGGTTTCCTCTTCGGAGGAGAGAGCGATTCCGCATGAGCCGATATCATCCTGTTTATCGACTCATGGGGAATTGTAAACCACCCACGTGTTGGCCGTGCGTGGCGACCCGTGTCCCTGGAAAGGGGGATCCTGGCAGTTGAGGGAAACCAACACACTGCTTTGGCCTCTGCTTCAGTTAGACGGGAGGTGCATATTGATCCCGTATGTACCAATCGGCTGGTCAGCTGGCTTTTATCTCTGGCTTTATGGATCAGGTGATCGAGCAAATACTAGTATTCTCGTTAAGGGTGGAGGCTGACATAGGTTTGTCTTGTGCCGTATGGGCCCTGGTTAGCACTGGTGCCCGAATGTGCATCCCCTTGTTGGGCTCGGTAGTGGGTGGTGCGGCCAGGGTCTGATTTGCTATATTTTAAATATAGATGGAAACAGTTAATTTCCTTCTACTTCTCTCCCTAGCGGAGAGCAACAAAATGTACAGACTTCCTCTTTCACTCGCTTTTTTGTTGTTAAACGTACTGATAGCAACTCCGATAGCTGCTTTAAAAAAATCATTTTTTCTAATTGCTAAAACCTTCCAGTCTGTCTTAAGGGATGGTCATTCCCTCAAAAAAGTACAATCTGGGGATTTACTAGTTGAGGTTTCTACAGCCAAACAATCACAATTTCTCTCTAATTGCACTACAATAGGTTTTCTGTTTCTGTACAAGCACATAAAACTTTGAATACAAGTCGTGGAGTAATATCCGAACCTGATCTGTTATTTTCCACAAAAGAACTGCTGAGTAATTTGAAAGAGCAAAATATCATAGGTGTACGCCGAATCACTATACGTAAAAATGATCAGATAATTCCTCCTAAGCGCATTATTCTAACCATCAATAGTCCAAAATTACCAACAAGAATTAAAGCAGGCTATCTAAGCTGTCGAGTCCGACCATATATACCAAATCCCATCCATTGCTTTAAATGCCAGCGTTACGGACATACTAACACAAATTGTCGTGGCCCCGTTATCTTTGCACGTTGTGCAGAAGTCGGCCATGACAATACCTCATGTGAAAAATCCGAACGCTGTAAAAATTGTAAAGGAGATCATACAGCCTATTCTCGTACTTGTCCTAATTAGAACCGTGAAAAAGAAATAATCTCTATAAATAAAAGGAATTCCGAGGATAATTAATTAATTAATTAATTGAGGCACAGGGGAAAGCAAATCTTGGCAATGCGCCAACTCGGTCCAGAGGAAGCAAATCTTGGCAATGCGCCAACTCGGTCCAGAGGTATAAAAGCAAGATAGAAAAAAACGCGCAGGTCTGTGCATTCAAGTACAACCACCCATATGTATATGCTGAAAGTTTGTTCTGACGCTCACCCGACGCACGTGGAGTGCCGATGGTCCGGGAAGCGTACCATACACATAAATTATTAAATAAACCTTCAAATTAAGCCCGGCGAAGCGGGCTGGGTATGCTAGTTACTATAAAAAATTACTCAGAATCTGTCTTATGCAGAAGCCCGTAGGCTCGTGGAATCCAGAACCCCATCCGTTGGAATTTCCTACTCCAGCTTACTTAAGCAGCAATCTAAAACTGTAAGACACATAAGTACTCAGACTGACTCCTCTTTTCTACCAAGCTGTTCACCTGAAAAAACATGTAACATTACAAAGAAGACCCGTGATGCCCACGTTACCGCTGTTACCAGAGTTTTGGTAAAATTAGTGCTTTGGAAACCTTCATCAGAGACTGTAACAACTGAATATTGGAATAGTCAATCGCAGAAATCAAATCAAGTCAAGTAAAAAATTTAACCAAACCTGACAATGGGAAAACACCTGATTCATCTGCATCAAATTCCCAGAAACCCAAAACTAGTCTAACAGTAAAACCTATCCTGAAAACAAAAGAGAGTAAAACCATTCGGGGTTCTTCAAAGCGGCAAACTGTGAAGAATAAACAGAGAAAATCATGTTATGGCCCATCTACAGCTTATCTCAAAGATCCAAGGCAGATGAATCAGTATGTGGAGGAGGCTATGGAGTCAGCATCTTACGATTCGAGTGATGATGAGGAAAATGTTGTTTTTGAAGAATATAGGCCTCAGTGATGTTACCCTCTTAAATTCTATGTGCTTTAAATTGTTTTTATGTATTTTTTGTACTTCTTTTTAGACATTGTTTAGGTTTTAACTTTTACAGATTTTTTTATAACTGGTTTTTCTAATTATGGTCTGTGCTAAGACAGCTGTTTAATGCTATTTTTACATTTTAGCTTTTATATTTTGAGCTGTATTACATTTTTTAAACTTTTCTCACCTTGTTCTCGGCGCAGCATGTCCCTAAAGGGACTTTGCGCCATAAAACCCTATTCAACAAACCAACCAACCGTTCGAACCTCCATGTCTTCCAAAGATGTTTAGTATCTGGTGCCTGCCATTGCACCGAGATTTTCTTGCATCGCAAACAGCTTTTTAGAGGTGTTGTAGATCCAGACTTCTTCTTTATGAACGACAACACACTCCGTCATTGTACAACGGTTATCAAAGAAATCTTGGAGAGTGAAGATATTCAGCGCATGGATTGGCCTGCAACATCTCCGAGCTTAAATACTATAGAACACATGTGGGACCTCTTCTGGATAAGCTTGGCAGCAGTTGACGCGCAACGATTTCAGAGCTGAAATTGGCGTTAAAGGAGAAATCGGACTAGATGCATCAACAGCTCTTAGACAACCTCGTCCTCAGCATGGACAGGCGTTGTAAATTCTTCATCGCAGTCCGGGGTGACCATATTCCCTATTATAGACTAAATTTTTACTGTCTGGTGCCTGTAAGAAGGTTACTTCTGTCTTCGCTGCATTTGTGCTCCAAGTGATCTTCACCATAAAGTGCTTATGTATCCTTTTGATTCTTTGTTCAGATGTTTTTTAACACTTGTTCCATATCGTTACATCTTGAAGATCTTATGTTATGATTTTGGTCGAGGAGGAAAACTTCTGGGTGGTGTTACATTCGATAAACCCTTTTGTTCTTACTTTTTGCACACCAGTGTATATGTTCTTCACATGTATTCCCTCCTTGGAAATCTCCAAGCTTTACCTCTCTCCATCCTTTTTAAACGATTCGACAAAAAATAACATAGCCCCCGCTATTTTCCAACAATTATTTTCTGCTCATCGTGCACATTATAATAGCTATAGAGATGCTTATAAAGATGGTTCAAAGAATGGAGATATTGTTGGGTGTGGGGGTTTTATGAAAACACTTATTTGAGTTGTCAGATTCATCTTGCCACTTCCATCTTTACAGCTGAATTAATTGCAATAGAAAGAGCCATGTTTCACATAACTCATTATCATAACACAGCCTTCATTATTTAAACAGACTCAAAGTTCTATTGATTTTGTTAAATCATTTAAAAATCATCCTTATGTATTATCCGTCCTTAACATTTATAAATATTTGACAAGGCGCGGCTATAGCATTTTGTTTTGCTGGTTACCTGGACACATGGGTATTCCTGGAAATGAAAAAGTACATATGGCTGCAATACTTGCTCGTGACCCTCTATAATCAGACATACGAATGTTTGAAGATTATTGAGCAATAAACTTGAGAACAGCTATAAAGTTACAATCGTGAACAAACTAAATGTGAGAGATACGGATTGATCGAAACGTTTTGAAGGCCAAAACAAACACCAAAACCGAATTTTGGAAATCTTTTTTTCTTCCGAAAATGAAAGCGAAAACGAACATGCACAAACTTTTAAAAAGTAATTCATGCATACATGAACAGACCAGTGTTGGGTATGAACGCGTTCACTGAACGAAAACTCACGAGTTTCGCTCACTATTTGTGAACTTTGAACTGAACTTCGCTCACTATTTTATAAACGAGTTTGAACTGAACGGAAACTCAAAAAATAGACGAGTTTGAACGAAATTTACGTTCAATTTTTTCATAATTTATATAAAATTTTTCCTTTAGTACATTTTTTTCTTCTTTCAAATGCCATTTAGAGGCCTACACGAGCCTTGGGACGGGTTAAGTCTGGATATCACTTCTCTGGGTAGTATCCTAGTCTTACTTCTTCTGCAGACTCGGGTCGCGCCGAACCGGACCTGGGCTGTATACAATTTCGCCGAGAATAGATATATACAGTAAATTCTCTGTAGAATGTTGACTGTGTAAGACGGAAATATGTCTAAATCGGAAAGATTCTAAAGAAATCGGAGAGATTTTAAAAGAAAGCATAAACATCGCAGCCTACGGCACTTCTGTATAAATGGAGATTATAAACAGACTAAGGTAAGTTTTTTTGGCCATAATTCTTCCGTAAGGGTAAATATCAATGTCCTGTAGAAATGTACTCGGGGTCGGGCCGATTTCAGTGCGACATTTTACATTTTTTCGGGCCGGGTCGGGCCTTGTTTTTAGCAATTATATCGGGCCGGGTCGGGCCTTGTTTTTAGCAATTATATCGGGCCGGGTCGGGCCGCTAAATTTTCTCTACGAGCCGGGCTGGGCTCGGGCCGAAATTTTTATTTTAATATCGGGCCGGACATTTTTTTTCAATGGATCGGGCCTGGAAATTTCCATCCGTGCATACCTCTATCTTACATATCGAATAATCAAATGATTAGTTCACAAAATTTTGTAAATTTGGACAATAATATCCAAACATAAAAAAGTGAACTTTTTAGTGAACTTCGTTCACTTTTTAAAATGAGTTTGATTTGAACGAGTTCGTTTGAAAATTTTTGAATCTGAACGTGAACTTAAATCACTTTTCAGAAATTGTACGTGAGTTTGAGTTAGTTCGTTTATTTTGTGAACGTGCCCAACACTGGAACAGACATGATTAACTATCGTACATATTAAATATGCATAATTTTTAATTATACGTAAATATGGTTAATTATTGGTTAATTATTGGTGTGACACAAGTTGGCTCTTTGTGTCTTAGATACAAAACATATATTTTCATGTAAAATGAAACGTAATTAATTCATGAACCACACAGATTTTTCCAATTATACTAATGATTTATTTTTAGGCATACATATCTCGATTTATTTTTTATAATATTTTTTGTAAAATGATCATCCGTCATACGTTAAAAATCTTATGTGTTAAGCAAAAAGATGAGGGGTTGTATCCATTTATTCATTGTTTAGTGCTAATATCACACACAATATGGCACGTACTACTACACTACTGGCCATTAAAATTGCTACACCAGGAAGAAATGCAGATAACAAAATATTTATTGGACAAATATATTATGATAGAAATAACATGTGATTAAAATTTTAAGAAATTTGTTTGCATAGATCCTGAGAAATCAGTACCCATAACAATAATCTCAAGCAGTAATAAAAGCACTTAAACGCCTGGGCAGTGAGTCAGAGATTGGATGGCATGTACAGGTACAGGTGCCCATGCTGCTTCAACACAATGCTACGGTTCATCAACCGTAGTGATTGGCGTATGGTTATAAACCAGTCATTCGGTGACCATTGATCAAACGTTTTCTGTTGGTGGGAGACCTGGGAAAAGTGCTGGCCAGGAACAACAGCCAAAAATTTTCCGTATCAAGGAAGATCCGACCAATTCCGGAAACATGCAGTCGGGCATTATCCTGCTGAAACTTAGGGTTTCGTAAGTCTCGAATAAAGGGTAGTGCTACGGGTCGTAAAATACAGAAATGTAACGTGCACTGTTAAAAGTGGCGTTAATGCGAACAAGGAAAGACCGAGACGTGTATCCATTGGCACCCCGTACCATCAAATAAGGTTATGGGCCAGTATGACGATGATGAATGCATGCTGCCAATATTCATTCACCACGATGCCGCCAAACATGAATGCGACCATCATGATGTTGTAAATAGAACCTGGACTCATCTGAAAAACGACTCGTCGCCATTCGTGCACCAAGGTTCATCCTTGATCCCAAAATTGAAGGCGCTCCTGTCTAATGTGCAGCGTCAAGGGAAGTCGCAGCCATGGTCTCCGAGCTGAGAGTTCATGCTACTGCAAACGTTGTCGAACTGTTCGTGCAGACACTTTTTGTCTTGCAAATGGACCCATTTCTGGACTCGGGGCTCGTGATGGAGTTGAACGATCCATTACGGCCATACAGATAATATGCCTATCTTCTCGGCTACTACCGAGATCGATCCCGTACGACGCGACGTTCCGTATTACCGTCCTGAATTCATCGATTCCATATTCTGCTAACAGTCGTTGGATCTCGACCAATACGAGCAGCAATACTGCGGTACGATAAACCACAATCCCGGTAGGATAAAATTCAACCTTTATCAAGGTCAGAAATATGCTGGTACGCATTTTTCTTTCTTATACGAGGCATCGCAAAAAATTTTCACCAGGCAACAACGCTCAAATGAAATTTCTGCATGAGAAACCGGCTGAACAATTTCATCATTTAAACGCATTGTAGGTGTCACTACCAGCACCTGCTTTATTAGAATGCGCTGAAAAGCTAATCATTTGCATATCGCAGCATCTTCTTCCTGTCGTTTAAATTTCACGTCTGTAGAATGTCGCCTTCATGGTGTAGCAATTTTAATGGCCAGTAGTGTACATTTGGATACAACCCCTCATCTTTTTGCCTTATATTAGGAATAACATATTTTGAACTTATTCTCTCAACGACTATTTTGAGACTTTTCAAGCTATGTTTTTGAGACTTTAACAAAAGTTGCTCTATACATTTAGCTAACAAAATATGCAAATGAAATTTTGATAGCCTTCACGCATGCGCAAAGAAAAATTATTTACTAAACCTCCACTTTTATCGCACAATTTTTATAATTTTTTATTTTTGATTATAGGATATTGTGTACAGTGTTGTTTGTTTTATTTTCGGAAAAAAAACATTATTTTATATTAAGAACTTTGCAAATTATAAGCAAACTAACTTGAAAAAAATCGGGACTCTATCTATACTAATAAAAGAACAAAACGCTCTGTCTGCGATGGCTAGCAAAATCTACAGCACTTACGAAGCTCAAAATTTTTTTGAGAGTAGCCCAATGTCTCTCCTGATGCACCTGAAGCTCAGAATTTCAAAATTCTATTTATTAACTGAGTAATTAATTAAATTTATAGCTCACTCTATTAAAAAATCGCCTTTTTCGCTTTTTTTCCCTTTCATTTTCTTATGGTTGATTGGTTGCATAAAATTTTCGCAGAAATAATTAAAAAAGCTGGGACAGACCTTTAAAATTCATAGACTGGCAAACTGTCAGTTTAAATGAGGATATTTTTTTTTATCGCAGCTGCTGTACACCATGGAGAAAAAAGATAGGTGGAGGCGAAGTAAACCGAAAAAAGGTTTGCAATATTGAACCATTTATCGCTGAAATTTTAATGTCTCAAACAAAAGCACGAGAAAGGAATTCTGTATTAAAGAAACGAATTGAAAGAAATGAATTACAGCTGAAGCATATTTTACGAAGAAATAGTAATTTTTTAAAATGGTTATTTTCTTTTATATTATTGAGGTTAAAGTTAGATTAAAGTTAAATTGCATTTATGTTATGGTTAGAATAAGAATATGTTACAATAAAGTGAAGACTAGGTTACATTTCTGTTATATTTAATTTACGGTAGGGTACTGTTAAGTCGCTGTTAGGTTACGACAGGTTCTGGTTACGGTACAAAAGTTTAAGGTTAAGAATTTATACGGGTGATTCTACGATAAGAGGTAATTTGTACGGCAATCTGTTTAAAACAGATTTTTTATTCTATATGTTGCTATTTTTTGCATTGAATCGCATCATCTTAATATACTTTATTAAATAACATCACGATTGAATGCCTAATTAAAACACATTTTTCTGAAATTTCTTACAAAGTCTAAAAAGTCCCCTCCCCTGGCATGTCCCCTTGCCGGTTTCAATTTAACTTTCAAACAATACATATATTTTTCCCGCCAGATGCTTAGCTAAAGTATGTTTAATTGGAATTTAAGTAATTATACTTACATATTATAAAATAAAAAATAAAATAATTTTGTTAATTTCAAATAATTTTTAAAATTAACTTTTGTCCCGCTTTTTTTGTGTCTCTCCCCTGTCAAATTTCGTTCCGCTGAAACAAATATAAATTCAAGGATGACTATATCGGAAGTAGTGCTTAAGGACATCTATTGGCTTGAAGTTAGCAATACTAAACGCGCAAGCCATGTAAGGGTCGCCATTATTAGTTGTTGCGACGCAACTGTGCATTGTAGTGGTTTCGCACGGTGATTGTGTATCTCCCCTGGTAAGTCATAAAACTTATAATATTCATTTAATTCAATTGCATTTACTGTCCTAATTAAACAATACGGTAATACTTAAATTGAAATACACAATTAACCGAAAAACTAATTCAGTCAGTTAAAAAATTTGAATTTGCACGAAAATGTCTCTCCCCTGCCGTATTTCCCCTGGCACGATAACTGCCAGGGAAGCGAGTCACTGACCAGAAAAAGTTATAAAATATGTGTAAAGTGACTTGCCCTTATATAAAAAAGTAAATAAACGGGACAAAAACCATAATTTAAAGGTTTTTGATCAAACTCAAACTTTTCTTTTTGGCCGAATTCTCCATGTTTTTGAACCTCTTATCGTAGAATCACCCATACACAGAGTGAACATTACGCAAGATTTGATTAAACATAACACTTACTTTTGTTAAATAGCTCTGTAATTATAATACTATATACCAATCTTTTAGATACCATCGTGTATCGATTTCATTCATGGTATAGTCGGATTTAAGAGTGATATAATTAGTTTGAAATTCAAAATATTTCACTAGGGATTTGTATGTGAAAATAATTAGTTACGTGACTTACGAGTGATTTTTACTGGTAAATATCAACTTTTTAACACGAAAACCATGCAATCGTTAGATACATATTCCCTCCCGCGTTTTTCATTGCCCATTTTGAGTATTTTTAGAGCTTAATATTAGTTGTTTTTAAAACCGATTTTTCACACAGTCAGTGGCTACGTATTCCAGACAATGCATTTCTGCATGTAACGAGTTAATGATAAAATCATACAAATTTCAAGTTAGTTTAATATTGTTAATACGGACCCGGGCAACGCCGGGCGGGTCAGCAAGTATTTTTATAAAAAGATTAATTTCTCTACGAATATACATGCTATCGGTATAAATATGAACACATTTTATTAGAATAATCCACTTAATTAAAATCTACAGTTTGGGCTCTTTTGCTACATTAGTTTTAACAGGGTTATCCAAAAGATATACATTCTTTTTCAATTTTTTGATGGTCCCCTATGAAGTTCTAGGAAAACATCTTAACGGAAATATATGACTTGCAGTGTTATGTTAACACATTAAGAATTTTAGGATGATTCCTCATGAATTTTTCTAGATATTCAACAAAATATCAAAAATCGCAAGTGGACGGTCATCTTTGGCCATATAGTGTAATTTATATTTTCAAATTGTACCTTACTCATCAAAACTTATTGAACAAAATTATATTCGTATTATAACGGTAAATAATTATTTGTAACTTACTTTTTCTATGTACTTTTTCTTAATATTTTTAATTGTCGAAGAATTTCTAAAATTCTCCCAGGGGAATACCTTCTTTAGGTATTTACGGGCTTCGCGACCCCGGGATCCTGAGCGATCATTCTCCTTTCCTTTTTTCTTCTCTATTTTAGTTGTCTGTCCTTTTCCCTTTGTTTCACACTTTTTAATCTTCTCTTTTCAGTTTGTTATCCCTCTCTGTTCTTGTTTTTTTTACTAACTCTTTGTTCTTGTTTGTTTTCTTACTAACTCTTTGTTCTTGATTGAGTTTTTAGACTAACTTTTTGTTCACATAATTCTTTGTTCTACTAACTTTGTTGCTGTTCTCTTGTTTAAGAAAAAAAAAGAAAAAAAAATTAAAAATGACAAAAGACAAAAAAGACACTTTTTTTAAGCTCCCTCTAGAATAACTCTTTTACAATAGTGGTTTTTTTTATTCACGTGAGACACCCTGGGTGTTGAGGTTTCTTTTAACCTCATCGACTCGTCTCTTCCTTTTTAGGTTGATATCGAGTCCCAGGGTGCAGGGCATCTCTGAGCTCTGGTTCTGAGTACGGGGGGCGCCATGCTTGCATGGTGGTTGTTAGGAGGAGCTATTGCTTCCAGGCGACTGGATCCTTTCGACGTAAGGGCCGGCTGTAGGTTGGACAGAGCTGTAAAGGCTTACCTACGGCTACCCATTTTCCTTGGAAAAGAACCGGAGCTTCGGAGATGCTATCGAGTTTAACCCAATGTTTGAAAAACGTGGGGGTCTGTTGAAAATAGTTTTCGCCCTTTTGAGACCTGCACCAGACGTAACGGTAAGAAGGGTCGGTGACCAGGCCCGATGCCTGGCGTTTTATAATTTCTCTCTCTAAATATGGTTACAACTAAAGGAAATGAAATATGCGATGTGGAGGCCACACAACCACTCACTGAGGTGAGCTGTATCTATAATAAGTGATAATCAGGACCCTAAAAAATCTTGGGCTGAGAGGGTTGAAGATTGTACTTCCAATATGGAATGTGACAATTTCAACTCTGTAGCCGATAAAGCTGAAGGCAGATTCTTTGTGGTCAAACGTGATGAGGGAAGTTTTGACAAAACTTCTCCCTTTTTGATCCACAAAGCTATCCAGGGATTGGTTGGAGAACCTAAGACTATAAAAAAAAATTACGATCTGGGGAGCTTCTAGTAGAAGTAAAAAATAGCCAACAAGCGGAAAATATAATAAAATGCAAACAGTTCGCAAACATTCCTGTCTCTGTTAGCCCTCATAGAACATTGAATACATCTCGTGGAGTTATTTCTGAACCTGACCTCTTACATGTTACTGAAGAAGAAATAGCAGACAATTTAAAAGATCAAAATGTAATACAAGTTAGAAGAATAAAAATATATCGTCGTGATGATCAAATACCCACAAATCAAGTACAGATTCCTACCAAACACATTATACTCACGTTTAACTCGCCCAATCTACCAAAATATATTAAAGCTGGATACTTGTCATGTTCTGTCAGACCATACATTCCTAACCCACTGCGTTGCTTCAAATGTCAGCGCTTTGGGCATTCAAATATAGGATGCAGAGGTAAACTCACCTGTGGCCGATGTAGTGCCATTGGCCACGAAAGTGTCCAATGCAACGCACAACCTTACTGCGTAAACTGTAAAAGAGACCACCCATCCTATGCTAAATCTTGCGAACAGTTTAAAAAGGAAAAAGAAATTCAGACATTACGCACTAAAGAAAATATCCCATATCCTGAAGCAAGAAAAATAGTAGAAGCCAGAACAGCCAAAGTTGGTGTATCTTATTCCGCTGCCCTATCCAAAACAACACAAAAAACTTATCATACCATTGCCACTCAAACTGAATTCTTTATTGAAACCGACTGCCAAACAAAGCAAAAAGATAATAGCTTACCGAACCATTCTGGCAAAACTACAAAATCAACAGTCTCTTTCAAATAAATCTATAAATTCTATTCCTCCTAACTTGCTGCAAAATGCTTCGTCAAAGTCATCGCAATCATTATTTCCTAAAACCCCACTCCATAGAAGAAGCTCCCAGAACACACCTCTAAAACAAACCCGTAGATCTGAAGCAGAGAAACATAAAATACCAATAATTAAATCCACAATACCACATGAAAATAATACCAAAAAGAAAAAGAATAATAAAATAACCAAAATTGAAACCAATCTAAAACAGAGCAAAGAAAAATCATGTATGCAGGATGACGACGCGGTCGCTCTTCATCCAGAACCGGATGTAGAATTAGACGAGGGAGATAGTATGTCTACTATCTCTGAAGAAAATGACATAGATACCTTTATCTAACCCATTCATGAATAATATAATCTCTTCGAACTGCCGTGGCTATCATAATAATTATGACGAAATCCGTAACCTTCTCTCTGATCATCAGCCTTTATGTTTAGCTATACAGGAAACTCATTTAAAACCCAATAACAAAGTCAAATTACGCAGCTATTCAACTTACAGAAAAGATTTTATAGGTAGTAACAGAGCTACTGGTGGAGTGGCTCTTTTCATCTCTCACACTTTGCCCCATTCTCATATTTCTTTAAATACTAGCCTACAAGCTGTTGCAGTCCGTGTGCATATTGACCATCTCATTACAATATGTACTATCTACTTACCTCCAAACCAAACTATCCAGTTAACAGATCTAGATAATCTTCTTCTCCAACTCCCCACTCCATACATCATTATTGGAGATTTTAATGCCCACAGCCAACTATGGGGGAACAGTGATTCGAATCATCGTGGTGACATCGTAGAAAAACTTATCTCTGACAATGGCTTATGCCTGCTCAATAATGGCAATCATACTTATTTTCACGAACCTACTCGTACTTTTCATGCTATAGATCTGGCAATTTGCTCCCCATCTATCTATCCTTTTTGGAATTTTTGGATTTCTAATTACTTGCACGGCAGTGACCATTTTCCAACATTTATCACAAAGACTACTCCTAACAGGGACTCTTGTAATTATTTTAAGCGTTACATCTATGACAGAGCTAATTGGCCAATTTCACGAGTCATGCTATAATTACAAATGATATGATTGACTGTGATATTGATGATGCACTTAATAATATCACCAGGTGTGTCATTAATGCTGCAGATATAAGCATTCCTAAATCCCGTACCACATACAAACACAAAAAGCCTTGGTGGAACAGTAACTGTCAGAATGCAAAAAAGAATCAACAGAAGGCTTGGGGCATCTTCAGGAGATACCCCACTAAGAGTAATTATATTGCTTTTAAAAAAGCAAAGGCAGAAGCTAGGAGAGTGCGTCGCAATAGCCAACGTGAATCCTGGATGCAATACATATCTAACATTAACTCTAGTACCTCCAGTAAAATCCTGTGGAAAAAGGTCAGAAACTGTATGGGTCTTTATTCTGAAAACCATATCTCTATTCTAAACCACAATGGCCACACAATTGCTTCACCCAAAACTATTGCTGAAACCATAGCAAATACACTTGCATCTAATTCCAGCTCCGACTCTTACCCTGAACCTTTCTTGTCCTATAAAAGGCAAATGGAAACTACCACCATCAATTTTAACACTCGCCAAACTTATGACTACAATATTCCTTTCACCATCTCAGAATTACATAGCTGTTTACATAATAGCAATCCCTCTGTCCAGGCCACGACGGCATTACTTATACCATGCTGAAACATCTCTGCACAACTTCTCTCAATAATCTCCTCAAGTTTTATAACCGTATTTGGATGGAACACATCTTTCCTGACGCCTGGCGTAAAGCCATTATTATTCCCTTTCCTAAACCAGGAAAAGATTCCAGTGACCGAAATAATTACAGACCTATCGCACTCACTAGCAGCCTTTGCAAGCTCCTAGAAAAAATGATTAATTCCCGTCTTGTGCATGTTTTAGAATCTAACAATTCCATTGCTGCTTTTCAGAGTGGATTTCGACGAGGTAGGTCTACTATTGATAACCTCATTGAAAATTACATACGGACTGCCTTTCTAAAACGCAACCATTTGGTGTCAGTATTCTTTGACATGAAAGCCTATGATAGAACTTGGCGTTATGGGATCCTTCATGATCTTTTTAACTTGGACTTTCGTGGCAATCTGCCAATCTTTATCAAAAATTTCCTTGCTGCTCGACTTTTTCAAGTTCGAATAGGTGGAACTCTTTCTAATTTTTATGTACAAGAAGAGGGTGTACCTCAGGGCAGTGTCCTGAGTGTTACCCTCTTTGCTATCAAAATAAATAAGGTACTTAGTCAACTTCCCCCTTCTGTGAAGGGAGATTTATATGTTGACGACTTTCGCATCATGTGTATGGGACAGGATATTCGTTTTATTGAGAGACAGCTGCAAATTGCCATCACCCGTATTCTTAACTGGACAAATAAAAATGGTTTTACTATTTCTCAAGACAAAACTTCTTGTGTGCATTTCTGTAGACGTAGGGACCTACATCCAGATCCCGAAATTTTCATTGGTTCTACCCAAATTCCTGTTGTGGACACTGTTCGTTACCTCGGCGTATACTTTGACTAGAAACTGACATTTTTACCACATGTTTTACAATTACGGACAAAATGTGAAAAATTGCTAAATTTAATAAAAGTTCTATCAAATACTTCTTGGGGAGCAGACCGCAGTTCGCTTCTTAAAATTTATCGTGCTGTTATTCGTTCTAAAATTGACTATGCTTGCCAGATCTATGGTTCTGCTCGTAATCATGTTCTTAAAAAACTTGACACTGTGCACCATAGCGCACTTCGTGTTTGCTCTGGTGCATTTCGTACTTCTCCTGTTCTAAGCTTGTATGTTGAATGTAATGAGCCCTCCTTACATCATATTCGTGAAAACTTGTCATTAAATCTCTTTTATCGTCTTCTTTCACATCACGGTCATCCACTTCGTTCATACATTTTAAATACAGACAATGACATTCTATATGAGCATCGTCCATCATGCATTCCATCTTTTGGTGTCCGGATCAGAAATACAATTGACAATAGCATTCTCAGCAATATTGAGGTGAGTCCATGTTCCTCACATGTTTTCCCTCCGTGGAAGCCTCCTAATATTACCACTCTCCATCCATTCAAAGGATTTGATAAAAGGAATTTGCCTCCTGCCGTTTTCCAACAATTATTTGCTGTTCATCGAGCAAAATACAGTTCTTACACTGATATATACACAGATGGATCCAAAAGAGGAGATACTGTTGGATGTGGGGTTTTTTGTGATAACACTTCTTTGAGTTATCGTGTTCATCCTTCCATTTCTATATTTGCTGCTGAATTGATTGCAATACACAGAGTAATGTTACACATATCTCATCATCGTAATAGATCTTTCATTATATATACTGATTCTAGTAGTTCTATTGAGGCTATTAATTCATTTAATAAGCATCCATTTGTTACTTACATCCTTGAGCTTTATAATAATTTGACAACACGTGGCTATAATATTTTATTCTGCTGGGTACCGGGGCATATGGGTATTCCTGGAAATGAAGAAGCTGATGAAGCAGCAAAACATGCTCTTATTCCATTAAACTATAAAATTCCATTCTCAGACATCAAACTACTCATAAAATACTTCATTTATAATAAGTGGCAAGATAGTTGGAATCTGGAACACAATAATAAACTGCACCATGTTAAACCTATCATAACGACCTGGCCTCCGAACTATCCAAGGAAAACAGACGTCATTCTAACTCGTCTGAGAATTGGACATTCCCGAATCACTCATAAACATCTTTTACTTCGAGAGGACGCACCTATGTGCTCTCATTGTCATTTTGTTCAGTTAACCATTCATCACATTTTGACTGACTGTGCTGGTTTGCGACACTTATATAGGATTTATTTTAAAACTTCTTCACCTAATTTGACTAACCTCATTGGGGAAACACCTCATGGGGCACTCTTTACCTTTTTAAAACATGCCGGATTTTATTTTCAAATATAGTTTCTTTCTTTTGTTTACAATTTTCATTTATGCATTCTTTGACATTTGGATGCGATTCCTACCTGGACATTGTTTTTCACGGATTTAGTACTTAAAATTTACCTTCCATGACTTTGACTACATCTAGATGGGGTACCCCATCCAGATTGCTTTTTTCATTGTTTATTTTCACTCTATTATTTTTCTAGTTAACTTGTTTTTGGCGCAGCATGTCCCTTAAGGGATTTTGTGCCATAAAACCCTATATAACCAACCAACCAACCAATTTCTAAAATAATGATTGCATGTGTTAAAGTATCAAAGAAATGCATCAAACGATATCAATAATATTAATCATCACTCTGTATATTTTCATGCGTACAGGGCCTGATATCCGCACAGGTCAGCTGACCAATGGCCTTTGGTTCACTGCTTATGGTCCAAAAAAATTTAGAAATGAATTCTTAAAAATGCTCGTTTATGCAATTTGCTCAAACATTTTGGACTTCTTAGTTATTATATCGACCAATATCGCCAAATCATAAAAATCGCCAAAATATATCCAAATTACTCAAATTGGTGCAATTTTTATGTTACAGAAGAACAAATAAATTGGTAGAACATAAATAAAAATACAAAAAGTCATATTAAATATCCCTTGACGACGAAACAAATACGTGTATTGTGTTCAATGCTAGTGAAATTTACGATAATCCATTTTTGGCATTTAATCTTGGCATTAGATTTTTTCTCTACAAGATAAATAAGTAGTACCAAAAATTTTGAAGTTAACTGGGAAACTGCATCGTATTATCTAAAAGCTTCCAAATATTCTCTAAAGGAACTGAAGAAAGTTTTCCAAAGAATTTACCATTTTACAAACTGAGATTTTGAAATTTCTCCTTATTGATCGAAACTTATTGGAACATAATAGATTCGTTTTTATGTCAGTAATTATTTGTAATCAACTTTTTCTATATGCTTTTTTTTAAAGAATTCCTTTTCTTTAGTTGTCAAAATATTTCCAAAACTGAATGTGTTAAAAAAAAGAGAAAGAAATTTAATAGTAATATTATTACAGGCTTTCCTTGGTTTATGGTTAGAGGTAAAATAGACATTGCAGATGATATTTATGTACATATTTACTCAAGAACGAATTATTTTATTTATTTTTGGAAATATTTAGATTGGAGAAAAAATATACACATATATCAACTGTTTTCCATTTTCACAAATTCTGACACCCTTGCTGATTTTTAGTGTAAAATAAACTCTGCAGAACCAAATTTACTTGCTACTGAAAGATTTAAATATGGTAATTCTCTTTTTCTTGTGTTTATATGTAATTTATTGAACTGGATACTAGAATTTTCTTTGCTGTGTTGCCAAGTTTTTTAAAATATAAAAAACAAGAAACCTAAAAAATATTCATTAATAATTCTTTATTAATAAATAAAATATAAATAACAAAATAAAATGACACATGATGATTACATTAATAAGAAAATCTACAGTTTTCAGTATAATTTATTCATTACAACAAATAAAATTCATTGTATCATATTTTGCATTTAAGAGTGAAAATTTACTCACAGAAAGAATCCCTAAGTTTTAAAAAGCCATCATATATGATTGACATGAACTTCTATCATATCAAATAGTACTATTAAAACACAGTGACAAATAAGACCGAGAAGAATTAAGTTAAAAAATCAAAAGGAATATGTAAAAAAACAGAACACTAAATAAAACAAAAAAATATCGATTGTTGTTGCATCACAAATTAAAATAACTTTCATAAACTCTAAGTCCATTTACTAAATTTATAATTGGCTTGGCAATCTTATTATTTCTTCTTCCTGTCATCCTAGGTGCTTTGCTACCTTTATCTGAATTAATATCGGCAATGATTCTGAAAAATGGAAGTATGAAATTTCGTAATAAAAAAACGCTTATAAAGTTAGCTGTAAAATTATATAAAAAATTATCACAGTTACATTTATTTTACAACCCTTTTTTACATAAAAAATCTGCAAGCAACATAATAAAATAAAAAGAATATTGCCCAGTTAAACTGATGGCATTGAGCTCACAGGCTACGCATACTAATTGTACATTACAGCCTTGTATTTTCGTTAATTCCGTTCGAAAAAAAAATTAAGAAGGGGAAACAGCTCTCCCCTTTCTCCTTTTTTATACTTAATCATTGAATCTCCTAAACTATCAAGTACATGTGTAACGTTACATGCACGGTGAGCGTCATTTGTAACGGTGGGTTGACCGTGGTGGAGGTTAAATGTAGACATACTCATTAATTTAGGATAAAATAACAAAGTTTATTAAAGTGATAATGGCTGAAGGGAAGTGGAGCAAGTCTCAAATTTACACAACTGAAAACACTATGAACAGCTAAATCATACTCGCAGGCTTCGGCCTAGCTCAGTCGGGGCACCGCCTAACACTTCTCACTATCTTCTGGCTGAGCTGCTAAACAAAGCTTGATTAAACAGCCCGTGGCTGTAGGTAATTCTTTATTTCACCAAATAACCAAAAATGGAACTAATATAAACTCTCTTACCACGGCCGAATCTCAAATCAATTATCCAAACTCCTTTCCACTTCACAGGAGGCCGTCGCTACTTCCTATTCGCTAGTACTTCGCTGAACAATAATTCACTTCGCTTGTCTAATACTACAGATCCTCACTCGCTGGCTGCTGGCCAATGCCAGAGACACTCAAACCCAAGCTTTTATATGCTGCAAACTGAGATACTTCACATTAACATATTACTAATAACCGCAAGCTAACTGTAAAATCCGAAAGAGCACACACACTCTAGAAAGTTAAAGTAAAAGAGAGGATAGATGTCGCTTTTACGCTTACACTTGTTAAATTATTGACGTCACGATCTCAGAAACACTAGAGTGCCTTTATGGAAAGGTCACTCCCTCACAACCCCCCCTCGGATTTTACAGAGAAAAAGGGCTGGGCCAAATGCATGCCCAGAACTTTTTCTTGTTATAAATTTCGAACCGTAATAAACACAGTGATGGGTGAAATTTAGCGCCGAAACATAACTTTTAAAATATTAACTTTAACCCATCACAACCAAAAAACCTCAGTTTGCCTCAAAAAATTCACATATTCATTCCAATCATTCTTCTATCTTACAAATAGCCTCCGTAAAACTTCCAAAAACTCGTAAAACTTTCAAAACTAATTACTTCTTCTTTCAAAACAGCCCACTCCACTGGGAGTGCTAAAATTTCTCAAAACACTAAACTTCCGAAATATTCCTCAATATTGCAATACAACTATAACATTACCAAAAATTATCTCTCCATAACTTTCCTAATACTAAAATTCGCACCAAGTCCAAAAAACCCAATGCGCAAAAATTTTCCTCATCCAAATTCCGAACTCATCTAAAATTAAATTTTACTTCATACTCAAAATAACTCTGCTATTACGTAATACCTACATACCCATTAGCCAATGAACTAACTCCCAAAATTCTTCAGAACTTCACTCCACTTTAACAATAATTGGGGAACATACGTACAGCGTCATATCGCTGTGCTTATGCAACAATCAAATTAAATATCAAGAATTTACAAAATGACGTCATCATGCTCTTCATCTGTATTAACTAAAAGAAAAATAGCAGAATCAATACATAACACAGGTATACTTCCCTGCAAGAAATTCACATTAACATTCAATTTTAATACAATACAATTTCAAATTCAAACGCAGCTTAAAAATTCGCAACTTGCGGAAACCATTCCCAACTAAAGTACAAACGCAACACATAAAACACGAACGATAAGGAGAAAGTTAATTCATTAAATGTTAGTATAAGAGATAGAAACGCGTGTCAAGGACTTCTTGACGGCAAAACACATGCGCGTCTGAACCGCGGCGCGTGTACAAAATAACCCAAATTACTATCTGTACTTTCTGAAAATTTAAACATACATTAACATACATTTTATAACACATGAACAATATAACAATATAGTAACATTTTTAACAAATAACACAACAATTTAACAATAGATCCAGAATTTTTAAAAGCAGTTAAGACCAAAATCTCAAACATACATAAAACTAACAATTTTGCAAACAAATTTTGAACACAATTAAGCACCAATCGTGAGTCCGTCAAAAAATTCCAAAAATGGCCAAAAAGTACCAAACAGTCTTTCTGCTTTCTATTCTTTCACATTGCTACCACATATATGCACTCTAATAGAAATTTAATAAAGAACATTATCACCCAATCATAGAGATGATTCGCTGCTGGCTGGCTTCATACTACAGGATGGTTTTCTCCTCTTGTCCCAGAAACCTTGTACGAAGGATCTTTCGTCATCGGAACTGTATGGTGACGCCACAGTTGACTGTCGTGCCTGCAGCCTGGTTCTGAATGGATGCCGCGGGATACTTGTAGGTTCCGCTCGACGACTCTGCTCTGGCCGGTTTGCTGGGGTCACTCCATGGCGAGTTTCACACTGTTGATGCCGGTAATCTGAGCGTTGTCTCCTCTTTCTAGATGCACCCGAAGTTACTGAGGATCCTAGGCCACGTTTCTTTCCGGACCTATGTTGTTTCTTATTGGGTAAAAATTCCGACTTTAAAGTCCTTTTTAACAGTTTGGCGAGTGTCCATCTGAAATCTTTTCCGGGGATTAAGTACCGAAGATGGTGAACTATTAGATAATGTATGTTTGTGAGGTTGCTGTCTAATAGGTGGAGGAACTGGACAGTTTATAATTTTTTGTCTTTTATGGCACACAGAGTCCGATGTATTTGACACAGTTCTCTTATTTTTATTATCATACTTTGCTCTCGGATTGCTAGACTTTCTACTTTCAACAACAGTTTTTGGAGCTGTTTGACCAACTTTTCTTCTTGAATATTGATGAAAAGAATTAGATGAAGAAGTGCTGGACTCGGGACACTCATTGGATCGGGAATTTCGCGAAACACCACTCGACACATGAGAACCTTCACTACCATTTTCTCTAAACTTATAAACTCTAACCTGATCCAGATTAACAGTCATTCTTTCACCATTGACATTAACAATCAAATTATTATTCTTAACTTCCAAAACTTCAAACGGACCTACAAACTTTGGACCAAACTTAGCTACTCTCTTTTGACGACTTGAACTTAACCAATGCTTTTCTACTAACACAAAATCTCCAACTTTCACTTCTAACTCCCTCCTACGCATATTATAATACTGAGCCTGCTTTTCTTGCGCTTTTCCCATCTGAACTTGAGCTTCCTTAACCAACCTCTCAATATCCTGACACATGTACTGACTTTCCGCATCTGACACCATAACTAGCCTTTGGAATGGAGTAATGACTTTTCTACCCAAAAACAATTCAGCAGGCGTTTTCCCCGTTGACTCGTGAACTGCTGTACGAAGTGCATACGCAAAATGCTGAAGAAACTGGTCCCAATTTGCATGATGAGAACCAACATATGATGAAATCATTTGAATTAATGTACGATTTACACGTTCAGCCATATTAGACTGAGGAAGTTCCCTACCGACCCCAGTCTCCAACTTTTCACACAAAGACTTAAAAATATTGAATATAAAATCATAACGAAATGGTTTACTAGCAACTAGTGCGTCAAAACAATATGAATTTCATTAGTTAAACTCGTTTCATCTGAAAAGACTTTACAAAAATCGACTAAAGACTTATTAAACTCCACTTTCTTCACCTCACTTAAACCCGACTCCTCCAAATTAACTGACACTAAAACTGGCTCTTTCTTACTCACATTCTCATCATTATTCACTATTAACGACTTTTTAAAGAAATCCAAACTAATTCCTCTATCCTTCATATAATCCACTCCAACTATACAATGCACTGTTAATCCATCTAACACACAAAACTCCCAACATGTCTTAACCGAACGAATTTCAACTTCCAATTCTACTGAACCTTTATTATCGCAAGCTACTCCCTGTGCCGACTGAACCACCAGACTTAACCTCTTCAACTTCTTATACGAAAAATATTTCCGATAACAATCAAAAGAAATGAACGACTTATCTGCCCCTGTATCGAAGACACTTTTAACGACAATACCATCTAACACAATTAACACTTCAGGTAACTCAACCGGATTAATAGTAATTTTATTCAAACTCACAGAAGGCTTTTCCGATTTAATCTGTGACTGCATACCTTCCGAAATACAGTCACCTACCAGTTTAACTGACCCGACCTCTGAACACATCTCTTTTGCATTGACCTATTTTCAACATTCTCATCCGAAGTCAATCTCCTTACTTGCGAAGAAACATTCCTGTCCCGTCCTCCCCCACTACGATTATAACCACTATTCTGTCTATTTCCATACATACTTCTCTCACCACTTCTAAAATTATTAGAACCATCACGATTCCTATTACCGTTATTCGTATTCGACATATTTCGACCAAATCCATCATTTCTATTACGCAAATTACTATCCGGAAATCACTGCCCCCCTCTCACAAAATTACGTTCCCCCTCATTTCTCAAATTACTATCTGTGACCGGTCTCTGACGAGGGTTACGCAAATCCCGTTTATCCGAGCTATGCCGAGTCTCATACTTCGATAATATCTGATGCATTTCTGCAAAATTCTTCGGTGCTCTAACTTCAATAAATTCCTGTATATTTGAATTAAAAAGAGGAAAAACAATGTCCAACAATTCCTCAAATGTGATATCTAAATCTAATTTATTTTTTAGTTCCAGCTTACGAAGATAAAATTTTGACGCCGACTCATAAATATTCTGCTTATTACAATAGAACTCTTTTCTCAAAATACTTTTATCTTTAACGGGAGGAAATGCCTTCTTTAACTCAATCACAGTTTGTTCAAATCTTTTCGGTTCATCAGTAATCAAAAACTTTCCTATATTCTCTAACCACAAAAGTGCTTCGCCCTTCAATGAGCATTTAAGCACTACGTATCTACTTTTTTCAGGTACATTATTGAACAAAATATAATCATCTAATTTAACTAAAAATTCACTAATATCACCTGCACCGGTAAAATACACACGTGGCACAATCTCATAATGTCCGATGTTTCGTTGGGCGCCAATTGTAACGTTACATGCACGGTGAGCGTCATTTGTAACGGTGGGTTGACCGTGGTGGAGGTTAAATGTAGACATACTCATTAATTTAGGATAAAATAACAAAGTTTATTAAAGTGATAATGGCTGAAGGGAAGTGGAGCAAGTCTCAAATTTACACAACTGAAAACACTATGAACAGCTAAATCATACTCACAGGCTTCGGCCTAGCTCAGTCGGGGCACCGCCTAACACTTCTCACTATCTTCTGGCTGAGCTGCTAAACAAAGCTTGATTAAACAGCCCGTGGCTGTAGGTAATTCTTTATTTCACCAAATAACCAAAAATGGAACTAATATAAACTCTCTTACCACGGCCGAATCTCAAATCAATTATCCAAACTCCTTTCCACTTCACAGGAGGCCGTCGCTACTTCCTATTCGCTAGTACTTCGCTGAACAATAATTCACTTCGCTTGTCTAATACTAGAGATCCTCACTCGCTGGCTGCTGGCCAATGCCAGAGACACTCAAACCCAAGCTTTTATATGCTGCAAACTGAGATACTTCACATTAACATATTACTAATAACCGCAAGCTAACTGTAAAATCCGAAAGAGCACACACACTCTAGAAAGTTAAAGTAAAAGAGAGGATAGATGTCGCTTTTACGCTTACACTTGTTAAATTATTGACGTCACGATCTCAGAAACACTAGAGTGCCTTTATGGAAAGGTCACTCCCTCACACATGCTTTATCATATTAAAAAACCTATATCCAAAATTCAGAGCAAATCGGATAATTCTTAATAAAAACCCATTTAGCATTTATATAATTTAAGAAGAGTTATCCCCCTCTTTCATACTTCACCATTAAACTTCCAAAACTATTCAGTAATTTGAACGAAATCTGTCAATTCTGCATGAAAAACCCATTTATATCAATTAAGGGGAGGAGCATGAGCCCCCCTTCCCCTTTTTTATACTTATTCAATGAATACCTAATAACAGCCACGGTATCGCCTCATCAGTATGATCCTATATCTAAATTTTGAACGAAAACTGTTAATTCTGCATGAAAAACACGTTTATATCAATTAAGGGGAGGGGCATGAGCCCCCGTTCCCCCTCTTATACATATCGAATGAACTCCCAAAAACTAATCAGGGAAACGCCTTATGAAGATATACTTGTATACAAAATTTCAAGAGGATCCGATATTTTTATCATAAGTTATGGCGTAACGTACGAACGTACATACAGAAAGAACGTGCACATAAGCACTCGGGCTATGATAGCTTGTGAGCTAAAAAATTATAAGATAACTTACAGCAACTTATACTCTTACATATAAGGATTAGAATAAACACTATTACATAAAAATTAAATTTTGGAAAATAAAAAAATACTTCAAATTAATGATCAATTTGCACAGCATTTATATAGAAATTTATCAACCATTTAGGGTGGATATTTTCTGATGTTCAAATTGATTCCTGGGCAGTAATTACAATAGAAAACCATACTTTTTACGGTTAAATTCTTATGTTTTATATTTCGCCACACCTATATATATATATATAGGGTGATTCATAAAAGATGGGCAGAACTTTAAGGGGTTATAGTACACTTAAAGACAAATAATATTAAATAGGAGACTAAGGGTCCCAGACGTATTCCCAAGGAGATAAAGGGCATTAAAGTTTAGGGTCCGAAATTTCAAATGATTATAAAAGATGGAAAAATTGGTCGATTCGTTTGCGGTTTTTGCAAAAAATTTTCTTTATGCCAGTATTTTCTTGAAATAAAATTTTAAAGTTCAATTTAAAAAAATGCCGATAGGGGGCGCTTTAGACTTTCGAGTGACAAACAACTATTTTTTAACGTTATTTTTTGTATTTCTTTAAATGATTTCGAAAGCTTAGACTTAAACTTAAATTTTGATCTAAAAATCTGAGTCCTAACGAGTAGTTAAGTAGCGTAAACTGAAATTTGAAATTTGAAACCCTTCTCCCCCCAGAACAAAAATCAGTTATTCCCGATCTTTGTGTCGTAGATTAGGCTCTAGCTACTGCCGCGTTTTGCTAAAATTATTCTTTATGTCAGTATTTTCTTGAAAATAAATTTTAAAGAAAAGTTTCAAAAAATTCTGATAGAGGGCGCTTTAGAGTTTGGAGTAACGAACAACTATTTTATACCGTTATTTTTTGTGTCTCATTAAATGCTTTCTAAAGCTTAGACTTAAACTTAAATTTTCAGCTCAAAATCTGAATCGCTGAGCGTGGCTCAGTAGCGAGGGGAGGGGGTTCAAATTTCAACTTCTGAACATAGTTCAGTTTGCACTACTTAACCATCCCCAACGATTCTGTGCTGTGATACGAGGCAAAAATACAACTTTCGTCAAGGACTGCATAGTCGGAATTCACTCATAAAGGCACTGGCACAGTTGGAAACGTCGCTCATGCAAACGTTAAAGCTCCATTCCTGACGCTAGTCATCGGGTGAAGAAGGAGACAGAAAGTATGCAAATGTGAAATGGGGAAGAAGAAGAACACGTATGCAAAATTTCGACACGATTCAGGCATAAAAACCACTGAACGGTGAGTCAAGTGTAAGTCGCTGTAGTAATGAATCGGAAGATGGTGCCCTTCACGAATAAGGAAAAGGCTGAGATCCATTTAATTTACGGAGCGGCAAATGGAAATGGTGCAGAGGCACAACGAATGTACGGAGAGCGATTTCCCAACAGGCGGTTGCCTAACCGCAAAACTTTCGAGCGCTTGCACAGACAGTTGTGTGAGACGGGATCATTTCTCGCTTCCCGGTCGAATGCAGGTCGTGCAAAAAAGGACGAATCTGTAGTTGTTGCAGAAGCCATTCTGGATGTAGTAGCGGCGCAGCCAAGTACAAGTACACGAACAGTGGCTAGGCAGGTGGATACCTCACAGTCCATGACTTGGAGGGTACTGAAGGATGAACATTTGCTCCCGTTTCATGTGCAACGAGTCCAGAAACTGTCTCCAGGGGATTATCCAAATCGTATTGAATTCGCCCGCTGGTTTCTGCAGCAGAACGCGCTAAATCCACATTTTGGATGAACTGTGCTTTTCACCGATGAATGTACCTTCACACGTGAAGGTACATTTAACACACACAATGCACATGTATGGGCGGATGTCAATCCACATGCTACGTATCCACATGCTCATCAGAGACGCTTTTCCATCAATGTTTCGGCAGGAATCCTCGGAGACCACCTAATCGGACCGTACCTTCTTCCTGAACGCCTCAACGGTAAAACATACCTCACATTTCTGCAACATGTGCTGCCAGACCTGTTAAACGTTGTTCCTCCACGCATCCGGCGGGTCATGTGGTTTCAGCACGATGGAGCGCCAGCCCATTACGTACGAGACGTCCGCAACTATCTGGACATCACATTTCCGAACAGATGGATTGGTCGAGGTGATCCTGTTGCTTGGCCTGCTCGCTCGCCAGATCTTTCACCCCTCGATTTCTTTTTTTGGGGAAAATTGAAGGCTCTTATGTATGAGACACCCATTGAATCCCCCGAGGAACTGGTCGCCAGACTTTCCGCCGCTGTAGGGGAAGTGCTCGAAAAGCCTGATGTTTTCGCGAATGTTCGCCGTTCCATTCTTCGCCGTTGTTCTGCGTGCATAACCTCTGGTGGTCACAATTTTGAACATTTATTGTAATTACATGTTAGTAAATATGCTTTGGTAACATAATCCTAATTTGTGTCTTTTTACCTCGTATCACAGCACACAATGTGTGGACATGGTAAACTGAACTGTGCTCAGGAGTAGAAATTTCAAACCCCTCTCCCCAGAAACTTAACCACGTCTAACGATTCAGATTTTGGGCTGAAAATTTAAGTCTAAGCTTTAGAAAGCATTTAATGAGACACAAAAAATAACGGTATAAAATAGTTGTTCGTTACTCCAAAGTCTAAAGCGCCCTCTATCGGAATTTTTTGAAAATTTTCTTTAAAATTTATTTTCAAGAAAATACTGACATAAAGAATAATTTTAGCAAAACGCGGCAGTAGTTAGAGCCTAATCTACGACACAAAGATCGAGAATAACTGATTTTTGTTCTGGGGGGAGAAGGATTTCAAATTTCAGTTTACGCTACTTTAACTACTCGTTAGGACTCAGATTTTTAGATCAAAATTTAAGTTTAAGTCTAAGCTTTCGAAATCATTTAAAGAAATACAAAAAATAACGTTAAAAAATAGTTGTTTGTTACTCGAAAGTCTAAAGCGCCCCCTATCGGCATTTTTTTAAATTGAACTTTATGCCAGTATTTTCTTGAAATAAAATTTTAAAGAAAATTTTTGGCAAAAACCGCAAACGAATCGACCAATTTTTCCATTTTTTATAATCATTTTAAATTTCGGACCCTAAACTTTAATGCCCCCTATCTCCTTGGGAATACGTCTGGGACCCTTAGTCTCCTATTTAATATTATTTGTCTTTAAGTGTACTATAACCCCTTAAAGTTCTGCCCATCTTTTATGAATCACCCTGTATATATATATATATATATATATATATATATATATATAGGAGTGTTAAAAGTTACCATCTTCATGCAACTGGCGCATAGCAGCTCTATTTTGGACAAAGTTCATATATTTTTATGAGAAAAATATGATAATAGTGAAAAGATGAAAATATGGAAAAAGGGTGCAATGACAAGGAATTATAAAAGAACAAGACGAAAAGACAAAACAAAGCAAAACTCCCTGCTCCTCGGCATTTGTTATTTAGGGAGGAAGCACCCATGTGTCCTCATTGTCATTTTGATTGCCTAACCTCCCCCAGGGGGATACCTTCTTTAGGTATTCACGGGCTTCACAACCCCGGGGCACCTGACAAGGAAGGTCTCCATTGGGAGCATACTCAGAATTTTTTGAAAAAAATACGAATTAAACTACTCATGTAGGTAATAAAGGATCAGTGAAAATTAGCGGCGGAATTACATTATTACATATGTAAAAAAATAAAATAGTTTAGAATAATTGGCGTGAAAAGCTAAAAGCGACGCGGGATTTGGCGAGGAGTGCATTTCCTCGCCAAAAGCAGACGATTTTAACGAATCTGAAAATTGATTTTAATTGACTTCACTGTTAAAAATCTGCAGCATTTACTGCAACGTCACTCCACTACTTTTATAGAATCTCTTTTCTGACCAATGAGAATGCTCCATAGCACGGTGAATTGACCGTGTCATACACTGTTAAAAATCTGCTGCATTTTGTTGCAACGCACTCCACCGCTTGTATATAATATCTCTATTCCAACCTATGAGAAAGCTCCATTTCACGGCCAAGTAACCGTTTTCTATACAAGCAAGGGGGTGCGTTGCAACAAAATGCCACAGATTTTTAACAGTGTATTTTTCAACAATTTTTTAATCAACAACAATTTTTATTCAATTTAAATTGTTTTAAATGATAAAATATATTAATTTCATTTTGTTATAAGTACATATAAACGTGTATGACAAAATTAAACTTAAAGTAAAGTAAAAATGCAAAACTAAAATTACTTAAACAAAACTTATTTAAATAAATTGAACATAAAAAGTTTTTTCTTTAAAAAGTATTCGAAGTGTGAAAGCGTATTTTTCAAAATTTCGTTTTTTCGCCAAACGGAGATAAATCGCCAAATAAACGAAATTTTTATTATTTTTTTACGGACGTTATAAGGAGGTTCCACCGAAATTTTTTTATAAACATGTATAACTACATGAGAAGAACATTCTGCAATTTTTTCAGATTTTTCTGAGTATGCCCGTATGGAGACCTTCCTTCTGAGTGATCTTCTTCTTTTCCTTTTCCTCTTCGGAGGTAAGGGCAATTTTGTATGAGCCGATGTCATCCTGCATATCGACTCATGGAGAATTGTAAACCACCCACGTGTTGGCCGTTCGTGGCGACCCGTGTCCCTGGAAAGGGGGATCCTGGCAGTTGAGGGAAACCAACACACTGCTTTGGCCTCTGCTTCAGGTAGACGGGAGGTCCATATTGGTCCCGTATGCATCAATCGGCTGGTCAGGTGACTTTGGTCACTGGCTTTAGGGATCAAGTGAGCGAGCATTTACTAGCCATCTCGTTAAGGGTGGAGACTGGCATAGGTATGTCTTGTGACCGTATAGGCCCTTGTTAGCGCTGGTGCACGAATGTGCATCCCCTTGTTGGGCTCGGTAGTGGGTGGTGCGGCCAGGGTCTGAAATCTATTTTGTCTAACATGGATGGAAAAAATCTCTTTCCTTCTGATTCTCTCCCATGTGGAGAGCAACGAGCTGTATATGATTTTCCTTTCACTCGATTTTTTATTATTAAACGCACGGATAGCCTGTCCGATAATTCTTTCAAGAAAACTTCACCATTTCTTATTGCTAAAACTTTCCAATCTTTCTTTGGTGATGGTCACTCTCTTAAAAAATTACAGTCTGGGGATTTATTGGTTGAAGTTTCTTCAGCCAGCCAATCGCAACTTCTATCGAATTGCAATACTATAGGCACTTTTTCCGTTTCTGTTACAGCGCATAGAACTCTCAATTCCTGCCGTGGTGTAATATCCGAACCAGATCTTTTATTTTCCACTAAAGGAAAACTTCTGTCTCATTTAAAGGATCAAAATGTCATAGATGTACGCCGTATTACAATTCATCGAAATGAGCAAATACTTCCTACAAAGCACATTATATTATCTTTCAATAACAATATTTTACCTACCAGAATCAAAGCTGGACATCTAAATTGCCCGGTCCGCCCTTATATTCCAAATCCCCTCCGCTATTTCAAATGCCAGCGTTTTGGTCATACTAAGACTAACTGTCGTGGCAATGTTACCTGTCCACGTTGTGCAGAAGTCCGCCACGACGGTGAATTTTGTAAAAACCTGAACGCTGTGCAAACTGTAAAGGTGATCATACATCATATTCTCGCTGCTGCCCCATTTGGATACGTGAAAAAGAAATTCTCACCATCAAAATAACTCAAAAACTTCCTTATGCCGAAGCTCGCAAAATTGTCGAGCCAAGAACCCCGTCAGTTGGTGTCTCCTATTCAAGCTTACTTAAACAGCAATTAAAATCCGTAAGGCACATAAGCACCCAAACTGATTTCAGATTTCCACCCAGTAAATCAACCATAACACAATCAACCAGCACTCCAGTTAAAGAATCTCGTGATGTCTGTCTCCCTACTAAAATGTCTGGAAATCCGCAATTAGAATGTTGGCCTCCATCTTCAGAACCCGTGAAAATAATTAATTTATTAAAACGGCGGCAAAAATTATTAGCACAATCTAAGGAATCATCTAAACTTAAAACAGAGACTGTGACTGATCCATCACCAAAAAATACTTCTGTTGCATCCGCATCTAATTTGCAGAGATCTAATACTAGTCAAAATGTTAAACCAAAACAAAAAACTTATATTCAGAAAGATAGAACCAAAGCTGTTACAAGTCCAAATACTTCACAAACATCTAATACTCTCAGAATAAAGAATTTACAACAAAAACTTAGCCCACAAGCCAATAAAAAGAAATCCTCAATTCCGACTTCTCCACAGTGGAAGACTGTGGAGAAAAATTCTTATCTTAGTCCGCTTATAAAAAATGTGAAAGATCCTAAGCAATTGCAGCAATATGTAGAAAAGGCTATGGAATCCGAGTCATATAGCAATGATTCAGATGCGGATGATGACAATACAATGTTAGAAGAATTCGACCCTAACTGACCTATTGGAGTTTTTATTACTATGTTTTAATCAATTTACACTTTATGTACACTATGTTGTTTTTATTACTCTGTTGATTGCACAGTTTTTAACTTGTTAAATCTCCTTTAAGGTTCCTATTTTACCTTCATTGACTGATTTTAATTTTATCATGACATTGCATTGTTTTATTTTTTAATCTTGTCTTAATGTCATATTCACTCATCATATTCATTGTTTATATTTTACCATTTATTACCAACTACTATGGTTTTTTGTCACTTAGTGTTTTTTATGTTTTTTTAGTCTGTTTTTTATCATGCATTTCATTGCTGTCTGATTTTAAAAAACCTTATGTTTTCATTTAAACTTTGTCTTGGCGCAGCATGTCCCAAAAGGGACCTTGCGCCATAAAACCCAATACAACCAACCAACCAACTTGATTGCCTAACCATTCATCATCTTTTAACTGACTGTCAGGGCCTCCGGCACTAGTACAGAATATATTTTAACTCATCATCACTTATTTTGACAGACCTCATTCGAGAAATACCTCATGGGGCACTTTTTACTTTTTTAAAACATGCAGGATTTTATTTTGAAATATGAATTTTTTATCTCTATTTTTGTTCTTATGACTTGGACCTTGTTCTTATGACTTTGAAGTGTTAACGACATTTGGATAGGAACCCTATCCAAATGAGTCTTCTACTGATTTAATTTTACCATTTATATTATGCTGTAATATTTTAAAAAATTTTTAACCTTTTACACTATATCTGGATGGGATACCCCATCTAGATATCCTGATCTTGTTTCTTTTGGATTTTGTTTTTTTCTGTCTTTCTTTTGGCGCAGCATGTCCCTCAAGGGATTTTGTGCCACTAAACCTTATATAACCAACCAACCAACCCTGCTCCTCGGAAGCTGGGGAGAGTAACAGGTATCGAAAAGTTATTAAATGTATCTTCACAGGTTTCGCAAAGCATCACAAACCCGCATACTCCACTTATATAAAGAATATAAAACAAAATAACATCAAATACTGAATTTAATAAATAATTAACAACAAAACCATGGCACAAATGAACTCGTATTATAAAATATTCTAAAAACTCAAAAAATAAATTAAAACTGTAAGAAATATCTCAATAACTAAACAATAAACTAGACATGCAGCAATGTGATGCCCCCACCTTGACCTGTGAAGAAAAAAGGAAAAATATACCTGTTAAAAACCTTCACATTACAGCTCCATACTTCCATGAACATGAAACTGTTAGGCCTAAGATAGTAGCTGGCCAGCATCAAAAATTTTTGCCTTTTGAATTGTCCTTCCGTCATTCAGCTACCTCCATATTCTGTCCAGGTCCGTTTAGTCTCAAAAGTTGATAACCGTCGCCTTGTGAACTTTCCATAAATGGAATTTAATCCACAGATGCTCATCAATTCAACACTCGAAGAAACCTCCATTATGGTGTTTTGCCTTCCTGTTGCCACTTCAAGAAACCTTTTTAATTCATTTACATAATGGAATGTAATTTGTGACTCCAAAATTTCTCTCGACTCACATATACAGGGTGGTTATAAAATAAGTATCCCTATTTGAAGCTGTCTCTAAATTGAAGGAATAACCCGAATGAAACCAAAATCGGTACACATACTATTCAAGAAGGGGGAAGGAGAATGGAAAAATAAAAAAGATAGTTACAATAATCGGCAACAGATGGCACTACAGGTCCTGTGTGTGCAAACGCCGTTGTAATCATTAGTAAAATCAAAACGTGGTCATTTCTGTCATTAATGTTGTACGACATGACTCTCGGTTTACCAGATCGCGCTTTAATTTTAAAACTCTTATACGTTAACAGTTCAAACAGTGCAGCTGCTTTACGTAAATTTAGGCGTGTGAAAAGAATGCGTAAAGGAAAAGGTCCTTTGACACCGTGTGCAGTTAAAAGAATTTTAAAAAAATTCGAGGAGACTGCATCGTTTACTGTAAAATGTGGAAGAGGAAGGAAACTATTACCTTTCCGCACTCAAGAAGAAATTGCTACTGCGATTGTGGAGCCTTCACGGACTCCGGAAGCCGGTCTAAGTGCACGTGGAGTTGCCCGAAATTTGGATATTCCATATGCTACTGTTCGGAAAGTCCCGCGAAAGGTAATCAGATTTTATCCGTATAAAATTAGTTGTCATCAACAATTGTTACCAGGTGGCGTGCAGCAGAGACTGGTTTTTGCTTTAACGTTCTTAGCACGAATGGAGGTGGATGATGCCTTCCCATGAAAGATTTTATGGGGGGGATGAAGCCCATTTTCATATGAATGGGACAGTCAAAACGTAGAACTGCGCTTCGGAGCCACGAACTTTTATTCACGAAATACCCATCCACTCTCCAAAAGTCATTGTGTAGTATGACTTTACTGCAAGTTTTATTCTTGGTCCTTATTTTCTTGAGGAGTTACGAGCACCAGGCCCTGTAACGTGTTCGGTTACTGCACAAAGATACCTGTGCATGTTACAAACTTTTGAAGATCCTCAACTGCAGCAAAGACAGTGCCGCTCTGAAACAATTTTTATGCAAGATGGGGCCCCGCCCCATATGGGGCGAATTATAGAGTAATAAGCCAGTATTTTCGTATGACGTGGCCTTCTCGATCCCTTCATCTGACGCCAGGTGATTTTTGGCTTCGGGGGAACCTAAAGTCTATTATTTACTATGAAAGTGTCGCAAACCTCGATGACTTAAAAGATCGCATATCACAACATGTGCGAAACATCACTCCTGATGCGTTGCATTCCGCAGTTGAGCACGTCGTCCACCGCCTGGATTGTGTCTTGCAGCCCAATGGTCATGTGGAACCTGAACTTGATCGGCACCGCCATGTGAAATCTTAACCCCATTCACTGTGAAAATTTCCAATAAATTAGGTATGCCATTTGTTTTTGTGCCTTAATTCTTTGTCCTTGTATTGCACATTACATTTCAAATACAAAACCGCAATCTGTCGGCGATTATTGCAATTATTATTTTTATGTTCGTCTTCTTCCCCCTTCTCAAATAGTATGTGTATAAATTTTGGCTTCATTCGGGTTTTTCCTTCAAACTACAGACAGCTCCAAACAGGGATACTTATTTTATAACCACTCGGTATTATAATATCTAATTATTTTTCCCAAAATAATATATATGAAAACTCTTTTACTTAGGTTAGAATGCCAATGAGGCATGGAGTGGGTTTTAAAATTTAAAAAAAAGTCCTTTTAGCAAATAACTTGACAACCAAATCACCATTATTATTAATATTTAAATCAAGATTCAAAAAATCAACATGTAAACTATTGTCAGAAGCACAATTCAATTTTAAGCAAGGTGGGTAAATATGATTGATTTTAAAAATTTCTAATAGAAAACAGTTATGTCATCGATATATCTTAAAACTCTGAATGACTTGTTAGAATTTAAAACAAATTTATATTCATAAAAAAATAGAAAAAGATTAGCTGCAGTGCTTGAAAAATTTGGACTCATACCTATACCACATGTCTGATAAAAAATAGAACCATTGAATGCAATAAAATTATTATAGAAACAAAAATTACATAAACTCAGAAAAAATCTCTATTAATACCCAGCTCTTCTTCGATATGAAAAGTGCCAAACAAATCCCCCAGAGTTTTAAACAACAGATCAATAGGAATATTAGAAAAAAGATTTATAAAAACAGATTTGTGGGCGTAATTTCTTTAAGACTTCACTACTATTATCGATACACCAAAAATAACTAGAGTTTTTAAATTTTAAAAAAACATAAATTTGCTTCAAAAAATCCTGTAACTTAACATTTAAACTTTAACCAATTTCTCTACAATTGCAGCATATGTATCTAAATTTTATATGCTTTTTGTGAAACTTGGGCGTTAAAAACAAAAATGGAAGACTAGGAAAATTATATTCATAAAGATTTTTTAACTTTTCTTGAATAAGCACTAAATTTTTTAATAATAGCATTATGATTAAAATTATATTTTTGATAATATTTGGTATCATTCATTTTTGACTTTTTCTATATAAAATAATTTTCAAGCCTTGTCGACAGGAACAATAACAAAATCGTCATGTAAAAATTGTATATAGCTGCAATCCTCTTTACTTAAACGGTGATAAGTGTATTCATTATTATTTAATTTTTGGTCAACAAAAATAACAAAACTATTTTTAAAATATTCCACCTCTATTCATGAAAAGCCTCAAAAGGTACATTGAACTTGTAACACATTTTTTAAATAAATGCAGATAAATCTCTATTAAATTTTAAAACAGCATTTTCCTTATTAATTTTTTTATTTAATCTGAATTTGTTACCAAAGCCCATCAAAAATTGCAAGTTTCTATTTTGAATAATATCTAAATTACCAGTTACAACATGTCCATGAAAATCATCTACAAAATCTAGAATATCCATCCTACAATTTCAAGAAACATCATTCTCTGCGAAAGCTATGTATCTATAGTTAAGAAGCTTCTTACTGAGAGGTATATCATATTTATAATCAACAGCAATGGCAAAACAGCAGCAGCTTTTTTATTGGAAACAGAACATGAAATTGCCTAATGAAATTATTTATTTTGAAATCCTCAAATGATTTCTGTTGAAAATGTATAGTGAAAAAAGCTTTTGTATATTCAAAACTAGAAAAAGATTTCAATTTAAAATTCAAAAGTTCATAAAGCAAATCTTTATATTGTGTATTTAAAAATTTATAACCACCAACAGCCTTCTTAATTTTATAGAGTGTTTTTAATTTTAGGTTAAAAACAGCAATTTTGACTAATTTAACATTATAACCAACAATAAAATTCTTTTCATTACTTTCTATCCATTTAGAAGGAACTAAACAATTTAACATCTTAGAATTAACATGAGAACCCCTTTTGAATCTCTTTACAGCATTAACATTATCATACAAATTACAAAAATTATAAATATTATCTATATTTTTAACATTGTATCCATTTATTTTAGTATTCGTACCATATGGATAAAGACTTCTAAACTTCAAAATAAATTCATTCTCTATTTTTAATCTGTCATCCCTATTTTCAACATGTGCCAAGATTTCTATTTCGATATTTTCAAAAGAATGTAATTTAAAATGCAAAATTTCAAATAAATTATGTTGTAAATTTTCTTTATAAACATTAGATCTATGATTATTAATGTGAGCGTTTAAACAACCAGAGATCTCACACACATATGCCTGTGTACAAGTCAAACAAGTAATCTTATAAACAACATTGTTAAATTTTCAAAAAGTCGTGTAACCTGCAGGAATATTTTCAGCATGAGCATCGACACGACTCACCACACATGTTTTTCATCTAACATCTTTTCATTTATAATATCTCTCATCCATCTTAGAGTTTTATAATAATTTGACAAGACGTGGTTATAATATATTATTTTGTTGGGTACCTAGACACATGGGTATACCTGGAAACGTGAAAGCAGATGAGGCGGCAAAACTTGCACTTAATCCATTACATCATAAAATACCATTCTCAGACGTTAAACTAATTAATCATTTTATTCAAAATAAATGGCAAGAGAGTTGGCATCTAGGCCGAAATAATAAATTGCACTATATCAAACCAACAATAATGATCTGGCCTCCAATCTACCCCAGGAAAACAAATGTTCTTCTGACTCGTCTGAGAATAGGTCACTCTAGAATCACTCATAATCATCTATTACTTAGGGAGGATGCACCCATGTGTCCTCATTGTCATTTTGATCACCTGACCATTCATCATCTTTTAACGGACTCTCCGGGGCTCCGGCACTTGTACAGAATGTATTTTAACTCATCATCACCAATCTTGCCAAACCTCATTGGGGAAACACCTCATGGGGCACTCTTTAACTTTTTAAAACATGCAGGCTTTTAGTTTCATATATAGTCTTTTCTCTATCTTGGTTTGGATGCCCTTTTAATGACATTCGGATTAGCTGCATTTTATTATTTTAAATATTTTATTTTTCTAAACCTTTTTGCTTGACTATATCTGGATGGGATACCCCATCCAAGTATTTTGACATTTTTCTCTTTTTCTCATTTGTACTTTTAGTCTTTGTTTTGGCTCAGCATGTCCCTTAAGGGATTTTGCGCCATTACACCCAAATCAACCAACCAAACAATCATTTATAATATCTCATAATTTCATAAAGCGAAGTTTTTAAAAAGATTTTTTCTAATTTAAAGATTTTTTCCGGGGTCTGAATTTTATTATTTTTTAATATGGATGGAAACACTTCATTTCCTTCTATTTCTCTCCCTAGTTGAGAGCGACAAACTGCACTGTCTTCCTCATTTACTCGTTTTTTTATTGTGAAACGTACTGATAGCCACTCTGATTGCTCCTTTAAAAAAACTTCACCATTTTTCATAACAAAAACTTTCCAATCTGTCTTGGGAGATTGTCATTCTCGCAAAAAATTACAATCTGGCGATTTGTTGGTTGAGGTTACTACAACCAAACAATCACAATTTTTCTTTAATTGCTCTGAAATAGGCACCTTTTCTATTTCTGTAGAAACTCATAAAACTTTAAATACAAGCTGTGGAATAATATCTGAACCTGATCTTTTTATACTCCACCAAAGTTGAATTTTTGAAAGTTTAAAAGACCAAAATATCATAGATGTACACCGTATCACCATCCGTAAAAATGAGCAGATAATTCTTTATAAACAAGTTATTCTAAACTTCAATAGTACTACATTACCATCTAGAATTAAAGCTGGATATCTAATCTGTCCAGTCTGTCCCTATATACCAAACCCTACCCTTTGTCTCCCCCAGGGGAATACCTTCTTTAGGTATTTACGGGCTTCGCGACCCCGGGATTCTGAGCGATCATTCTCCTTTCCTTTTTTCTTCTCTATTTTAGTTGTCTATCCTTTTCTCTTTGTTTCACACTTTTTAATCTTCTCTTTTCAGTTTGTTATCCCTCTCTGTTTTTGTTTGTTTTTTTACTAACTCTTTGTTCTTGTTTGTTTTCTTACTAACTCTTTGTTCTTGTTTGGGGTTTTTAGACTAACTTTTTGTTCATACAATTCTTTGTTCTACTAACTTTATTGCTGTACTCTTGTTTAAAAAAAAAATTAAAATAGAAAGACAAAAAAGACACCATTTTTTTAAGCTACCTCTCGTATAACTCTTTTACAATAGTGGTTTTTTTTATTCACGTGAGACACCCTGGGTGTTGAGGTTTCTTTTAACCTCATCGACTCGTCTCTTCCTTTTTAGGTTGATATCGAGTCCCAGGGTGCAGGGCATCTCTGAGCTCTGGTTCAAAGTACGGGGGGCGCCATGCTTGCATGGTGGTTGTTAGGAGTAACACCAGAAGACTATGGTGCCTTTCGACGTAAGGGCCGGCTGTAGGTTGGACAGAGCTGTAAAGGCTTACCTACGGCTACCCATTTTCCTTGGAAAAGAACCGGAGCTTCGGAGATGCTATAGAGTTTAACCCAATGTTCGAAAAACGTGGGGGTCTGTTGAAAATAGTTTTCGCCCTTTTGAGACCTGCACCAGACGTAACGGTAAGAAGAAGGGTCGGTGACCAGGCCCGATGCCTGGCGTTTTATTTACTTTTCTCTCTAATATGGCAACAAATTTAGGAATTAAGACGTGCGATGTGGTAGCCCCACAACCCCATAACTCACTTAAAAATCAGCCTGAAACTGTAATGTCTCAGAGCACATCAGAGATGGATGTATCTGCTTACGAAGTGGTAGCCCCACAACAAAATAAAGAGAATAAAGTATTAAACTATACCTCACAATCTGCCTCATGGGCAGAACGGGTTGAAGAGTTTTCTTCCAAAATGGAAAGTAAAACTGTCAGCTCCGATGCCAACAAAATCAAAGAAAGATTTTTTGTAATAAAACGTAAAGAAGGAACTTTTGAAAAGACATCACCTTTTTTAATACATAAAGCAATACAAGGTTTGGTTGGTGAGCCCAAAACAATAAAAAAACTCCGGACAGGTGAACTACTAATAGAAGTCAGCAATAGCCAGCAAGCTTTGAATTTAAAAAAATGTACACATCTTGCTAACATTGCCGTCACCATATCGCCACGTAGATCATTAAATACATCTCGCGGTGTAATCTCGGAGTCTGATCTTTTGTAT
Source organism: Maratus speculifer (assembly GCA_964019185.1). Classification (NCBI taxonomy): domain Eukaryota; kingdom Metazoa; phylum Arthropoda; class Arachnida; order Araneae; family Salticidae; genus Maratus; species Maratus speculifer. The sequence goes on from OZ025293.1 coordinate 347,890,650, forward strand.
GTCACTGAAGACGAAATATTAGAAAACCTTAAAGACCAAAACGTCATCGAAGTCAAACGAATAAAAATTTACCGTAAAGACGAGCAAACCTCTAATCAAGTCCAAATACCTACGAAGCACATCATCCTCACATTTAATACACCCAACTTACCTAAATATATAATTGCTGGGTATTTATCATGCTCAGTTAGACCCTACATACCAAACCCATTGCGTTGCTTTAAATGTCAACGCTTTGGGCACTCAAAAATCTCTTGCCGAGGGAAACTCACTTGCGGTCGGTGCGGCGTAGCTGACCACGAAAGTATACAATGCCAAGCAACACCTTATTGTGTAAACTGTAAGAAAGACCACCCATCTCACTCAAAATCCTCCGAACAATGGAAGAAAGAAAAGGAAATACAAACCATACGTACTAAAGATAATATATCATATCCAGAAGCCAGAAAAATTGTTGAATCCAGGACTCCCAAAGTTGGTGTATCATATGCTACTGCCTTATCAAAAACTTCTCACAGAACTTATCAAACCATTGCAACACAAACAGAACTCCCTACTGAAACTAATCATCAATCAAACCAAAAAGAAAACAGCTCCTCAAATAATTTAAATAAAACTAATAGAACTACACAATCTAGCACATCTAAATTAGTCAATTCCGTTCCTCCTAAATCACCGCAAAATGGGACTTCAAAATCATCTCAATCTCTTTTTCCTAAAGCTCCACTCCATAAAAGAGGCACTCAAAATACAACCAAAATAACACCTTTAAAAACAAATCGTAAATCTGACACAGAAAAACACAGTCTTCCCATTATTAAAACTATTGTATCATCTGAAAACCTAGTCAAAAAGAAAAAGAATAAAACACAGAAACATCAACTAACTCCAAAGCAGGATACCAAAACTCATGAGACCACTGTGCAGGATGATGATGCTCTTTACCTTCATCCTCAACAGGATGCAGAATTGGACGATAGATAGTAGCATGTCTACTACCTCCGAACAAAACGACATAGATACTTATATCTAACTCACCCAATCATGACTAATATTATCTCATGGAACTGCCGTGGCTTTGTAATAAATATGACGAGATCCGAAACATTCTTCATGACAATCAACCTTTATGTTTAGCTCTGCAAGAAACGCATCTTAAACCTACTGACAAAGCAAAATTGCGCAATTACTCTACATATAGAAAAGATTTTTCAGGTACTGACAGAGCTACTGGTGGAGTAGCTCTTTTTATCTCAAATAATTTACCTCATACTTATATCAACTTAAATACTAACTTACAAGCAGTTGCAGTCCGCGTTCATATTAACCACTTAATAACAGTCTGTACCATATACTTGCCACCAAATCTGCCAATACAATCTGCACATCTAGATAATCTTATTCTTCAACTCCCCATTCCTTTCATTATTCTCGGAGACTTTAATGCCCACAGTCAAATGTGGGGTAACCATGACTCTAATCAACGTGGTAGTATAATTCAGAAAATTATATCTGACAATGGCTTATGCCTGCTCAATAATGGAGGTCATACTTACTTTCACGAGCCTACTCGCACCTTCCATGCCATAGACCTCACTATCTACTCCCCATCCATTTATCCATAATGGAACTTCTGGGTTTCTGATGACTTGCACGGCAGTGATCATTTTCCTACTTTTATATCGCAGACTACTCCCCACATGGATTCTAATAATTGTTTTAAACGCTATGTTTATGACAGAGCCTATTGGCCAACCTTTACAGACCTTGCTAATATTACGAATGATATGATAGAGGGTGACATAGACGATGCACTTGATAATATCACCCAGTGTATTATCAATGCTGCAGATTCTAGCATTCCAAAAACATCATCTACTCATAAACACAGGAAACCTTGGTGGAATAATGATTGCCAAAATGCAAAGAAGAAACAACAAAAGGCTTGGGGCCTCTTTCGGAGGTATCCTAATAATACTAATTACATGGCGTATAAAAAAGCAAAGGCTGAAGCTAGAAGAGTGAGACGCAAGAGCCAACGGGAGTCCTGGACTAACTACGTATCTAGCATAAACTTCAATACCTCGACCAAAGATCTGTGGCAAAAAGTGAAAAAATGTCTGGGCCTTTACTCAGAAAATCATATTTCCATTTTAAATTACAACGGTCACACCATTTCATCTCCTAAGAACATAGCAGAGACTATAGCTAATACCCTTGCATCCATCTCAAAATCAGACGCATATCCTGAACCTTTTCTGTCTTACAAAAGACGAACTGAAATGAACAGGATTAATTTTAATACTCATAATTCACTTTCATACAATCAACCATTCATTATGTCAGAGCTTTTAAAATGTTTGAAAGACAGCCACATATCCGCACCTGGTCATGACGGCATCACATATATCATGCTCAAGCATCTCTCGTCACTCTCCCTTAACAATCTACTCTCTTTTTTTAACAGAATATGGACTGAACAGACTTTTCCTAATGCATGGTGCAGAGCTATTGTTATCCCTTTTCCCAAACCAGGAAAAGATGCTACTAATCCCAATAATTATAGGCCAATTGCACTCTCTAGCTGCCTCTACAAGCTTCTTGAAAAGATGGTCAATTGTCGGCTCATTCATGTTTTGGAAACAATCGCCTTGCCGCTTTTCAAAGTGGTTTTCGACGTGGTAGATCAACTATCGATAACCTAATCCACCTTGAACATTACATTCGTACTGCATTTCTCAAACGCAGCCATTTGGTGTCAGTTTTCTTTGACATGGCGAAAGCCTATGACAGAACATGGCGATATGGGATCCTACGTGACCTTTTTAATTTAGAATTTCGCGGAAACCTTCCTATTTTTATCAAAAACTTCCTCGCAGTTCGGCTCTTCCAAGTTCGAATTGGAGGAATCCTTTCCAGTTTTTATGTACAAGAGGAGGGTGTACCTCAGGGTAGTGTCCTGAGTGTCACCCTCTTTGCTATAAAAATAAATGATATCCTTAATCAACTTCCACCCTCTGTGAAAGGTGATCTCTACGTGGACGACTTCCGTATTATGTGCATGGGGCAAGATATTCGCTTTATCGAGAGACAATTGCAAATTGCAATTAAAAGTATTCTTAGCTGGACAAATAAAAATGGTTTTGTAATATCTCAGGACAAAACTTCTTGTGTTCACTTCTGTAGACGAAGGAATCTGCATCCAGATCCTGAAATTTTTATCAACTCAACTAAAATTCCTGTTGTAGACAGTGTTCGGTACCTAGGCCTCCATTTTGATTAAAAGCTCACATTTTTACCACACATTTTACAATTAAGGACAAAATGTGAAAAGTCGCTGAACTTGCTGTAAGTACTATCTAACACCTCTTGGGGAGCTGACCGTACTTCTCTAATTAAAATATATAGGGCTGCAATCCGTGCAAAAATTGACTATGCCTGCCAGGTTTATGGTTCTGCCCGAAAATCTGTTTTAGAAAAACTTGACACTGTGCATCATAGCGCACTCCGTGTTTGCTCTGGTGCATTTCGTACTTCTCCAGTTTTAAGCCTTTACGTTGACTGTAATGAACCTTCATTGCATTATACTCGTGAAAAACTTTCACTGGAACTATTTTATCGTGTCCTTTCTCATCCTGGTCATCCACTTCATCCTTATATTTTAAATACTGACAATGATACTCTTTATCAGCATCGCCCTTCTTGCATTCCATCTTTTGGAGTACGAATGAGAGAATTTAGGAAAAAAGGTCAACGGAAAAAAGACAACGGAAAAAACGTCAACGGAAAAAAAGGCAACGGAAAAAACGTCAACGGAAAAAAGGGAAACGGAAAAAAGGTCAACAGATAAAAACGGCAACAATAAATAATGGTAATAAATGTCACTTCTTCAATAAATCGAAAGTTGATATACATTAGTTATTAAGTGAGGTATCTTAAGTTATAGAATACCGATTCTATGTTTCAAGTAAGCATACAAGTGTATCGGTTAGTACACGTGAATTGGTTATTGCAACTAGATTGCTGAATAGCTTACGCATAAAAACAGCGACTTTCATATATTTATGCAAACTTTGACCAAGGACATTCTTTGGAGTGAGAAAAAAGTTTAAAACAGGCAATGAAAAAAATAGTACAAATACATTTTAAATGGGGTGGAAAAAATGGAATATATATATATATATATATATATATATATATACTTGTTCTCTTGATATTTAATTATGTTATTTGAATTTTAAGGGGGATAACAGAAAATGAGTCGAAATGTGGAGATTTAGCACAAGAAAACTCAATTTTGGATACAGCAGCATAAACCATTTAAATTTAAAAAATAAGGAAATTTGTTATGGTGATTCTATTGATTATAGTAATAATAATAATAAAAATAATAATAATTGAATAAAAAATTGTAAGTATAAACATATTATTTCATTTTTCGACAAGTGAATTACATTTTGTTATAAGGTTGTGTTTTCTCACGATGATCTTTATCAGGTTTTCGCGTGCGAAAATTTTGTCAAAAACACCATTTTGGACCTCAATTTCTGGAAGGCCACCTGCATTTATCGAAAAATGAAAACATTATTCGACTTTATGGTTTCTAAATAAGTCCCCCCTTGTCAAATCCGCTCCACTAGTGGCTAAGAGGTTGTGCCCTCGAAACTGGTAGATGGGAGGTGGTGGGTTCGAACCCAATCGCATCCGTTGACCAAATCGTTCGGAGTTTTCCATCGTTTTCTTCTAACCTTGGGTAACCTTGCGTAAATACAGTTAGAAAGACCTCCACGGAGGAATTTCCTACAAGGGCCTATATACCCGGGCAGATAATCGGTAGTAACAACAATAACAATCCCAATTTCCAAATCGGTAAACGAAAAAAAAGTGCCTGGAAAAAAAGGACCGGTAAAAACATGAGCATATATAAATATAATGTAATAACATTGATAATAATAATAGTTGAATCATAGATTAATATTTTATTATATTTATATAATTTTATAAATTTACTTATATTTATATATTTTATATTTTTTAATATTATTTAAAATAATAATTATATTTAATACTTATATACTATATTATTCTTACTACATTATTATTATTATTTATTATATTTTATATTTAATTTTTTATATTTATATATTATAATACATATAATATACAGTATAACACATAATAATTAATATAATAACATAATAAAAATATATAATAATGTATAAATATAAATTAAATATAAAATTACTAATGAATAATTAATTATTATTTAAATATTATTAATTATTAAATATTATAATTGTTTATTCATTTCTTCTTCTTCTTCTACAAGTATTATCGAAAAATGAAAACATTATTCGACTTTATGGTTTCTAAATAAGACCCCCCCTTGTCAAATCCGCCCCACCAGTGGCTAAGAAGTTGTACTCTCGAAGCTGGTAGACGGGAGGTGGTGGGTTCGAACCCAATCGCATCCGTTGACCAAATCGTTCGGAGTTTTCCATGATTTTCTTCCAACCTTGTCTCTTTCTTGCCTTGTAATTATTTTTATTAATAGAACCACCATAACAAATTTCGTTATATTTTTAATTTTATTTTAAATGGTTTATGCTGCATGTTGCCAAATTGAGTTTTCGTGTACCAAATTTTAAAATTTCGACTCTTTTTCTGTTATCCGTCTGAACATTCTAAATATCAAGACAACAAATTTTTTTGTGTCTTTTTTCCACCCTATTAAAATATATATACCTGTATTTTTTTTCACGTTTGCCCCTTTTTCGTCACTTAAAGAATGATTTTGGTCAAAGTGTCAATAAAGATATGAAAGTTGCTGTCTTTATACATAAGCTTTTACCTGTTGCCCTTTTTTCCGTTGCCTTTTTTTCCGTTGACGTTTTTTCCGTTGCCCTTTTTTCCGTTGCCCTTTTTTCCGTTGACGTTTTTTCCGTTGACCTTTTTTCCGCGCACCCGAATGAGAAACCTAATCAACAATAGCCCTTTGAATGATATTGAGGTGAGTACATGCTCTTTGCATGTATTCCCTCCTTGGAAGCCGCCTAGCATTATCTCTCTTCATCCTTTTAAAGGATTTGATAAAAATAACATGGTCCCTATTGTTTTTCAACAATTATTCTCTACTCATCGTACAAATTATAATAGCTATACTGATATTTATACAGATGGTTCGAAATGTGGCGACATTGTTGGTTGTGGGGTTTTTTATGATAACACCTTGTTGAGTTACCAGCTTCACCCTTCCACTTCAATTTTTACAGCAGAATTAATTGCAATAGAAAGAGCCATGTTACACATTTCCCATCATCATAACACATCCTTCATTATTTACACAGACTCAAATAGTTCTATTGATGCTATTAAATCTTTTAATAATCATCCTTATGTGTTAGCCATCCTTAACATTTATAAAGATTTGACAAATAGCGGCTATAGTATTTTGTTTTGCTGGGTACCTGGACACATGGGTATACCTGGAAATGAAAAAGCAGATATGGCGGCAAAACTTGCTCGTGACCCCCTTCACCACAAAGTCCCATTCTCAGACGTTAAACTAACTATTAAACGCCTTAGTTATAATAAATGGCAAGAAAGCTGGGACTTGACTTTCAATAATAAACTGCATAGTATCAAACCAACAATCGTGACCTGGCCTCCAATTTATCCAAGAAAAAAGGATGTTATTCTAACTCGTCTGAGAATTGTACATTCAAGGATTACACATAAACATCTGTTACTTAGGGAGGATGCACCCATGTGTCCAAAATGTCATTTTGATCACTTGACTATTCACCATATTTTAACTGACTGCCCAGGCCTCCGACACTTGTACAGGACATTTTTTAACTCATCATCTCCAACCTTGACAAACCTCATTGGGGAATTACCTCATGGGGCACTCTTTACTTTTTTAAAAAGTGCTGGATTTTATTTTGACATATGATCTTTTAATGTTTATTATTTATTTTATGACTTTGTTTCTCAGTTTGCCCTTTCTTTTTATTTACTTTTAATTGTACATCCTAACTTTTTACTTTTCTACCATTGCTTGACTGTATCTGGATGGGATACCCTATCCAGATATTTCCATATTTTGATTTTTTAATCTTTGTTTTGGCACAGCATGTCCCTGAAGGGATTTTGTGCCATTAAACCCTATACAACCAACCAACCAACCAACCCTACCCTTTGTCTGGTAGCCCTCAATTAGAACGCGAGCTACCGTCCTCTGAACCGGTTAAAATAATTGAACTAAAGAAGAAACGACAGAAATTGACAGCACTATCAAATAAGTCATCTCAACTCGAAACCAAGACAAAAGCTGCCACGAATACCAAAATACCACAGAAACCTGATATTTCCAGAAAACATAATCTAACCCCCCCCCCCCTATACAAACGTATAAAAACGAACTCCAGCCTCTCCACAATGGAAGACTGTAAGGTAGGTGGAGGAAAAATTCTGGCCTCAGCTCAATCATAAGAAACATTAAGGGTCCAAAACAGCTACAGCAGTACGTGGACAAGGTTATGGAATCAGAATCCTATAGCAATGACTCGGATGCCAATGAAAATACTGTACTAGAAAAAATTGTGCCTGATTGACACTATAAAACCTCATGACTAATAATATCTCTTGGAACTGCCGCGGCTATCGCAACAAATACACTACTGGCCATTAAAATTGCTGCACCAGGAAGAAATGCAGATAACCAAATATTTATTGGACAAATATATTATGATAGAAACAACAAGTGATTAAATTTTCAAGAAATTTGGGGACATAGATCCTCAGAAATCAATACCCAGAACAACCAAATCGGGCAGTAATAAAAGCACTTATACGCCTGGGCATTGAGTAAAACAGAGATTGTATGACATGTACAGGTACAGAAGATCATGCAGCTTCAACACGATGCCACAGTTCTTCAACCGTAGTGACTGGCGTATGGTTATGAACCAGTCGCACGGCGAGAGTTGACCAGATGTTTTCTATTGGTGAGAGATCTGTTAAACTTGCTGGCCAGGGCAACAGCCAAACATTTTCCGTATCAAGGAAGATCTGTACAGTTCCGGAAACATGCGATCGGACATCATCCTGCTTAAACTTAGGGTTACGCAGTTCTCAAATTAAGGGTAGAACCACGGGTGGTAAAGTATCAGAAATGTAACGTGCCCTGTTGAAAGTGCCGCCAGTGCGAATAAGAGATGACCGCGACGTGTATCCAATGGCACCCCATACCATCACGCCAGGTGATGGGCAAGTATGACGAAGAAGAATGCACGCCGCCAATGCCCGTTCAGCACGATGCCGCCAAACACGAATGCAACCATCATGATGTTGTAAATAGATTCTGGATTCATCAGAAAAAATAACTCCTCGCCACTCGTGCACCCAGGTTTGTCCTTGATCACACCATTCAAGGTACTCCTATCTATGACGCAGAGTCAAGATAATTCGCAGGCATAGTGTCCAAGCTGAGAGTCCATGCTACTGCAAACGTCGTCGAACTGTTTGTGCAGACACTTTTTGTCTTGCAAATGACCCCATTTCTTCACTCAAAGCTCTTTACATAGTTGCACATCCATTACGGCCATACGGATAACATGCCTCTCTTCTCGGCTGCTAGCGATAGGGGGCCGTTGAGATCCCTTAAGGCGTTCCGTATTACCGTCCGGAATTCATCGATTGCATATTCTACGAACAGTCATTAGATCTCGACCAACGCGAGCAGCAATACTGCAATATGAAAAAACCACAATCCCGTTAAGCTACAATTCGACCTTTGTCAAGGTCAGAAACATGCTGGTGCGCATTTATTCTTTTTACACGAGGCATCACAACAATTTTTCACCAGGCAACAATGCTCAAATGCAATTTCTGTGTGAGAAACCGGCTGAACAATTTCCTCATTTAAACGCATCGCAGGTGTCGCTACCGGCACCTGCTTTGTCAGAATGTGCTGAAAAGCTAATCATTTGCATATCGCAGCATCTTCTTCCTGTCGTTTAAATTTAATGTCTGTAGCATGTTGCTTTCATAGTGTAGCAATTTTATTGGCCAGTAGTGTATGATGAAATCTGTGATATTTTCTCAGACCATCAACCACTCTGCTTACCTCTCCAGGAAACTCATTTTAAACCTAACGACAAAGCGAAATTACGCAACTATGCAACATACAGAAAAGACTTTAATGGTAGTGACAGGGCCACTGTTGTGAGTTTCTCTTGTAATATTCAGTTATAGCAACATTAGTACAACTTAGTAAAACAAGAATATTAATACGACCCACTTTTACAAAAAAATTACCCCACAACTCTATGAAATAAGAGGTTTCTTTAATATGCCAAATTCAATAATATAAACAATATATATATCAGGACAAGAGCAACTCACTATACTTCAATAAATTCTGACACAATTACCAGAGATGTTAATGGTTTAGACAGTCAGAATTCTATGAAGCAACCCATGACGTTAGTGTTATCTGTCACTCAACTTCAACCTTTATTTAATTATTCATACATTTATTTTATTTATTATTATTATTATTTTCAATGTTGCGTTGTGTCGTAACCTTACTCCCTCATATTAGCAAAATGTGAATTCAACTCAAGACATAATCAACATATTCAAAAGACATTCAGAAAGTTTTGATTAATGTGTATTTTATTTTAAAAATGAATAAACATAAAACTACTAGCTAAAAATTTACATATTAATTTAAATATATCTTCTTGAGTATATATTTTCAACTCTATATTTAGCATACACACTTATAAATATTATTTTATCACGTCACAACAATTTCCCCAGGGGGATACCTTCTTTAGGTTTTCACGGGCTTCACAACCCTGGGGCACCTGAGTGATCTTTCTCCTTTCCTTTTCCTCTTACTCCTCTGGTCTTCTTTTCCTCTTTGTTTCACTCTCGTTGTGGTTTCCTCTTCGGAGGTGAGGGCAATTCTGTATGAGCCGATGTCATCCTGCATATCGACTCATGGAGAATTGTAAACCACCCACGTGTTGGCCGTGCGTGGCGACCCGTGTCCCTGGAAAGGGGGATCCTGGCAGTTGAGGGACACCAACACACTGCTTTGGCCTCTGCTTCAGGTAGACGGGAGGTGCATTTGGTCCCGTATGCATCAATCGGCTGGTCAGCTGACATTTGTCACTGGCTTTAGGGATCAAGTGATCGAACAACTACTAGTCATCTCGTTAAGGGTGGAGACTGACATACGGTTGTCTTGTGACCGTATGGGCCCTGGTTAGCACTGGTGCACGAATGTGCATCCCTTTGTAGGGCTCGGGAGTGGGTGGTGCGGCCGGGGTCTGAATCTTATTTTTTCTAAACATGGATGGAAACACTTCTTTTCCTTCTACTTCTCTCCCTCGTGGAGAGCAACAAACTGCACTGTCTTCCTCACATACTCGCTTTTTTATTGTGAAACGTACTGATAGTCACTCTGATTGCTCCTTTAAAAAAACTTCCCCATTTCTTATAGCTAAAACTTTCCAGTCTGTCTTGAGAGATGGATATTCTCTCAAGAAATTACAATCTGGCGATTTGCTGGTAGAGGTTTCTACAGCCAAACAATCACAATTTCTCTCAAATTGCACTACAATAGGCACCTTTTCTGTTTCCGTACAAGTACATAGAACTTTAAATACAAACCGCGAAGTAATATCTGAACCTGATCTTTTGTACTCCACCAAAGATGAACTTCTAGAAAATTTAAAAGACCAAAATATCATAGATGTACGCCGTATCACCATCCGTAAAAATGAGTAGATAATTCCCACCAAACATATTATTCTAACCTTCAATAGCACTACTTTACCACCTAGAATTAAAGTAGGATATCTAAGCTGTCGAGTCCGACCATACATACCAAACCCCGTCCGTTGCTTTAAATGCCAGCGTTACGGACATACAAAAACAAACTGTCGTGGATCTCTCACCTGTGCACGTTGTGCAGAAGTCGGCCATGACAATACCTCATGTGAAAAATCCGAATGCTGCGTTAATTGTAAAGGAAATCATACAGCATATTCCCGCAAGTGCCCTAAATGGAACCGTGAAAAAAAATAGTTACTATAAAAATTACTCAGAATTTGTCCTATCCTGATGCCCGTAAACTTGTTGAAAATAGAACCCCATCTGTCGGAATTACCTACTCCAGCTTACTCAAGAAGCAATCAACATCCGTAAGACACATGGCTACACAAACTGATGTCTCATATTCACGCGATAAATCTACCGTAACACAATCGACCAACACACCATTCTCTGAACCAGCAAAAATAAATGACATAGAGAAAAACATCAGAAATTAACAGCTCTATCTAATAAGTTATCTCAATCCCAAACTAAAAAAAAAGCTACCACGAATACCACCATACCACAGAAACCTGATATCCCCAGAAAACAGAATCTAAAAAAACCCCCAATACAAACGACTAAAAAGAAAACCTCAACTCCTGTCTCTGTACAGTGGAAGACTGTGAGGAAGGGGAGGCAAAAATCTGGCATCAGTTCAGTAATCAAAAACATTGAAGATCCCAAACAACTGAAGCATTACACGGATGAGGCTATGGATGCCGAGTTATACTGCGATGACTCGGATGATGATGAAAATATTGTATTCGAAAAATCTGTGCCTCATTAAACTATAAAATTACCCCATTCATGACTAATATTATATCGTGAAACTGCCGTGGCTATCGCAACAAATATGATGAAATCCGTGATATTCTGTCAGACCATCAACCACTCTGCTTGGCTCTTCAGGAAACTAATTTAAAACCAAACGATATTGCGAAACTACGCAATTATACAACCTACAGAAAAGACTTTACTGGTAGTGACGGGGCCACTGGTGGAGTGGCTCTATTTATATCACGTAATTTGCCCCATTCGAATATAAATTTAAATACTAACATACAAGCAGTTGCAGTCCGTGCACATATTAACAGACTTATAACTATCTGTACCATTTACTTACCACCTAATCAATCTATTCAATCAGCAAATATTGATCATCTCCTACATCAACTCCCTACTCCTGACATCATTCTGGGAGACTTTAACGCCCACAGTCAACTGTGAGGTAACCAAAACTCAAATGAACATGGTGATATCATAGAAAAAATGATATCTGACAATGGCTTATGCCTGCTAAATAATGGTGATCATACATATTTTCATGAACCCACACGCACCTTTCATGCAATAGACCTCATCATTTGTTCTCCTTCAATATATCCTTATTGGAATTTCTGGGTGTCAAATGATCTACACGGCAGTGACCACTTTCCCATTGTTATTACTTTGACCACTCCTTGTGGAGATTTTAATAATCATACCAAAAGATATGTTTATGACAGAGCCAACTGGCCAACTTTTACTACACTTGCAAACATTACAAATAGCATGATAGAGGATAATATTGACAAAGCACTCGATAATATTACTCAATGTATTATCGGTGCTGCTGATGCTAGCATACCTAAAACCTCATCTACTCATAAAAACAGAAAAACATGGTGGAACAGCGAATGCCAAAAAGCTAAGAAAAAACAACAAAAGGCTTGGGGTCTGTGATGTAGAATCACATATAGTTTTCTTAAATTTTACATTTTTCTAAATTACAGTTAAAGCTAATCTTTAATTAAATGTCCATTTTATCTTAACGTTTATTTTCGATTCCACAATAACTTTCCGTTCAAAAGAAAAGAAAGAAAAACATCTAGCATCTGCCTTATTACTGAAAAAACGGCTATCAGATAAAGAGAATTCATTAAGATGCGTATTTCACCCTTGCTGGAAACAAATAAAAAAAGAATAAAGTTCGAATGTGTTTGCGGTCAGTAAAATTTCATTTTCTCTCTGCGTAATGTTGAGCCTAACTTCTTTATTACATAAAAACTTTTCATGTACATGCTCTGTATTTTGTCTATTGATAACATTCTCCCAAAACAGACATATAACGTACGATGTTGGCGCGAATTCTTTTTGGCGTATTTTTTTAGGACTGCCCATTTCTGGTTGCCCTGCATTAAATTCAAAATCATCTTAATTGTTTAAAGCGTAACAGAAAATTTCATGGTTATGATATCATTCACTTTTCATATGCTCCTTTCGCCAATTCTAAGATGCCAATGTGTGAATTCTGAATGAGAAAATTGAATTGCCTCTCTCTCGCTTCATGCACTCAGTCATGTAACAAAGGTCTCTTGAAAAATGGTTACAGGCACCATCCCTAATTATTTCAGTAAGAAATGATTTAATTTTTATAACTCTACTTTAAATAAACAAAGTTCTCAAAAGGCATTTATTTTATTGATCACAGCCTACAACTCTAGCGAATGCATTTCTTTGAAAAGAACCTGGTCGCAATACTTTAAAATACAGATCTACACTACAGGGTCTATTTCGTAGGTACCCAAACTATAATAACTATATAGCATTTAAAAAAGCAAAGGCAGAGGCTAGACGCATAAGACGCAAAAGCCAGCGTGAATCCTGGATTAAGTATGTTTCAAGCATAAACTCTAACACATCCAGTGAAGAGCTTTGGAAAAAGGTGAAAAAAAGAATGGGTCTGTATTCTGAAAATCATATTTCAATTTTAAAACATAACGGTCAAACCATCACTTCCCCTAAGAACATAGCTGAAACAATAGGGCAAACCCTAGCATCTATTTCAAAATCAGACGCATATCCGGAACCTTTTTTATCTTATAAAAGACAAACTGAAATGATCAGAATTAATTTTAATACTCATAATTCTTTTTCATACAACCAACCTTTCATTTTATCAGAGCTTCTAAAGTGTTTGCAGGACAGTCACCTGTCTGCCCCGGGCCCCGATGGCATCACCTACAGCATGCTTAAACACCTCTCCACATCCTCTCTAAAAAATCTGATTTCTTTTTTTTAAACTGGATATGGACAGAACAGCTTTTTCCCAAGGACTGGTGCAAAGCCATCGTTATCCCTTTTCCTAAACCGGGTAAAGATGCCAGCAATCCTAATAATTACAGACCAATCGCACTTTCTAGCTGCCTTTGCAAACTCCTTGAAAAAATGGTCAATTGCCGCCTCATTTATGTTTTAGAAACTAACAATTATCTTGCCGCTTTTCAGAGTGGTTTCCGATGTGGTAGGTGTACTATAGATAATCTTATCCATCTTGAACACTACATTAGAACAGCTTTTCTTAAACGCAGCCATTTGGTGTCAGTATTTTTTGACATGGCTAAAGCCTATGACAGAACATGGCGTTATGGGATCCTTCGTGACCTTTTTAACTTGAACTTTCGAGGGAACCTCCCTATTTTTATTAAAAACTTCCTTGCGGTGCGACTGTTCCAAGTTCGCATTGGAGGAACGCTTTCTAGTTATTATGTACAAGAAGAGGGTGTACCACAGGGCAGTGTCCTGAGTGTCACCCTCTTTGCTATTAAAATAAACGGCATACTTAGTCAACTACCCCCTTCTGTGAAGGGAGATTTATATGTTGACGACTTTCGCATCATGTGTATGGGACAGGATATTCGTTTTATTGAGAGACAGTTGCAAATTGCCATCACTCGCATTCTAAATTGGACAAATAGAAATGGTTTTATTATATCCCAGGACAAAACTTCTTGTATGCATTTCTGTAAACGTAGAGGTCTGCATCCTGTACCAGAAATTTTTATCAATTCAACGCAAATTCCAGTTGTAGACAGTATTCGTTACCTTGGCCTGTACTTTGACAATAAACTAACTTTTTTGCCACACATTCTATATTTGCGGACAAAATGTGAAAAATCACTAAATTTACTCAAAGTACTATCGAACACTTCCTGGGGAGCTTATCGCACTTCACTTCTCAAAATTTATCGTGCTGTCATCCGCTCTAAAATGGACTATGCCTGCCAGATTTATGGTTCTGCATGTATGTCTGTTCTTAAAAAACTTGACACTGTGCACCACAACGCACTTCGTGTTTGCTCTGGTGCATTTCGTACCTCTCCAGTTTTAAGCTTATATGTTGACTGTAATGAACTAGCATTACACCATACTCGAGAAAAATTTTCATTAGAATTGTATTACCGTGTTCTGTCGCATCCTGAGCATCCACTTCGCACTTACATTTTAAATACTGACTATGATATTCTTTATCAGCACCGACCCTCTTGCATACCATCGTTTGGGGTAAGAATGCGAAATCTTATTGACAATAGCCCTATGTGTAATATCGAGGTAAGCTCAAATCCATTGCATATACTCCCACCTTGGATACCACCTAAAATTGCCACTCTCTACCCTTTTAAATATTATGAAAAAAAGAATTTGGCACCTGCAGTCTTTCAACAGCTGTTTGCTGCACATCGCGCTAATTTTAATAATTATACAGATGTATATACAGATGGTTCTAAGAGTGGTGATATTGTGGGATGTGGAATATTCTGTAATGACACTAGCTGGAGCTACTGGCTGCACTCTTCAACCTCTATATTTACAGCTGAATTGATTGCAATTGAGAAAGCTATGCAGTTATTATCTTATCATCAAGGCACAGACTTCATTATTTATACCGATTCCAAAAGTTCTATTGAAGCTATAAAAACTTTAAAAAGACACTCTTTTCTTTCTGCCATCCTGGAGATTTACAATAATTTAACAAGACATGGCTATAATTTTTTTTTTTTTTTTGCTAGGTACCTGGGCACATGGGTATCTCTGGAAATGAAAAAGCAGATGAGGCGGCAAAACTGGCTCTTAATACCTTAAACCATAAAATTCCATTTTCAGACGTTAAACTACTCATAAAATCTTTTATTCATACAATTTGGCAAGAAGGTTGGGATCTGGAATATAACAATAAATTGCACCATATCAAACCAACAATCACCACTTGGCCTCCTGATTATCCAAGAATGAAAGATGTCCTTTTGACTCGTCTGAGAATTGGATATTCTAGAATAACTCATAAACATCTTTTATTCCGGGAAGATACACCCATGTGTCCATATTGTCATTTTGATTACCTGGCCATTTATCATTTTTTAACTGACTGTCCTGGCCTTCGGCACTTGTACAGACTGTATTTTAATTCATCATCACCAATCTTGACAAACCAGATTGGGGAAACACCTCATGGGGCACTCTTCACCTTTTTAAAACGTATTGGACTATATTTTGATATATAATTCTTTACTACTGACCAGTTTTATAACTCGACTTGTCTTGCTTTATTAGACACCTGGAAGAGTAATATTTCTTTTTAATTTTGTACTTTTACATGACTCTGTCTGGATGGGACCCCATCCAGACAGGTTTGTTTTAGTCTGTTTTTGTATTATTATTCTTTGTTTTGGCGCAGCATATCCCTCAAGGGATTTTGTGCCACTAAAATTCATACAACCAACCACGTCACTACAATACTGCACGTTGCTTCTCTAATATTTTTCTATTAGTGTAATTTGATTTTCATGTACACCTTTACAAAATTTAAATGTAAGATTAAAAGTTTTTATAAAAAAATAAAATATATAACAATATATTAATCACAATGTTTCTACTGTAATCAAAGTTACAACTATCAATTTTATCTTTGATAAATTATGAATACTTTTTTTTTTCTTTATTTCAAACGTTGGCAATATTTACCAACACCTTAAAAGAGTTAATGACAAAAATCTTTTATTTTAACTCTCACCAACGTCCGCTATCTGATGACACAGATCTTTCCTAGGAGAAGGGGGGCTTAATCCACTCGGGCCGACTCTCATGGAGATTTGGACCTCCAACATCAGACTTGGCAATCACACTTGCTTCGACACTGGCTGATTAGACCATCGGTTGAAATCGCCAAGGGACACTTCTCTCGCTGTAGGAAGCCCGGGCCTCCGCAGACTTAACCGAAGCTCAGCGTATGGGATGTTGGCATCCTCGCGACATAGATGATTTCGCACCTCGAAGGGTCCTCTCCGAACCAAACGGCTAACGCACTTCCTCGCTCGACCTGGGCAAATTTTCCCCTTTTCAACGCAGAGCCGCTGATGAAGCAAATCCCACCGCTCAATTGCCGGATGGACCTGTCCTGCCGCATGCCGCAGCTATATTCAGCAACGCTACCTCGGCTCCCTGACGATGCTAGAGCAGATTTACCAGCCCGCGTGCAAAGTTCATCACCGTGCTAGAGCTATCTCCTGTTCCAGCCAGCAAAAAACAAAATCGGACGATTTTCTTACTTTCCCCTTTTTTTCTTTTTTTTTAAAATTGACCATCTCTCCTAAATATCTTCCACCAATTGCCACTTTCTCAATAACAAAATAAAAACTATCAACCTTATCATAGGCCGGAGTACCCCTGTGATCTCTGACCCCGTTGCCATGCAACCATTGCTACGCATGAATACTGGATACTCTACGACCCCACGCATCGCGAACCTACAGCTGTTCAGATATAAACACATCTAAACACCCTTATATGTATTTTCCTTTCCAAATTTATGACCTACTGTCGCAAAGTGTAACAAATTCTTTACGGTCGTAAAAATATCCCCATCATAAATATGTCCATATCTTATTTTACTAAAGGCACTTGTGAAAATAGCATTTTACAGCTGTTCCTCACATAAAATGGACAAAAACACCCCCCATAAAATATATTGTCAAATTTTGCCTGGGAAGTGTTTAGCGAATCGCTCCCATGTTTTCCCACACGTGCAAAATAGATATTTGAAACGCTTTTGTGTGTCTCGAATAAACGGTCACGAGACACCACCCTCATTGAATTTAAAAAGAATTAATAGTAACTTGTCCTCAAATCCTTCTGCCTTAACATTTGATTGTTTAGAGAATCGCTCCCATGTCTTCCCACACGTGCTCCCCCAAGGGGATACCTTCTTTAGGTATTCAAGGGCTTCACAACCCCGGGGCATCTGAGTGATCTTTATCCTTTCCTTTTCCTCTTACTCCTCTGGCCTTCCTTTTCTCTTTGTTTCACTCTCGATGTGGTTTCCTTTTCGGAGGTGAGGGCAATTCTGTATGAGCCGATATCATCCTGTATATCGACTCATGGAGAATTGTAAACCATCCACGTGTTGGCCGTGCGTGGCGACCCGTGTCCCTGGAAAGGGGCATCCTGGCAGTTGAGGGAAACCAACACACAGCTTTGGCCTCTGCTTCAGGTAGACGGGAGGTGCATATGGGCCCCGTGTGCATCAATCGGCTGGTCAGCTGACTTTTGTCACTGACTTTAGGGATCAAGTGAGCGAGCAGTTACTAGTCATCTCGTTAAGGGTGGAGACTGACATAGGATTGTCTTGTGACCGTATAGGCCCTGGTTAGCACTGGTGCACGAGTGTGCATCCTCTTGTTGGGCTCGGTAGTGGGTGATGCGGCCGGGGTCTGAATTATTATATTTTTAAATATGGATAGAAACACTTCATTTCCTTCTACTTCACTCCTTAGCGGAGAGCAACAAAATGCACAGACTTCCTCCCTCACTCGCTTCTTTGTTGTTAAACGTACTGATAGCCACTCCGATAGCTCCTTTAAAAAAACATCACTTTTTCTAATTGCTAAAACCTGCCAGTCTGTCTTAGGGGATGGTTATTCCCTCAAGAAACTACAATCTGGGGATTTACTAGTTGAGGTTTCTACAGCCAAACAATCACAATTTCTCTCTAATTGCACTACAATAGGCACCCTTTCTGTTTCAGTACAAGCACATAAAACTTTGAGTACAAGTCGTGGGGTAATATTCAAACCTGATCTGTTATTTTCCACAAAAGAACTTCCGAGTATTTTGAAAGGGCAAAATATGATAGGTGCACGCCGAATCGCTATTCGTAGAAATGACCAGATAATTCCTACTAAGCACATTATTGTAACCTTCAGTAGCCCAACATTACCAACAAGAATTAAAGCAGGCTATCTAAGCTGTCGAGTCCGACCATATATACCAAACCCCATCCGTTCCTTTAAATGCCAGCGTTACGGACATACTAAAACAAACTGTCGTGGCTCCGTTACCTGTGCACGTTGTGCAGAGGTCGGCCATGACAATACGTCATGTGAAAAATCCAAACGCTGTGCAAACTGTAAAGGAGATCATACAGCCTATTCTCGTACTTGTCCTAATTGGAGCCATGAAAAAGAAATAATCACTATGAAAATTACCCAGAATCTGTCTTATCCAGATGCCCGTAGACTCGTTGAATCCAGAACCCCATCCCTTGGAATTTCCTACTCCAGCTTACTTAAGCAGCAATCTAAACCTGTAAGACACACAAGTACTCAGACTGACTCCTCTTCTCTATCAAGCTGTTCACCTGAAAAAACATCACCTATCATTACAAAGAAGACTCGTGATGCCCACGCTACCGCTGTTACCAGAGTTTTTCCAGAATTAGTGCTTAGGAAACCTTCATCAGAGCCTGTGAAAATAGAATATGGGACAAGTCAATCGCAGAAATCAAGTCAAGTAAAAAACTTAACCAAAGCAGAGGATGAAAAAAAAACCTGATTCATCTGCATTAAATTCCCAGAAACCCAATAATACTAGTTCAATTAAAAGACCAACCCAAAATCCAAAAACGATTAAGACTGTTCGTGGTTCTTCACAATGGCAAACTGTGAAGAAAAAAGAGAAAAAAACCATATCATAGCTCAAATGTCACTAATTTGAAGGATCCCTAACAAATGCACCATTATGTGGAGGAAGCGATAGTCAGAGGCATACGACTCTAATATGGATGATGAGAATGCTGTTTTCGAGGAGTATGTACCAGATTGATTCTTGGTTTTAATTCTGCGATCTTTAGCTTGTTTTTGTAGTTATCTTTTACATTCTTTATTTTTTACTTATTTTAAATTATTTTTAACTCTTTTAATCGTGTTTTGTGTACAGCATCTTATGCCACTTTCATGTTTTTAGCATTGAATGTTTTTAACTTACCAGACATTTTAATTACAGTTTTAACATGTTGACATAACGTTTTTTATTCTATGAAAGCCTTTTAATGTGAGTTTTTTATATTTTAACTTTTTTTCATTGCTTTATATTCTTAAGTCGTATCCTCACCTTGTTCTTGGCGCAGCATGTCCCTGATGGGACCTTGCGCCATAAAACTCAATCAACCAACCTTCCCACACGTGCAAAATAGATGTTTGAAACGCTTTTGTGTGTCTCGAATAAATGGTGACGAGACACCACCCTCATTGAATTTAAAAAGAATTAATAGTAACTTGTCCTCAAATCCTTCTGCCTTAACAGCTCTCTTTATATCTCGCAGTGTACCTCATTTTCAAATTAATTTGAATACTAACTTACAAGCTGTTGCAATCCGCGTACATATAAACAGAATTATTACTATCTATACTATATACTTGCCACCAAACCCATCCATTCATTCAGCAGATCTTGATAATCTCATTCTCCAACACCCCTCTCCTTTTATCATGCTCGGTGATTTTAATGCTCATAGCCAATTGTAAGGTAATTCTGACAATCAACGTGGAGATACAATAGAAAACTAATTCTGACAATGGCTTATGCCTACTCAATAATGGTGATCATACGTATTTCCAAGAACCAAGTCGCACCTTTCATGCTATAGATCTCATTATTTGTTCCCCTTCCATTTATCCATATTGGAACTTCTGGGTGTCTAATAACCTGCACGGCAGCGATCATTTTCCTACTTTCATCACTCAGACTACTCCCCTCAAGGATTCTAATAACTGTTTTAAACGCTATATCTATGGTAGGGCGAATTGGCCAACTTTCACAGACAGTGTTAAAATAACAAGCGATATGATAGACTGTGACATCGACGATGCCCTTGATAATATTACCCAATGTATTATCAATGCTGCAGATATTATCCTCAGCAGATACCAATCTCACACTCTTTACCGCGACACAGGAACCCATGGTGGAATGACGATTGTCAAAAGACAAAGAAAAATCAACAGAAAGCTTGGGGCATCTTTCGTTGCTAAGCCAATAATAATAATTATCTGGCTTTCAAAAAAGCAAGTGCTGAAGCTTGAAGAGTGCGACGTAGAAGTCAACGTGAATCCTGGATGCAGTACGTTTCCAACATAAACTCAAATGCTTCCAGTAAAGTCCTTTGGAAAAAAGTGAAAAGCTGTATGGGACTATATTCAGAAAACCGCATCTCAATCTTCAATCATAATGGACAGACTATTGCTTCTCCCAAAAATATAGCTGAAACAATAGAAGGTACTCTGGCATCCAATTCTAAATCCGACTCATACCCTGAACCTTTCTTATCATACAAAAGACAAATGGAATCTACCAGCATAAATTTTAATTCTCGCCATTCTCATGACTATAATTTACCTTTTACAAAATAAAACTCCAAAGTTGTTTGCAAAATAGCCGTTAACTGCTCCAGGACAAGATGGCATCACATACACCATTCTAAAATATCTTTGCAACACCTCTCTCAATAACTTACTCACTTTTTATAATAGAATCTAGATTGAACATACGTTTCCAAAAGCCTGGTGTAAAGCTATTGTCATTCCTTTCCCGAAACAGGTAAAGATTCCAGTGATCCAAACAACTACAGCCCCCCCAGGGGAATACCTTCTTTAGGTATTTACGGGTTTCGCGACCCCGGATTCCCGAGCGATCTTTCTCCTTTCCTTTTTTCTTCTCTATTTTATTTGGCTATCCTTTTCTCTTTGTTTCACACTTTTTAATCTTCTCTTTTCAGTTTGTTATCCCTCTGTTCTTGTTTGTGTTTTTACTAACTCTTTGTTCTTGTTTGTTTTCTTACTAACTCTTTGTTCTTGTTTGGGGTTTTTAGACTAACTTTTTGCTCACATTGTTCTTAGTTCTACTAAATTTGTTGCTGTTCTCTTGTTAAAAAAAAAAAAGAAAGAAAGAAAAAAAAATTAAAAATGACAAAAGACAAAAAAGACACTTTTTTTAAGCTCCCTCTCGAATAACTCTTTTACAATAGTGGTTTTTTTATTCACGTGAGACACCCTGGGTGTTGAGGTTTCTTTTAACCTCATCGACTCGTCTCTTCCTTTTTAGGTTGATATCGAGTCCCAGGGTGCAGGGCATCTCTGAACTCTGGTTCCGAGTACGGGGGGCGCCATGCTTGCATGGTGGTGGTTAGAATTAACACCGGAGGACTGGTGCCTTTCGACGTAAGGGCCGGCTGTAGGTTGGACAGAGCTGTAAAGGCTTACCTACGGCTACCCATTCTCCCTGGAAAAGAACCAGAGCTTCGAGGATGCTATCGAGTTTAACCCAATGTTCGAAAAACGTGGGGGTCTGTTGAAAATAGTTTTCGCCCTTTTGAGACCTGCACCAGTCGTAACGGTAAGAAGAAGGGTCGGTGACCAGGCCCGATGCCTGGCGTTTTATTTTATCTCTCTCTCTATTATGGCGACAATTTAGGAATTAAGACATGCGATGTGGTAGCCCCACAACCCCATCACTCACTTAAAAATCAGCCTGAAACTGTAATGTCTCAGAGCTCATCAGAGATGGATCTATCTGCTTACGAAGTGGTAGCCCCACAACAAAATAAAGAGGAGAATAAAATGCTGAACTATAGCTCAGAATCTACCTCATGGGCGGAACGGGTTGAACAGTTTTCTTCCAAAATGGAAAATAAAACAGCCAACTCCGATGCAAACAAAATTAAAGAAAGATATTTTGTAATAAAACGTGCAGAAGGAACATTTGAAAAAACATCACCTTTTTTAATACATAAAGCGATACAGGGTTTGGTTGGTGAGCCCAAAACAATAAAAAAACTCCGGACAGGTGAACTACTCATCGAAGTCAGCAATAGCCAGCAAGCTTTGAATTTAAAAAAATGTACACATCTTGCTAACATTGCCGTCACCATATCGCCACATAGATCATTAAATACATCTCGCGGAGTAATCTCGGAGTCTGATCTTTTGTATGTCACTGAAGACGAAATATTAGAAAACCTTAAAGACCAAAACGTCATTGAAGTCAAACGAATAAAAATTTACCGTAAAGACGAGCAAACTTCTAATCAAGTCCAAATACCTACGAAGCACATCATTATCACATTTAATACACCCAACTTACCTAAATATATAATGGCTGGATATTTATCATGCTCAGTTAGACCCTACATACCAAACCCACTGCGTTGCTTTAAATGTCAACGCTTTGGGCACTCAAAAATCTCTTGCCGAGGGAAACTCATATGCGGTCGGTGCGGCGTGGCTGACCACGAAAGTATACAATGCCAAGCAACACCTTATTGTGTAAACTGTAAGAAAGACCACCCATCTTATTCAAAATCCTGCGAACAATGGAAGAAAGAAAAAGAAATTCAAACAATACGTACTAAAGATAATATATCATATCCAGAAGCTAGAAAAATTGTTGAATACAGGACTCCCAAAGTTGGTGTATCATATGCTTCCACCTTATCAAAAACTTCTCACAAAACTTATAAAACTATTGCAACACAAACAGAACTCCCTACTGAAACTAATCGTCAATCAAACCAAAAAGAAAACAGTTTCTCTAATAATTTAAATAAAACTAACAGATCTAAACAATCTAGTTCACCTAAATTAGTGAATTCCGTACCTCCTAAACCACCACAAAATGGGACTTCAAAATCATCTCAATCTCTTTTTCCTAAAGCTCCACTCCATAAAAGAGGCACTCAAAATACAACTAAAATAACACCTTTAAAAACGAATCGAAAATCCGACACAGATAAACACAGCCTTCCAATTATTAAAACTATTGTATCATCTGAAAACCTAGTGAAAAAGAAAAAGAATCAAACACAGAAACATCAATTAAATCCAACGCAGGATACCAAAACTTATGTGACCACTGTGCAGGATGATGATGCTCTTGACCTTCATCCTGAACAGGATGCAGAATTGGACGATGGAGATAGTAGCATGTCTACAACCTCCGAACAAAACGACATAGATACTTACATCTAACTCTCCCAATCATGACAAATATTATCTCATGGAACTGCCGTGGCTTTCGTAATAAATATGACGAAATCCGTAATATTCTTTCTGACAATCAACCTTTATGTTTAGCTCTGCAAGAAACGCATCTTAAACCTACTGACAAAGCAAAATTGCGCCATTATTCTACATATAGAATGCCTTCCATGCCATAGACCTCACTATCTGCTCCCCATCCATTTATCCATATTGGAACTTCTGGGTTTCTGATGACTTGCACGGCAGTGATCATTTTCCTACTTTTATATCGCAGACTACTCCCCACATGGATTCTAATAATTGTTTTAAACGTTATGTTTATGACAGAGCCTATTGGCCAACCTTTACAGACCTTGCTAATATTACGAATGATATGATAGAGGGTGACATAGACGATGCACTTGATAATATCACCCAGTGTATTATCAATGCTGCAGATTCTAGCATTCCAAAAACATCATCTACTCATAAACACAGGAAACCTTGGTGGAATAATGATTGCCAAAATGCAAAGAAGAAACAACAAAAGGCTTGGGGCCTCTTTCGGAGGTATCCTAATAATACTAATTACATGGCGTATAAAAAAGCAAAGGCTGAAGCTAGAAGAGTGCGACGCAAGAGCCAACAGGAGTCCTGGACTAACTACGTATCTAGCATAAACTTCAATACCTCGACCAAAGAACTGTGGCAAAAAGTGAAAAAATGTCTGGGCCTTTACTCAGAAAATCATATTTCCATTTTAAATTACAACGGTCACACCATTTCATCTCCTAAGAACATAGCAGAGACTATAGCTAATACCCTTGCATCCATCTCAAAATCAGACGCATATCCTGAACCTTTTCTGTCTTACAAAAGACGAACTGAAATGAACAGGATTAATTTTAATACTCATAATTCACTTTCATACAATCAACCATTCATTATGTCAGAGCTTTTAAAATGTTTGAAAGACAGCCACATATCCGCACCTGGTCATGACGGCATCACATATATCATGCTCAAGCATCTCTCGTCACTCTCCCTTAACAATCTACTCTCTTTTTTTAACAGAATATGGACTGAACAGACTTTTCCTAATGCATGGTGCAGAGCTATTGTTATCCCTTTTCCCAAACCAGGAAAAGATGCTACTAATCCCAATAATTATAGGCCAATTGCACTCTCTAGCTGCCTCTACAATCTTCTTGAAAAGATGGTCAATTGTCGGCTCATTCATGTTTTGGAAACAAACAATCGCCTTGCCGCTTTTCAAAGTGGTTTTCGACGTGGTAGATCAACTATCGATAACCTAATCCACCTTGAACATTACATTCGTACTGCATTTCTCAAACGCAGCCATTTGGTGTCAGTTTTCTTTGACATGGCGAAAGCCTATGACAGAACATGGCGATATGGGATCCTACGTGACCTTTTTAATTTAGACTTTCGCGGAAACCTTCCTATTTTTATCAAAAACTTCCTCGCAGTTCGGCTCTTCCAAGTTCGAATTGGAGGAATCCTTTCCAGTTTTTATGTACAAGAGGAGGGTGTACCTCAGGGTAGTGTCCTGAGTGTCACCCTCTTTGCTATAAAAATAAATGATATCCTTAATCAACTTCCACCCTCTGTGAAATGTGATCTCTACGTGGACGACTTCCGTATTATGTGCATGGGGCAAGATATTCGCTTTATCGAGAGACAATTGCAAATTGCAATTAAAAGTATTCTTAGCTGGACAAATAAAAATGGTTTTGTAATATCTAAGGACAAAACTTCTTGTGTTCACTTCTGTAGACGAAGGAATCTGCATCCAGATCCTGAAATTTTTATCAACTCAACTAAAATTCCTATTGTAGACAGTGTTCGGTACCTAGGCCTCCATTTCGACAAAAAGCTCACATTTTTACCACACATTTTACAATTAAGGACAAAATGTGAAAAGTCGCTGAACTTGCTGAAAGTACTATCTAACACCTCTTGGGGAGCAGACCGTACTTCTCTAATTAAAATATATAGGGCTGCAATCCGTGCAAAAATTGACTATGCCTGCCAGGTTTATGGCTCTGCCCGAAAATCTGTTTTAGAAAAACTCGACACTGTGCATCATAGCGCACTCCGTGTTTGCTCTGGTGCATTTCGTACTTCTCCAGTTTTAAGCCTTTACGTTGACTGTAATGAACCTTCACTGCATTATACTCGTGAAAAACTTTCACTGGAACTATTTTATCATGTCCTTTCTCATCCTGGTCATCCACTTCATCCCTATATTTTAAATGCTGACAATGATACTCTTTATCAGCATCGCCCTTCTTGCATTCCATCTTTTGGTGTACGAATGAGAAACTTAATTAACAATAGCCCTTTGAATGATATTGAGGTGAGTACATGCTCTTTGCATGTATTCCCTCCTTGGAAGCCGCCTAGCATTACCTCTCTTCATCCTTTTAAAGGATTTGATAAAAATAACACGGCCTCTATTGTTTTTCAACAATTATTCTCTGCTCATCGTACAAATTATAATAGCTATACTGATATTTATACAGATGGTTCGAAATGCGGCGACATTGTTGGTTGTGGGGTTTTTTATGATAACACCTCGTTGAGTTATCAGCTTCACCCTTCCACTTCAATCTTTACAGCAGAATTAATTGCAATAGAAAGAGCCATGTTACACATTTCCCATCATCATAACACATCCTTCATTATTTACACAGACTCAAATAGTTCTATTGATGCTATTAAATCTTTTAATAATCATCCTTATGTGTTAGCCATCCTCAACATTTATAAAGATTTGACAAGGCGCGGCTATAGTATTTTGTTTTGCTTGGTACCTGGACACATGGGTATTCCTGGAAATGAAAAAGCAGACATGGCGGCAAAACTTGCTCGTCACCCCCTTCACCACAAAGTCCCATTCTCAGACGTTAAACTAACTATTAAACGCCTTAGTTATAATAATTGGCAAGAAAGCTGGGACTTGACTTTCAATAATAAACTGCATAGTATAAAACCAACAATCGTGACCTGGCCTCCAATTTATCCAAGAAAAAAGGATGTTATTCTAACTCGTCTGAGAATTGGACATTCAAGAATCACACATAAACATCTGTTACTTAGGGAGGATGCACCCATGTGTCCAAAATGTCATTTTGATCACTTGACTATTCACCATATTTTGACTGATTGCCCAGGCCTCCGACACTTGTACAGGACATTTTTTAACTCGTCATCTCCAACCTTGACAAACCTCATTGGGGAATTACCTCATGGGGCACTCTTTACTTTTTTAAAAAGTGCTGGATTTTATTTTGACATATGATCTTTTAATGTTTATTATTTATTTTATGACTTTGTTTCTCAATTTGCCCTTTCTATTTATTTACTTTTAATTGTACATCCTAACTTTTTACTTTTCTACCATTGGTTGACTGTATCTGGATGGGATACCCCATCCAGATATTTCTACTTTTTGATTTTTTAATCTTTGTTTTGGCGCAGCATGTCCCTGAAGGGATTTTGTGCCATTAAACCCTATACAACCAACCAACCAACCAAACAACTACAGGTCAATAGCACTCTCTAGTAGCCTTTGCAAACTTTTAGAAAAATAGTTAATTGCCGTTTGGTGCATGTTTTGGAATAAAATAATTCTCTTGTATCCTTCGAAAACGGATTTCGACGTGGTAGGTCCACTACTGATAACTCTATTGTCCACTCATTCTTTTAGAAACTCGTATTCGGACTGCATTTTTAAAACGCAACTATCTGGTGACAGTCTTTTTTGACATGATTAAAACCTATGACAAGACCTGGAGGTATAGCATCCTTAGTGATTTCTTTAACCTTAACTTCCATGGTAACCTACCAATATTTATTATGAACTTCCTCGCAGTTCGAATTTTTCAAGTTTGAATAGGGAGGGTTCTCTCCAGTTTCTATGTACAAGAAGAGAGCGTACCACAGGGCAGGGTTCTGATTGTCACCCTCTTTGCTACCAAGTTTAATGATATTCTGCACCAATTGCCTCCAAGCGTTCAAGGTACCCTTTATGTTGATGACTTTAAAATTTTATGCAAAGGACAAGATATGCGTTTTATCGAAAAACAATTGCAAATCTCTATAAATCGTATTGTTCAATGGACCAGTAAAAATAGTTTTATCTCCCAAGACAAAACCTCTTGCGTGTATTTCTGCAGAGGTAGGGATCTGCATCCAGATCCTAAAATTTTTATTGGTTTTACTCAAATTCCTGTTGTGCACTGCACACTGTTCGCTACATCGGCGTATACGTTGACAAGAAACTGACGTTTTTACCGCATATTTTACAATTACGCACAAAATGCGAAAAACTGCTATATTTAATAAAAGTACTATCAAATACTTCCTGAGGAGCAGACCGCACTTCACTTCTTAAAATTTATCGTGCTGTTATTCGTTCTAAAATTGACTATGCTTGCCAGATCTACTGCTCAGCACGTAACTATGTTCTTAGAAAATTTGAAACTGTGCACCATAGCGCACTTCGTGTTTTCTCCGGTGCATTTCGTACTTCCCCAGTTCTAAGCTTGTACGTTGACTGCAATGAACCCTCATTACATCATATTCGCGAAAATTTGTCATTAAAATTATTTTACCGTCTCCTCTCGCATTACGATCATCCACTTCATTCATACATTTCAAATACAGACAATGACACTCTATATCAGCATCGTCCTTCATGCATTCTATCTTTTGGTGTCTGGGTCCGGAATGTAATTGGAAATAGCAATCTCAGCAATATTGAGGTGAGTCCATGTTCCTCGCATGCGTTTCCTCCATGGAAGCCTCCTTATATTACTGCTCTCCATTTAAAGGATTTGATAAAAGGAATTAGCCTCCTGCTGTTTTCCAACAATTATTTAATATTCATTGAGCAAAGTACAGTTCTTCACTGATATATACACAGATGGTTCCAAATGAGATAATGTTGGATGTGGGGTTTTTTGTGATAACACTTCCCTGAGTTATCGTGTTCATTCATCCACTTCTATATTTGCTGCTGAATTGTTTGCAATACACAGAACAATGTTGCACATATCTCATCTTCGTAACAGATCCTTCATTATATATACTGACTCTAGTAGTTCTATTGAGACCATTAAGTCACTTAATAAGCATCCATTTACCACTTCCATCCTTGAGCTTTATAATAATTTGACAACACGTGGCTATAGTATTTTATTCTGCTGGGTACCGGGACATATGGGTATTCCTGGAAATGAAAAAGCTGATGAAGCAGCAAAACATGCTCTTATTCCCTTAAACTATAAAATTCCAGTCTCAGGCGTTAAACTAATCATAAAGTATTTCATTCATAAGTTGCAAGATAGTTGGAATCTGGAACACAATAATAAACTACACTATGTTAAATCTATCATCACGACCTGGCGTCCGAACTATTCAAGGAAAACAGATGTCATTCTAGCTCGTCTGGGAATTGGACATTCCAGGATCACTCATAAACATCTTTTACTTCAAGAGGATGCACTTATGTGCTCACATTGTCATTTTGTTCATTTGACAATTCATCACATTTTAACTGACTGTCCTGGTTTGCGACACTTATAGAATATTTTTAAGACTTCTTCACCTATCTTGACAAATCTCAATGGGGATACACCTCATGGGGCACTCTTTACATTTTTAAAACATGCCGGATTTTATTTTGAAATATAGTTTCTTTCGTTTGTTTACAAATTTCATTTATATATTCTTTGACATTTGGATGTGGTTCTTATCCTGACATCGTTTTTTATTGATTTTGAATATAAACTTTACTTTTTCTGCCTTGGACTATATCTGGATGGGGTACCCCATCCAGATTGCTTTTTTCATTGTTTATTTTCACGTTATTATTTTTCTAGTTAACTTGTTTTTGGCACAGCATGTCCCTTAAGGGATTTTGCGCCATTAAACCCTATATAACCAACCAACTAACCAGCCTTTTCTTCATCGGTTAACGTGAGATCATTTCTTAGTTTTAAATTGTTTCTAATTGAAAAGTACCTATCACGCGACATGTTATTTGGAACACGTGTGTCTTTCAACCATCACATCCGTATTCTAGATTATTTTAGATAGGTCATTAAATTGTAACATCAAAAAAATAAATAAAATAAAATAAAAAATCAGCTCAGATTCTGTAAGTAAAAGGCTTTTTCTAATGTCTACTAAATACCTGCGATTTGTAAATTTAGCCATAATTTTCATTAGCGCATTCGGTATATATTTATATACAGTGGCTCACAAAAGTGTTCGTACACTTAGGAATTTCAATGAAATAGGGCTCTATCTATTAATTAAAATTAATATTTTAGAATGGGTATTTAAGAGTAAGATCTATGACTCATTATTAACAAAACTACATAAAATATTTTAAAAACATAGCAAAACTTTATTTTGAAAAAATCACTAATCAAAAAATAACAAAAAATTTACCTCACGAAAGTCTTCGTACACTTTAAAAAAATCGCTGTATATTTGTAAATATTGTAATATTTCGCTAAAGTTGTACTTAATAGGATATTATTTAGCACCCACAAAAGTTTTTCAAACACTTGGGAATAGATTTAATTAGTGTTTTTGTAATTTCTGCATGAAAGTTGATGCCTTCATCGAACATTGCTGTTTTTACTTCGCTTTTTGTTTCAATGCTGTGTTTCCGTGTTCTAACTTCCAGTTACCTCCAAATATGTTTTACTGGGTAAATTCAGCAACTGAGGTGATGTTTTCAGAACTTGTGAACAATTATAAAGACGCTAGAGGCGAACGTTGAAAGCCATGTGCCTTGTATCATTATCCTGATAAAAAAAAGAGGTATCTGTTACCCATATATTGGTCTGATAATTTTAACTTGCCTTTTAAAATATTGGAACAAAGATCGTGATTTATTATGCTATCAATATATATCAAATTACCAAATCCTGATGCTGATATGCACCCTCACACAAGGACAACTCCATTGCCATGCTTAACTGTTCCAACTAAGTTCTTTGAATTAAATTCTTAATTCTTTTCTGCATACTATTATGCACTCATTGGACAAAGAATGGCATACTAGATTCAATCTGTATATAAAACATTAATTTAATACGATTCGGGTTTATTTATCATTGATTTTGCTAAAGAAAGCCTAAGCTTTCTGTTTTTCGCATTAACAAAAAAATTTCTGTGGGCTGAATACCTATATAATGCAGCTGGACTTACCATTCGTCGAACAGTTTCAGGTAAAAATGAAGTAGAAACTGTTTCATTAAATTCTACAGCAACTTTTATAGCACTTAAACATGGATTTTTTTAGACTTTTCTAATTGTAAGTATTTGATCGCATTGCGTTCACTTAGATTGACGACCTTTTCATACCTAGTTTTCAATCCATTTTTTTTCTACAAAGCCTTTTATCGCATACTTCACCATAGAATAGAATAAATTAACTAATTTTGCAATATTTCGAATTGATTTACTACTATTATGAAGAAAAATAACTAATTTCAAACGCTATTAGTCGTGACATTACGATTACAAACCATTTTTAATTAATAAATAGAATATTACGGACCAATTCTGCAAAATATAAAGCCAAGCGATTTTTTAAATGTCAATATAATGCAAAAATAAAAATAAAGCGACAAATAATATTTTTAATAATGAAATTATCCGAAAATGTTCCTGTGTACGAAGACTTTTGTGGCGTCTTCTTTCTGTGGCATCTCCTGTTTTCATTTTTAGATTTAAAAAAAATCCCTTAATGTTAAACAAAAAGGTTGTGTGTTATTTAGAATAACTTGAAGATAATATAAAAAATTTCTCTACTTCATATACGAATTTAATTTCAGGGAAATTTCTTTTTAGTACAAATTTTTAAAGTGTACGAACACTTTTGTGAGCCACTGTAAATAGTTTTTTGGAGGAAAATTTACACTGTTACTCTCTGTATAGAGTGGAGCAGGGATCAGAGTGATAATTTCATCAGTTACATTTTTTGAATGTCATCTTTTTGAAACTTCTTAGACGTTAAATGCAGAGGAGATTGCCTGAACTGTTAAAGGGCAGATCAAATGATCTGGAATAAGTTTACTTTTGTTTATGTTTTTCCTTTGTGTGTTTACTGGCGTTTTCTCAATTTGCTTTTTAAGTTTTGGAAATTCGGTAGACAAGTTCATAATTTCCTCTTCAGATGATGAAGCAGATTGTTCATTTACAGGACAAAATGGAGAATCTATTGCACCATCTTCGTCATCCCAGATATCAAGGTCGGATGTTTCGTCATTCCAAAATCAAACCACCTCTGAAATTTAGGATTATCTGAAAATAAAAAAATATATATTTGTTTATATATTTATTTATACGGTTTGAATACTGTTGCCAAAATGCACTCAATTAAGCATGAATAATTTTTAGCTCACAGGCTATCATAGCCTGAGAGCTTATGTGCCCGCCCGTTCTGTATGTATGTGCGTATGTGCGTAACGCGATAACTCATGATAAAAATATCCGATCCTCTTAAAATTTTGTATGTAGGTATATCCTGACAAGGCGCTTCCCTGATTAGTTTTTGAAGTTCATTCGATATGTATAAGAGGGGGAACGGGGGGCTCATGTCCCCCGTTAGTTGATATAAATGGGATTTTCATGCAGAATTAAGTTTTCAAAATTTAGATTAGGATCATTCTGATGAGGCGATTCCGTGACTGTTATTAGGTGTTCATTGAATAAGTATAAATAGGGGGAACAGGGGTTCTAATGCCCCCCCCCGTTAGTTGATATAAATGGGATTTTCATGCAGAATTAAGTTTTCGTTCAAAATTTAGATTAGGATCATTCTGATGAGGCGATTCCGTGACTGTTATTAGGTGTTCATTAAATAAGTATAAATAGGGGGAACAGGGGTTCTAATGCCCCCC
This sequence comes from Maratus speculifer, assembly GCA_964019185.1. Taxonomy (NCBI): domain Eukaryota; kingdom Metazoa; phylum Arthropoda; class Arachnida; order Araneae; family Salticidae; genus Maratus; species Maratus speculifer. The sequence continues at coordinate 347,923,597 of OZ025293.1, forward strand.
CCCCCGTTAGTTGATATAAATGGGACTTTCATGCAGAATTAAGTTTTCGTTCAAAATTTAGATTAGGATCATTCTGATGAGGCGATTCCGTGGCTGTTATTAGGTGTTCATTGAATAAGTATAAATAGGGGGAACAGGGGTTCTAATGCCCCCCCCCCCGTTAGTTGATATAAATGGGATTTTCATGCAGAATTAAGTTTTCGTTCAAAATTTAGATTAGGATCATTCTGATGAGGCGATTCCGTGACTGCTATTAGGTGTTCATTGAATAAGTATAAATAGGGGCAACAGGGGTTCTAATGCCTCCCCCCCCTCTTAATTTATATAAATAGGTTTTTCAAGCAGAATTTTCAGATTTCGTTCAAATCTCTGAATAGTTTTGGAAGTTTAATGGTTAAGTATAAAAGAAGGGGATAACTCCTTTTAAATTATATAAATGCTAAATGGGTTTTTATTAAGAATTATCTAATTTGCTCTGAATTTTGGATATAGATTTTTTATATGATGAAGCATGATCGTGATTAGTATAGGAGGTTCAATGATTAAGTATAAAAAAAGAGGAAAGGGGAGAGCTGTTTCCCCTTCTTAATTTTTTTTTCGAACGGAATTAACCCTTGAAAATATAAGGCTTTAATGTACAATTAGTATTTGTAGCCTGTGAGCTCAATGCCATCAGTTTAACTGGGCAGTATTCTTTATTTGATTTATTTTTTATCTTTTTATAAAATTTTATTTTATTTTTTACATTTTTTTAGAAATGTGCTCAGCGTCGTGCTCGTGCATCTATTTATACAGATACATATAAATCTACTCATAAACTTATATATTTATAAAGATTGTTATAAACACACTCATTCAGAAACTTTATAAATTTTTTAGAATAAAATCAAAATTTAATATAAAATAAAGTTATTACATAAGTGCTTTTTACTGTTTTACATAAAAGTTATAATACATTTTTAAACTCCATATTCTCTGATTTAAAAAAAGAAACAATTGATCCTAAAACCTATTCAATTTATCTCAAAATAATAATAAAAAAATCCACATTTAATTTAAAACTGTTGTCAGACTGAAAAATAAAGAAAATAATGATCTGGTATGTTTGAAATCATAATATACCGTTTGAAATTATAATATACCTACTTTGTGAAAAATGGGATTACTTTGTGCTGGTGTACTTTGCGTATTTCGTGTTAGTTTGGGATAAAAATGTTAGGTTATGTGGCATGCTGTACTGCGAGTTATTATTGCTGTGTGCTTTCCTACCACACAGGACAGAGTGGGAGATTCGAAATACCAAAACTAGACCAATTGTCGCAACGTTACCCCATCTGTCGGAAAGTAATCCCATCTTACGGTAAGAAAATCTTTATAAAAATACTGAATTTAAATTCAGAAAAATTAGCTCTAGCAACAACTTCAGAAAATGCAGTTTTAATAGAGCATGACCGGTTGTCTCATACAGAAGACATTAAAAAAATCATGCTTTTTCCAAGTCTTAGAGCACTTAAAGCTTAACACAAATAGAATCATTAAAAAGAATTATCTTAATATTATAAACTCCTAGGCCGAATAAATTTTAACAGAATTGTTATTAACAGATAAAAGAACTTACCTGTGCGCAAGTGAGTGTTTTTCTTTCTTTTCCGCGATGTCATTTTTGAATACCGCTAAATGAAAGAAAAAATTTAATTTCTTAGCAAAAAAGCCTTCTGTAATATGCTGTCATCGATTAATAATAATATGAACCAATTTTTGAAATTCTGGAATAGAAATTTTTAATGAGGTAAAAGTACTGTTTGTGTCTCCTCCAGACGATATCAGGACTGGGGAGGTTAAACTATTGAACTTGAGATAATCTCAATAATTAGTGAGTTATTTCAAAAACATGATTTTAAATATTTATATTCTCAACTTAAATTTTAGGGTTTGTAATTTGATTTTTCTTTATTTAAATCAGATTTTTCTTTTTTATTCTCAAAAAATATTGTTTTACACGACTAAATTTATAAAATATAAATTATACACACACATACGTTTATAAGTATTACTAATATATTATTATTATACAATTTACATAAATGATTCAAAGATAAAATTTTAGGCTATTGAAAAATTTATTGCACGAAAAATTTCGAATCGGATGCCGAAAATTCAACCTTCATTAGTTAAAATAAAACAAACTGCAGCACATAAAAATTCTAAACAAATTTGGAAGAAACTTGGTCCATAAAAACGAGTTTAACGGCTTTATCAGGGAATTTTAAATTTTTGAATGTAGCAAACCAAAGGCAGAAAACATTACATGTTTAGGACTACTGAAATCGATGAAACTATAGCAGTAAAAAAAAACTATACCATGAATACTGTACATTTTTTATAGCTGCCTTTTCAATAGCTGTCAGGGTTGGTCGAAACTAGCCTTTTTTGCACACGGGGATTTTGGCGGCTCTCTCCTCCTCTGCAAAGTATATTTAGAAAGAGAATTTTACTAAATCTCTAATAGCTGATTTATTTTAAAATTTAAAATATGTAATAATAAAATATGCAATACTGACATGCGTAATCTGTTTTGTCAAATATTGATTCATTAAAATTTTGCAAACAATCGAAGAAAAAAATACGCTTTATACAGGTTCCTTATGCCATATCATTCTTAGATTCTTCCATACTTTGGCATATTCCTGACAAGATGATTTTAACAATATCATGGATACCAAACAGACATGAGAACAATCGATACAAAAGACAAAAAATATTTAGTGCATTTTCGGTCTCCCTCCCTCCCACCGCCGGCTTGGGATTAGGAGTTAATCTTGGCCATAAGCCCAAAGCTACTACTACCCCTTCGTTTTGGTGCCTTTCCCCCCTTTAGTATCGGTCCAGAGAACTATAAGAAGTACCTTAACTTCCGCCATTGTAAAGGCCTGTGACCCACAAAATTTGATTCAAACAAAAGCAATAATGAATGATTCAGATTTTGTTCAACATTAAATAATAGGCTTCACTAAAGTAGAACACACAAAGCTATAGGGGAGACTGGAGCACATATGAACAGTTTATATAAATATAGCTTTTTCTCATAAATGGATTTATTTCTATAAACAAAAACTAGTGAATATAGTAAACAGAAAATATTTTTTACACATGGTAATTTTTTAAAAATTTCTTTTATAGTAATAATTTTTAAAGTAATTTTCAAAAATCTCTTTTATAGTATTTAATTCTGATAACAGGTATTATGTACAATGTTGTTTATCCTAGTTTCGTAAAATAACATTATTTTATATTAACAACTCTGCAAATTATAAGCAAAAGACTTGGAAAAATTTATGACACTTTTAATAAGGTACCTTAATTTCTCTGCGAGTATACATGCTATGTGCATAAAAATGAACACAGTTTATTACAAGAATTCACTTAATCATTGTCTACAGTTTGAAAGTTTTTGCTACATTAGTTTTGACAGGGTTATCCAAAAGATATTCGTTCTTTTTCAATTTATTGATGGTCCCCTACAGAGTTTCGGGAAAAAATCTTCACGGAAATGTATGACCAGTATTATTATAGTTACGCAGTTAGTTTCAGGATAATTCCTCGTGTGTTTTTCTAGATATTCAACAAAATGTCTAAAATTGCAAGTAGCCGGTCATTTTTGGCTATATTGTGTATCTGACATAGGTGCAAAAAATTATTTGTGTGGGTTTTAATTTTTTTAGTACCAATGTTTTGAAATTCTAATCTTCACTTTATTTAATTTCAATTTTCTGTCAATAAATAAGAAAAATATTACTTTTCGAAAATTTTGATGCGAATTCTGTGAATATATGTCGGTAGGAAATCCCTCTAATAAGATTAAGTATGTTAATGTGATTAAATTTCTATAATTTTTTATTTAAAATCAATACAAATCTCTTTTTTTTTTTGGTTCAATATAATAATATTATGTCGAATGTATGTAAAATAAAAGTTAATACTTTTTAATATCAAATTAAAAGAATGGTGACGGTTTAAAATAAAATTGTATTCTTAATACAACTGGTATTGAATGAAATATATAATGCAATTTTTTCAGTTTCTTTATATTATGATTTCTTATATTTAGAATTTTCACAACTGTCTTTTAACATGAAATTTTTTTTAATGTATTTCATTTTTTTACGATTTCTATTTTGTTGTATTCCGACAAATTAAAAAATCGACTCATTATACTTGCAATTCTTTTGAAGATTCAATTTGAAATCTTTAAAATTAACGGCAGAATGCATTTTAAAATTACGAAACGCAATTTCAATTACATGAAATTCCTGTTCCTAATTGCTTAATTTCTGATAAAGCATAGATACGAAAATTGCATTACATACAATGCTTTTAAATAATAGATTTATAAAAATTCTTCAGAAGTTTAATCTCAATCATGTTCATGAGCGCTAGTATTTATTCCAGTATTTAAGTTTCTAGAATATTTTGTAATTGGTATATTTTATTAGAATAATGTACTGCGGTGCAAATGATAGGAACAATCATGCAAATGCCTAAATACAAAATATAATTATATTAATATGCCTATAAGCCGTACAAATTTATTGTACCTTACTAAATACTCAATATAAACTGTAAGAAATTAAAAATTAGTCTTTGAAGATTTCATTTCGTCAGCTATTTTTTGAAATTGCATTCCGATGCTGTTATAAGCTTGAGTTTGCCCTCTTTCAAATTTACAAAGCATTTTGACTTTGTAAACCACATACCTTGCGAAATAAACGAATGTGCACTGAATCTTCTTTAAATTCGTTTTTAAATGATTTGCAAAAATATTCACCAATTATGTTCCGCGGTTTTAGAAATATCGACTGCGTTCTTATCATTTTGCTCCTGCGTAAATTTGGAAAAATACTTATTTTGAAAATATTTTAAAATGTGCATATAATTTTTGTAAACCATTACTTTAATATTAATTATAGTACCATGTATTTGATTTTAAGATCAAAATTTATGCATTTGCATATCAGACACAATCCATTTTCTTTTCTTTTTTTATCATTCCTATCATTTTGCAACCCGCTGTATCTAGAGTATTAAGAAATATTTAGACTATTATGTAATGCAGCATTATAACAATGCAGTATTATATAGTGCCAGAAACGTTATTTTCGCTAAGGGAAAAAAGGGCAAAAATGGCAGTAAAATCATGTTGCAACTTGCTTGCTATTATTTTTAATGGTAATATTTGCATAAATTTAGAGAATGTACTATATTGGCTTTTAAGTTATTCTTTTAATCAATGTTTATTTACGTAACGCATGACACATTTATACACATACCTAGAGTATAAAAAAAAATCTTTCAGCAGTTTGTTTAAATTACAGATTAATGCCCTTTGAAATATTACTTTTCGAATAAAAGAAGCTTTTCAAGATTTAATTGTCTTATGTCCCCTTGATCAAAAAAATATCAAAATCAAATTGCAAAGCATCTATATGCAGCAGCAGCATACACGATCAAACAAAATTATCCCAAATAGTCTCTTGTCTAAAACGGCCATAACCCCCAGGGGAATACCTTCTTTAGGTGTTCACGGGCTTCAGAACCCCGGGAATCTGAGTGTCTTCCTCTTTTCCTTTTTCTCTTGCTCCTCTTGTTTTCCTTTCATCTTTGTTTCACTCTCATTTCCTCTTTGGGGGTGAAAGCAATTCTGCATGAGCCGATATCATCCAGTATATCGACTCACGGGGAATTATAAACCGCCCACGTGTTTTGCTGTGCGTGGCGATCCGTGTCCATGGAAAGGGGGATCTTGGCAGTTGAGGGAAAACAACACACTGCATCGGCCTCTGCTTCAGGTAGACGGGAGGTGCATATTGGTCCCGTATGCACCAGTGGGCTGGTCAGTTGACTTTTGTCACTGGCTAAGGGATCAAGTTATAGAGCCAACCACAAGTCATCTCGTTAAGGGTGGAGAGTGACAAAGGGTTATCTTGTGACCGTATGGGCCCTAGTTGCACGCCCCACTGTTGCACGAATATGCATCCCCTTGTTGGGCTCGGTAGTGAGTGGTGTGGCCGGGGTCTCAATTATTTTTTCTTATCATGGATGGAAATACTTCAGATTTTTCTATTTCTCTTCCTTGTGGAGAGCAACAAATTGTACAGCAGAAGTGTTTTTCTCGTATTTTTGGTCATAAAGCGCACCAATAGCCTATCCGGTAGTTCTTTTAAAATAGCCTAACCATTCCTTATTGCCAAGACAATCCAGTCTGCTTAGGGCTATACGCTCAAAAACTGCAATCTGGAGACTTAATTGTTGAAGTCTCTACAACCAAACAATCACAGATAATTTCGAATTGTTATACAATAGGTTCCTTTTCACTCTCTGTTCAGGAACATCAAACTCTAAATACTTGGCGTGCTGTTATATCGGACCACACCTTTTGTTTTCCACATAGGAAGAACTTCTAACAAATTAAAAAGAACAAAATGTGATAGATGTATGCCTCATAACCATCCGTGGGAATGAGGAGGCGATTCCAACAAAGCATATTATAGTAACATTTAATATCCTTCATTTATAGAGTAGAATTAAAGCTGGATACCTACACTGTCCATTCCGGCCATATATCCTTAACCCTCTCCTAACTAAATGTTTTAAATGTCAGCGTTATGGACACACTACAAGTACGCGCCGTTGTTCCGTTACCTGTGCACAATGTGCAGAAGCCGGCCAGGATTTATATCTTGCAAAAGCGCTGCACGCAGCATAAACTGTTTGGGTGACCATATTGCATACTCGTTCTTGTCCTAATTGGATCCGTGAAAAGGCTATTCTTGCTATCTAAATTACCCAAAAACTTTCTTATCCAGAGGCCCGTAAACTTGTTGAAAATAGAACTCCATCTTTAGGTGTTTCTTACGCCAGTTTATTCAAACAACAATCAAAACCTGTATGGAACATTAGTTTACAGACTGAATCCTCTTTTCCACCAAGCTGTTTACCTGAAAAAACCCGTGATGTGTACTCTCCTGCTGCTACTAGAGTTATACTAAAATTAGAGTTGCTGGAAACCTTCATCAGAGCCAGTAAAAATTGAATACCAAAATAGTCGATCACAGAGATCAAGTCAACTGAAAAGGCCAACCAAACATGAAACTGAAAAAACTCCTGTGTCATCTGCATCTAATTTCCAAAAACCTAATCCTACTGAAACAGCAAAACCAAGCCAAAAACGAAGGAAAATAAGACTATTCGAGGTTCTACACGATGGCAGACTGTGAAGAATAAACAAAAGAAATCATGTCATAGCCCATCTGCTCCTAATTCCAAAGATCCCAAACAATTGCATTATTAAGCCGAAGAAGCTATAGGTCAGAATCCTACGACTCAGGTACAAATGAAAAAAATACTCTATCTGAAGAATATGATCCTAATTGAATTTACTTTTTTTAAGTTCATTGTTCTTTAAATTGTTTATAGATATTTTAAGCATCATTTTATGCATTGTTTATATTTTAACAATTATTAATTTTGACTTTTACAGATTTTAATTTGATTTTTTTTTAGATTTGGTCTGTACCTGTTTCAATTGGTGTTAATTATAAATCTCGTAACTATTTACAGTGCGTGTAAAAACTATAAGGACAGCAAAAAATAACAACTTTTTTGATAAATTAAAAAAAAATGAAACTTTTTTTCTTATAGTATGTGTCAACCAACGAACTAAAAAGGTCATAAAATAGTCTGAATTCTCAATAATCGCACTTTACAATTATTATTAGATTATTATTATAAGGTTTAACTGCACTAAGTCTCCTTGATCACAAAAATATCAGAATGAAATTGCAAAGAATCTACACGCATCAGCAGCATATACAATCAAATAAAATTATTCTAAACTGTCACTTGGTTTAAAAGGGTCATAAATAATTTGAAATTTTCAATAGTCGAACGTTATAATAATAATGTTTGTAATTCTAATAAAGTTTTTACTACGACTAAAAACAATTAAAAAATTTTGAAAAAATTCTTCAAATATACCATAAAACTGGCAGCATCATCAATTTTAGTAATGCTTGCCGTTTTAATAATAAATAATAATAATAAATGTTGTTTACCCTTTTTCCTATTCGAATTGATAAATATCTGTTACTCAATTTATTTTATTTTATATTTTCCCTTTTTAAAATATTCTTCATCACCTGCGATTGTATATGTTTAGGAAGCAAAATTTATTATTATCTCTAAAATTATCCGCTGGCGATTTGTAATTGAATATTTTAATAAAGTATATGTAATTTCCTAATCTGCTATACACTTCTTTTTTATGAAAAAGTAATATTTAATATGTTTCTTTAAATGAATTATTTCTCCAGGCCTTTAAAAATTGAACAACTTTCAGAACAAAAATGTAACACGCTTCATGATTTCTGAACACCCAATTTAATTCATTTAATAAATTAATCGGAGCATTAAATATTTTAAAATATCTTATTTACACTAAAAATAATGTATCTTTAACACTAATATGTAGACTTTCATGAAAAATTAAAAATTTAACTAAGAATAAATTCTGATATCATTTTATTTCTAGTATCTGCATTCATTTTTCAAACATTTATTTTTCTTTTTGCAAATTCCCTATAGGGATTTCCATCTGTTTATTTAAAGAAATTTTTATGTTTGATGTAACTCAAGTTTATTTAAAATCATGCAGTGCATTTTAAAAAAAGACTTTAATATAGGAAAATATAATTTAAGGACCAACAAAACTATACAATTAATTCCATGTTACTCACAATTCCGAAAAGTGTTCTTTACCTTTATTAACGTCAGAAATTAATACCATTTAAAGAAATTAAGAAATTAGAAAATTTAAAGAAGTATTTAAAAAACAAAGATTATTTTGTTAGCACTTTATTTCGAAATGTTTCCCAATAGCTTTATATTGCTTTAATATGTTTTAACAATACCGGAAAAGCTTTTAACCCGGGAGAATTCGCTGATAAGAATTTCTCTCACGCTACATTCGCTTACTACCAACTTTTTTCGTTTAGTTTAGTTCTTTTAATCATAAAATAAGTAAAATAATGGAACTAACATTTAAAAAATTAATTAAAACGAAAAATGGTTTAAAAAAAAAGTCTTGAAAAACGTACAATGGTGAGAGAAAGTCTCAGTTAGCGAGTTCGCACGGGTTAAGAATGATTTAACATTTACATGTTCATCAAACATGTTTTAGAATAGCACAGGATAAATGAAAAGCATTAACAATGATACTCTTTTACGCGTAACCTTTCATTGCACCATGTGATATATCCGGTACATACCCTAAAACATATTTTTCATTATGTGCCATGAATTTAGCAAATATTATCTCTGCCAATGATTAGGAACAAGCCGAAGAACGAAATAACACTTATTTTGACCAGATGACCAAGAAAGTAGAATTTGTTCTTTGGAAACGAAAATTTGATCAAGCTATTAAAGTAATATTTACTTTCATTATTTTTCTGAATACTTAAAAATATTAAAAATATTATTCAAATTTTTGTAAAGAATTGCGTTTATGTCAAAATTTCTTTAACGAACTCTATTCAACATATCATTTTTATACCAGTACTATATCAATATTGCACATCTATACATAAATAAAATAGTTTGTCTTGATTGATAATCAACGCACAGTCCAAGCTACTGAACATAGAAGCAGGAAAATTGCAGGGAAATATACTTCTTACGATATGGGATTTTTAAAAATCCCCCCCCCCTCTAAGAGGGTTGAATAGAGGGAGAGTCGAAAGTTACAGAACACCTTGCTATATCTCGGAAGTCATTTTAGACAGAAACGTGAAATTCCAGAAAATAAATCTATTAAAAAATAATTAAACACATACTTCAGCAGTTTTACGAATTTCCCCCGTAAGGGTCGAAAATTTTAGAACATTTAACACATCTCAGCACTCGTTTCAATTAGGAACGAGAAATTACAGAAAATAAATCTATTAAAAAATAATTAAACAGGTGTTTCAGCTATTTTAAAATTTGCACCCCTGAGGGGGGGCTAAAGTGGGGGTAAAAAATTTCAATTTTTTTGGTACCGTCATGTGATACATAATCTGAAAGCCGTCGGACCACGCTTTCAGTTTATGTACCTTTCTACTCTTCTCCCCAATTCGGCTCCCGAACTGGAGGAGGAGGAATTTTAGAATGTTTTTTTACGGAGCTTTCTGATAACTAATTTTTATTAGAAACTTTTAAACAGGAGGAAAGAAGTTTTTCTGGGGGGAATGATAATTGGAACTGTAGTGTTCTACACTGCTCAAAACAATTAAAGGATATTTGTAGTTTTATATAAAATAAAGATATAAACGAATTTTTTTTGCCGAAAATAAAAGAAGAGAATACCAAATGCAAATTTTTCTGGTTTTCAAACTGTGGAGTATGCAAATTTTGAGTTCGACGTCCAAAACGTCGCTTCAGCGGCAGCGAATGAAATTTGACTTTCAACTGGATAAAAGAGAATGAAGACAAAGATGATCGACATTCAGTGATTGCTTTGTTTAGATGAGTACGATGTCTCAGCGAAGTCATTTGACAGATTCAGAAGCTTGGAGAATTGTTGGTAGGATAGAAGGGGGCCAAACTCAACCCGAAGTAGCGCAAGCCATTAGAGTGTCACAAAGTGTCATTTCCAGGATCTGGAACCGTTTTTTGAAGAGTGGATGTGCAGGCCGAAGACCAGGGCAAGGTCGTAGACGGGCAACAACGCCCAATGAAGATCAGTATTTAGCGTTAACAGCTCGGAGACACCGAAACATGAACGCTACTCTTCTCCAACAACACCTTCGCTCGACTACAGGCACCACGATTTCAACTCGGACTGTCCGAAACCGGCTCCATGCTGTAGGTCTGTATGCTCGCCGACCGATGGTATGTGTTAGATTAACATCAAGGCATCGTCGCGACCGCAGGGAGTTGGTAACCGAGCATGTCAACTGGAGAAGAAATGAATGGAGCAATATTCTGTTTTCTGACGAGTCCCGTTTTTCTGTGCATCCGGATAATAGGCGTATTTTCATCTGGAGGGACCGTGGCAGTAGGAATATTCCTGCGTTCGTGCACGAAAGTGTCAGATTTGGCGGTGGAGGAGTGTTGGTGTATGGTGCCATCTCCATTGACGGGCGCACTGACCTCTACATCATTCGAGATGGAGCTCTGACTGGTCGCCGATATAGGGATGAGATCCTCAGACCTATTGTAGTCCCTTACGCTGCAGCAATCGGAGATAACTTCATTTTAATGGACGATAACTGCAGGCCACATCGTGCAAATCTGGTGGAGGATTTCCTTTTCGAGGAAGGAATCGTTCGAATGGAATGGCCAGCGTGTTATCCAGACATGAATCCAATTGAGCACGTTTGGGACGCTCTAGGAAGACGAGTTTCTGACCGCCAACAACCCCCACAAACTCTCCAAGAACTGGAAAGAGGTCTTCTGGAAGAGTGGGGCAGAATACCCCAACTCGTCATTAATAACCTCATTGAGTCCATGCCTCAAAGGTGTTCAACGTTGCTGGCCGCCCGTGGAAAACCATACCCCCTACTGAAAAGGATTTTCTTTGAAGAAAACACCTTTCTTATTCATTTTTTCTCATATGCATAAATTGTGTTTTTTTCCCTTTTGTACACAAATGCACAATAAAATGCATTTTTTTCTGCCAAACATGTGTAATTTATTCTCATATAACCTAACTATGTCTGTCGACCATGTATCAATCAGCTAAAAAGTTTCCCCGATACAAAATCCACCTAAAACTGTAATATCCTTTAATTGTTTTGAGCAGTGTATTTTAAATTTTGTCCCCATGGTAGTCCCTACGAAGCATATGATTTTGATATTAATATCATTTTGACATTAAATAGCCTTACTTTAACAACAAGAATTAAATCAGCTTACTTGAACTGTCCTGTCCGCCCCCCCCCCAGAGGGATACCTTCTTTCGGTATTCACGGGCTTCACAACCCCGGGGACCTGAGTGATCTTTCTCTTTTCATTTTCCTCTTACTCCTCTTGTCTTCCTTTCATCTTTGTTTCACTCTCATTGTGGTTCCCTTTTCGGTGTTGAGAGCAATTCTGTATGAGCTGATATCATCCTGTATATCGACTCATGGAGAATTGTAAACACCCACGTGTTGGCCGTGCGTGGCGACCCGTGTCCCTGGAAAGTGGGATCCTGGCAGTTGAGGGAAACCAACACACTGCTTTGGCCTCTGCTTCAGGTAGACGGGAGGTGCATTTGGTCCCGTATGCATGAATCCGCTGGTCAGCTGATTTTTGTCACTGGCTTTAAAAATCAAGTGATCGAGCAACTACTAGTCATCTCGTTATGGATGGAGACTGACATATGGTTATCTTGTTACCGTATGGGCCCTGGTTAGCACTGGTGCACGAATGTGCATCCCCTTGTTGGACTCGGGAGTGAGTGGTGCGGCCGGGGTCTTAATTTCGTATTTTTTAATATGGATGGAAATACTTCTTTTCCTTCTATTTCTCTCCCTAGTGGAGAGCAACAAACTGCACTGTCTTCCTCGTATACTCCCTTTTTTATTGTGAAACGTACTGATAGCCACCCTGATTGCTCGTTTAAAAAACTTCACCATTCCCCATAGCAAAAACTTTCCAGTCTGTTTTGGGAGATGGTCATTCTCTCAAAAAATTACAATCTGGTGATTTGCTGGTTGAGGTTTCTACGGCCAAAAAATCACTATCTCTCTAATTGCACTACAATAGGCACCTTTTCTGTTTCCGTACAATTTCATAAAACGTTAAATACAAGCCGCGGAGTAATATCTGAACCTGATATTTTATACTCCGCCAAAGATAACTTTTAGAAAATTTAAATGACCAAAATATCATAGATGTACGCCGTATCATCATCCGTAAAAACGAGCAGATAATTCCCACAAAACATATTATTCTAACCTTCAATAGCACTACTCTACCACCTATAATTAAAGCAGGATATCTAAACTGTCGAGTTAGACCCTATATACCAAACCCCACCCGCTGTTTTAAATGCCAGCGTTACGGCCATACCAACATAAATCGTCGTGGATCTCTCACCTGCGCACGTTGTGCAGAAGTAGGCCATGACAATAAATTATGTGAAAAATCCGAACGCTGCGTAACTGTAGAAGTAAATCATACAAGATATTACCGCAAGTGCCCTAACTGGAACCGTGAAAAGGAAATAATAACTATAAAAATTACTTAGAATCTGTCCTATCCTGATGCCCGTAAACTTGTTGAAAATAAAACTCCATCTGTTGGAATTAGCTATTCCAGTTTGCTCAAGAAGCAATCAACAGCCAAAAGACACACGGCAACACAAACTGATATCTCCTATCCACAAGGTAAATCTACTGTAACGCAATCAACCAACACCCCATCCTCTGAACTGGTAAAAATTGACATAGAGAATAAACAACAGCAATTGACAGCTGTATCCAATAAGTCATCTCAACCCCAAACTAAGACAAAAGCTGCCACGAATACCAATATACCACAGAAACCTGATACTCCCAGAAAACAGAATTTAAAAAAACCGCCTATACAAACGATTAAAAAGAAAACCTCAACTAGAGCCCTCTCCACAATCGAAGACTGCTGGAAAGGGTTAGCGAAATTCTGGCATCAGCTCAATCATAAGAAACATAAAGGATCCGAAACAGCTACAGCAGTACGCGGACGAGGCTAGAGGACCAGGCTAGAGGACGAGGCTCGAATCCGAGCCCTTTAGCAATGACTCGGATGTTGACGAAAATACTGTATTTGAAGAATTAGTGCCTGATTGACACTATAAATCCTTATGGCAAATAACTTAGATACACAACTCTAACTCTCCTAATTATGAATAATATCATCTCTTGGAACTGCCGTGGTTATCTTAATAAACATGACGAAATCCGGCACATTCTCTCTGACCATCAACCACTCTAGTTAGTTCTACAGGAAACCCATCTAAAACCAAATGACAAAGCAAAATTGCGCAATTACGCTACTTACAGGAAAGACTTCAATGGTAGTGATAGGGCCACTGGAGGAGTGGCTCTCTTAATCTCTCGCAATATACCCCATTCCTATATCAGTTTAAATACTAATTTACAAGCAGTTGAAACTCGTGTGCACATTAACTGGCTAATAACTATTTATACAATATACCTACCACCAAATCTGTCCATACAATCAGCACATCTAGATAATCTCTTTCTCTAACTCCCCACTCCATTTATCATTGTTGGAGATTTTAATGCTCATAACCAACTTTGGGGTAGTTCTGATAACAATCAACGCGGAGAAATAATAGAAAAATTAATTTCTGACAATGGCCTATGCCTACTCAATAATGGTGGTCTACTTTCATGAACCAACATGCACTTTTCATGCAATTAATCTTACTATATGCTCCCCATCAATCTATCCATTTTGGAACTTTTTGATCTCAAATGATCTACACGGCAGTGATCACTTTCCTACGTTTATTTCATTGACTACTCCTAGTGTGGATTCCAATAATTATACTAAAAGGTATGTGTGTATGACAGAGCCAGTTGGCCAATTTTCATGGCACTTGCGAACATCACAAATAACGTGATAGAGGGTGACATTGACAAAGCACTTGATAATATGACTCATTGTATTATCAATGCTGCTGATGCTACCATCCCTAAAACTTCATCTGCTCATAAAAACAAAAATCTTGGTGGAATAATGATTGCCAATTAGCAAAGAAAAAACAACAAAGAGCTTGGTGTATTTTTCGAAGGTAACCAAACAACACTAATTATACACTATATGGCCATTGATTATTGGACACTTGCGATTTTAGACATTTTACTAAGTATCTAGAAAAATGCATGTGGAATCATCTCGAAACTCATAGTGTATAAATATAATAGTATACGTCATACATCTCCGTGAAGATTTTTTACCGAAACTCCATAGGGGACCGTCAACAAATTAAAAAAGAATGAATATCTTTTGAATAACCCTGTCAAACCTAATGTAGCAAAAGCGCTCAAACTCTAGATTATGATTGAATGCCTTATTGTAATACACTGTGTTCATTTTTATGCAAATAACATGCATACTCGCAGAGTAATTAAGGTTTTTATAAAAATGGTCCAAAATTTTTCCAAGTTTTTCCCTTATAATTTTCAGAGTTCTTAATATAAAATATTTTTTTCAGAAAATATGACAAGCAACATTGCACGCAGTACTCTGTAATCAGAATTAAAAAATAATAAAAATTGTATGAAAAATGAGTAGGTTTACTAAATAATTTTTTACTGCGCATGCGTCAAAGATATCAAAATTTCATTTGCATATTATGTTAGCTAAATGTATAGAGCAACTTTTGTAAAAGTCTCAAAATCATAACTTAAAAATTCTGAAAGTAATCGTCTATAGAAAAAGGACAGAATCCGTTGTTTCCAAAATGAAGCAAAAAAATGAGGGATTTTATCCAAATGTAGTAGTACATCCCGTATTGTGTATTCTATACTGACACTATTCAATGAATATATGGATACAACCCCTCTTGTTTTTGCTTCATTTTGAGAATAACGGATTTTCAATTTATTCCATTGACGATTATTTTCAGAATTTCCAAGTTACAATTTTGTGACTTTCACAAAAGTTGCTCTATACATTTAGCTAACATAATATGCAAATGAAATTTTGATATCAATGACGCATGCGCAGTAAAAAATTATTTAGTAAACCAACTCATTTTGTATACAATTTTCATTATTTTTTAATTCTGACTACAGGGTACTGTGTGCAATGTTGTTTATCATATTTTCTGAAAAAAATATTATTTTATATTAAGAACTCTGAAAATTATAAGGAAAAAACTTGGAACAATTTGGGACCATTTTTATAAACACCTGAATTACTCTGCGAGTATTCATGCTATTTGCATAAAAATGAACACAGTGTATTACAATAAAGAATTCAATCATAATCTAGAGTTTGAGCGCTTTTGCTACATTAGTTTTGACAGGGTTATTCAAAAGATATTCATTCTTTTTTAATTTGTTGACGGTCCCCTATGGAGTTTCGGGTAAAAATCTTCACGGAGTTGTATGACTTATACTATATTTATACACTAAGAGTTTCGAGATGATTCCTCATGTATTTTTCTAGGTATTTAACAAAATGTCTAAAATCGCAAGTGTCCAATAATCAATGGCCAGGAAGCAGGACGTTTCGGTCCCGAGACATTTCGGTCCATGGCCATTTCGGTCCCGAGACATTTCGGTCCCTGGACTTTTCGGTCCTCAGACATTTGCCTTCTCCAGCAAGCTGAAATTTTGTGCACGGGAAATATCGGACATAATTTTATAAGGAACATTTTAGAGTGTTGAATTCAGAGGCGGGTCATTCCCCCCAAAGCTATCAAATGCCCCCCCCCCCGTAAATTTTGAGATTGTGTTTTCAGTGGTAAAAAAGTGTAATCCCCCCCCCCCCCGGAGCCACAGAAGTCCTTCCCGGAGAAAAGTGTCTGAATTCAACACTGGTTTTTTAACTGAAATCCACATAAAGTTTTAGTGTAATGCGATTAATTAGAAGTAACAAGTATAATAATAATAATATTTTCCTTTTTTGAAATAAATAATAATTTTTGAATAAAAACTTATGGTGATGAATAATTGCTATAAATTATATCTCAAAACAGTTAGTGATTTTAAAATTAAAATCAATATTTTATTAAATATACGTATTTTTAATTTAATGAATCTTTATTTAATTAAATTGATAAAATTATTAATACGCATTTCGAATTTTACTTTAAATAAACACAATAAATAATCTGTTTTATATTCAATTTATCATTATATTTTGTAGTAGTTATAAACTGAAACTTATTGTTTACCTGTTTATTTATTTTATATTTAAAGTTACTGAAATTTAAAACTATTAATTCAATCAATAATAAAATTAAAATAAGAATTGTCAATTTTTTTTCTGTGAAAGTGGCAGCGAAAAGGTAATGCAAATAAATAAATAAATAAATAAACGACAAATTAAAAAAGCTTAGTTTTGTCAGTTAAAAATTGAAAATAAAATTATTTAAAATAATAGTTACACTATTATATAAAATAAAAAGATAATCATTTTATTACAATACTGGCTTGCAAGCAGTAGCAGTCCGTGTCCATATAAACAAACTTATAACAATATGTACTATTTACTTACCACCTAATCAGCCTATTCAGTCTACACATCTGGATAATCTTATTCTCCAACTACCCATTCCTTTCGTCATTCTTGGTGATTTTAACGCTCACAGTCAACTGTGGGGTAACTCTGATAATAATAATCGTGGTGATATTATAGAAAAACTTATTTCTGACAATGGCTTATGCCTACTCAATAACGGTGATCATACTTACTTCCACGAACCTACCCGCACCTTTCATGCCATAGATCTCGCTATCTGCTCCCCATCCATTTATCCTTATTGGAACTTCTGGGTTTCTAATGACCTTCATGGCAGTGATCATTTCCCTACTTTTATCTCGCTGACTACTCCTCACATGGATTCTAATAATTGTTTTAAACGCTATGTATATGACAGAGCTAATTGGTCAACATTCACAGACAATGCTAAAATAACAAGTGATATGATAGCAGGTGACATTGACGATGCACTTGATAATATCACCCAGTGTATTATCAATGCTGCAGATATTAGTATTCCAAAATCACATTCTATACCGCGGCACAGGAAACCATGGTGGAATGATGAATGCCGAAAGGCAAAGAAAAAGCAACAGAAAGCTTGGGGCATTTTCCGACGCTACCCTAATAATAATAACTATCTCGCTTTCAAAAAAGCAAAGGCTCAAGCTAGAAGAGTGCGCCGTCAAAGCCAACGTGAATCTTGGATTCAGTACATCTCCAACATCAACGCCAGTACATCAAGCAAAGAACTTTGGAAGAAAGTGAAAAACTTTATGGGACTGTATTCAGAAAACCGCATCTCTATCTTAAATTACAATGGACAAACAATAGCATCACCCCAAAATATTGCTGAAACAATAGCAAATACACTGGCATCTAATTCTAAATCAGACTCTTATCCAGAACCTTTCTTATCATATAAAAGACAAGCGGAATCTACCAACATAAATTTTAATTCTCGCCATTCCTATGAGTATAATCTACCTTTCACAAAACCTGAACTTCTGCGATGTCTGCAAAATAGTCGTTTATCAGCTCCAGGACACGATGGCATCACTTATACCATGCTAAAATATCTTTCTACCACCTCTCTCAATAACCTTCTCATCTTTTACAATAGAATCTGGATTGAACATTCTTTTCCTAAAGCCTGGTGTAAAGCTATTGTCATTCCATTCCCGAAACCAGGTAAAGATCCCAGTGACCCAAACAACTACAGGCCAATCGCACTCTCTAGTAGCTTTTGCAAACTTTTAGAAAAAATGGTTAATTGCCGCCTAGTGCATGTTTTGGAATCTAATAATTCTCTTGCTTCATTCCAAAGCGGATTTCGTCGTGGTAGGTCCACTATTGATAACCTCATTCTTTTAGAAACTCATATTCGAAATGCCTTTTTAAAACGCAATCATCTGGTGACTATCTTTTTTGACATGATGAAAGCCTATGATAAAACCTGGAGGTATGGCATACTACGTGATCTTTTTAATCTGAACTTTAGAGGTAACCTACCAATTTTTATTAAGAACTTCCTCGCAGTTCGAATTTTTCAAGTTCGAATTGGGGGGTTTCTTTCAAGTTTCTATGTACAAGAAGAGGGTGTACCACAGGGCAGTGTTCTGAGTGTCACCCTCTTTGCTATCAAGATTAATGACATCCTGAACCAGTTGCCACCAAGCGTTCAAGGTACACTATATGTTGATGATTTTAATATTTTATGTAAAGGACAAGATATGCATTTTATCGAGAGACAACTACAAATCGCTATCAACCGTATTATTCAATGGACAAACAAAAATGGCTTTATTATTTCCCAAGACAAAACCTCATGTGTGCATTTCTGTAGAAGAAGGGATTTGCATCCGGATCCTGAAATTTTCATCGGAAATTATCAAATTGCTATTGTTGACAATGTCCGCTTTTTGGGCTTATATTTTGACAAAAAACTCACTTTCTTGCCTCATGTTTTGCAGCTACGAAAAAAATGCGAGCACTCTCTCAATTTAATCAAGGTGCTTTCCAACACATCTTGGGGAGCAGACCGTAATTCTCTCCTGAAAATTTAGCGTTCGATTATCCGCTCTAAAATTGACTATGCCTGCCAGGTCTATGGTTCAGCACGTAATTCCGTTCTTAAAAAAATCGACACTGTGCACCATAGTGCACTTCGCTTTTGCTCTGGTGCTTTTAGAACATCACCGGTTTTAAGCCTATATGTCGAGTGTAATGAACCAGCACTACAACGTATTCGTGAAAAGCTTTCATTGGATTTGTACTATCGTATTCTCTCTCACCGTGGCCATCCTCTTCGTAATTACATTTTAAATACAGACAACGACACTCTCTATCAACATCGACCATCATGCATTCCTTCATTTGGAGCCAGAATGAGGAACATTATTAACAATAGTCAACTAAGCAATATCAAGGTGAGCTCATGTTCATTGCATGAGTTTCCTCCTTGGAAAACTCTTAATATCACCACACTCCATCCTTTTAAAGACTATGACAAAAAGAACACTGCACCTGTCATATTTCAACAATTATTTGCAGCCCATCGCTCAAAATTCAGGAATTATACCGATATATACGCAGATGGATCAAAGAGTAGCAATGTTGTTGGCTGTGGGATTTTCTGTGATAATACCAATTTTAGTTACCGGCTTCACCCTTCAGTTTCTGTGTTTACGGCAGAGTTGATCACGATAGAGAGAGCCACGTTACACATTTCACATCATCATAACACTTCATTCATCATTTATACGGACTCAAATAGTGCTATTG
The DNA here is from genome assembly GCA_964019185.1 of Maratus speculifer. Lineage (NCBI taxonomy): Eukaryota > Metazoa > Arthropoda > Arachnida > Araneae > Salticidae > Maratus > Maratus speculifer. The sequence goes on from OZ025293.1 coordinate 347,943,622, forward strand.
ACGCAATTAAATCATCTAACAAACATCCTTATGTCTCATCCATCCTGAATTTTTATGATAAATTAACAAACCGTGGCTGTAAAATTTTATTTTGCTGGGTACCTGGACACATGGGTATTCCTGGAAATGAAAATGCAGATCAAGCGGCAAAACTTGCTCTTAACCCTTTAGATCATAAGATGCCATTCTCAGACGTTAAACTAATTATAAAACACTTTATCCATCATAACTGGCAAGAAAGTTGGGATACAGAAATTAATAATAAACTGCACCGTATCAAACAAACCATCATTAGCTGGCCTCCAAATTACCCACGGAAAACTGATGTTCTACTGACTCGTCTGAGAATTGGACACACTAGGTTAACTCATAAACATCTTCTATTCCGGGATGATGCACCCATGTGTCCTCATTGTCATTTTGATTGCCTAACCATACATCATCTTTTAACTGACTGTCCGGGCCACCGGCACTCGTACAGAATATATTTTAACTCATCATCACCTATTTTGACAAACCTCATTGGGGAAATACCTCATGGGGCACTTTTTGCCTTTTTAAAACATGCAGGATTTTATTTTGAAATTTGAATTTTTTTCACTACTTTTATTCCTATAACTTGGACCTAGTTATCTGGATCTCTATATAGTTGGATCTTTTAAACTTTTATACTTGCCTAGCTATATCTGGATGGGGTACCCCATCCAGACACCCTGATATTGTTCCTTTTGTCTTTGTCTTGGCGCAGCATGTCCCTCAAGGGATTTTGTGCCACGAAACCCTAAACAACCAACCATTTTATTACAAAGAAATAGGCCCACTTTCAATAAAATTAATTCACAAAAATTGTCTTCATAAAGTAAAAAAACTGTTAAAAAAAAAAAATTGCAACCAATAATTATTACATAAAAAAAGGTCGTTGGAGCATTTTTATTTTTCAAACAAAAAATTTTCGTAGCACGCCTAGTTACGAAATTGCTAATTTAAAGATTCTAAGAAAGCGTCCTAAAACAATCAATCAAATATGTATTTTAGTTTTTTGTATAGATAAAATACCTAATACAAAGAATATATGATAAAACTTAAAATATTCATTCTGTTAAATAATAATAATAAAGACAGTGTAAAATTGTATAACATTATTTAATCAAATTGTCAACTCGCTGTGATTTTATTATCATGAGTTACAATAGATTAAACTTATTGGACTATTATATTCAGCTTTGGATAAAATTTGAGGGAAGGGGGGCAGGAGAATAAAAATATTAAAAAAGCCCGAACAATGTTGAGTTTACAGCGTTTAGTAGGCCTTCATCAATCAGAAACCAAGTTATAAAGTGGCCGGTAGAGAAATAGTAAGGGACCGAAATGGCTAGGGACCGAAATGGCCAGAGACCGAAACGTCTCGGGACCGAAATGGCCAGGGACCGAAATGTCTCGGGACCGAAACGGCGGGACCGAAATATCGTGTACCCCAATAGCCATATAGTGTATAGCATTTAAAAAAGCAAAGGCAGAGGCTAGACGAATATGACGCAAAAGCCACCATGAATCCTGGATAAAGTACGTTTCAAGCATAAACTCTAACACATCCAGTAAAGAGCTTTGGAAAAAGGTGAAAAACTGCATGGGCCTGAATTCTGAAAGCCATATTTCAATTTTAAAACTGAACGGTCAAACTATCACTTCTACTAAAAACATAGCTGAGACAATAGGGAACACCCTTGCTTCTACTTCTAATTCAGATTCATATCCAGAACCATTTTTATCTTATAAAAGACAAACTGAGAGGACCAGTATTAATTTCAATAGTCATCATTCATTTTCCTACAACAAACCATTTATTATATCAGAGCTTTTAAAATGCTTACATGGCAATCGTTTATCTGCTCCTGGGCACGATGGCATCACTTATGTCATGCTCAAGCACCTCTCTCCACTTTCTTTTAACAATCTACTTTCTTTTTTTAACAGAATATGGACAGAACATATTTTTCCTAATGCTTGGTGGTGAGCAATCGTTATTATCTTTCCTAAACCAGGAAAAGATGCTACTGATCCTAATAATTACAGGCCTATTGCCCTTTCAAGCTGCCTTTGCAAACTTCTCGAAAAGATGGTCAATTGCCGCCTCATACATGTTTTAGAAACGAACAACTTTGCCTTGCCGCTTTTCAAAGTGGTTTCCGACGTGGTTGAGGGGAGAAGAAAGAAAAACTGTAGTCCCAGCCCATTTTTAAAAAACGTAAAGGACCCAAAACAATTGCAGCACTACGTGGAGGAGGCTATGGAGTCGGAGTCATATAGCAATGACTCGGACGCCGATGACGATAACACAATGTTGGAAGAATTTGAACCTAACTGAGATAACTTTGCTTTATTCCTCCTTATTTTAAACTTATTACATCTTACTTTTCCATGCTATTCGTACATATTTTCATAAATTAATTTCTTTATTTTTCATATTTTACTCTCTTTGAATGGTTTAAAATTAAATTTTATTTTCATGTATCATCAGATTATATTCCTGTTTGCTAAACCTGTGTTTGTTGCATTTATACATCATCCTATGCACTGTATTTTAAACTTATTATATCTTGCTTACAATTTCATGTTATCGCTTTACTAATCATACAGATTTTAGCTAATTATAAATTTTTTTAATTTTTTTACTTTTTACTGTTTGACTGATTTTAATTATATCTATCGTCAGATTGCTTTATTACTTCTGTACCTGTTTTGTCATTAGTACATCATCCTTTAGACTGTATTTTAACAATTGTTTAGAATGTTTATTGTTTTAATTATCACTTAGTTTTTACCTATGATCTCTTGTCTTTTTTTAATTGGATTTTATTATGTGTATAATTAGTGCTTTTATTTAATTACGCTGTTTTTATAAACTTATTTTTCAATTTGACTTAGTCTCGGCGCAGCATGTCCTAAAAGGGACCTTGCGCCATTAAACCCTAGTCAATCGACCAACCAACCGACGTGGTAGATCTACTATCGATAATTTAATCCATCTTGAACATTACATAAGGACAGCTTTTCTTAAACGCAGGCATTTGGTCTCAGTATTTTTTGACATAGCGAAAGCCTATGACAGAACATGGCGTTATGGAGTACTCCGCGACCTTTTTAACTTGGACATTTCGGGAATCTTCCTATTTTTATCAAAAATTTCCTTGCAGTGCGAATTTTCCAAGTTCGTATCGGAGGAGCTCTTTCTAGTTTTTATGTACAAGAAGAGGGCGTTCCCCAGGGCAGTGTCCTGAGTGTCACCCTTTTTGCTATTAAAATAAATGATATTCTCAATCAATTTCCTCCTTCAGTGAAAGGAGATTTATATGTTGAAGACTTCCGGATTATGTATATGGGAGAGGATATACGTTTTATTGAAAGACAATTGCAAATTGCTGTTAGAAATATTCTTAATTGGACTAATAAAAATGGTTTTGTTATCTCTCATGACAAAACTTCTTGTGTGCATTTTTGTAGACGTAGGGATCTACATCCAGACCCTGAAATTTTTATCGGATCAACTCAAATTCCTGTTGTAGACAATGTCCGCTATCTAGGCCTCTATTTTGACAATAAACTTACGTTCTTACCTCATGTTTTACAATTAAGGGCAAAATGTGAAAAATCGCTAAACTTACTTAGGGTACTGTCTAATACTTCATGGGGAGCAGACCGTACTTCTCTTCTAAAGATTTATCGTGCTGCAATCCGTGCTAAAATTGACTATGCCTGCCAGGTCTACGGTTCTGCTTGTAAGTCTATTCTTAAGAAACTTGACACAGTGCACCATAGCGCACTTCGTGTTTGCTCTTGTGCATTTCGTACATCACCTGTTTTAAGCTTATACAGGGTGATTCATAAAAGATGAGCAGAACTTTAAGGGGTTATAGTACACTTAAAGACAAATAATATTAAATAGGAGACTAAGGGTCCCAGACGTATTCCCAAGGAGATAGGGGGCATTAAAGTTTAGGGTCCGAAATTTCAAATGATTATAAAAAATGGAAAAATTGGTCGATTCGTTTGCGGTTTTTGCAAAAAAATTTCTTTATGCCAGTATTTTCTTGAAATAAAATTTTAAAGTTCAATTTCAAAAAATGCCGATAGGGGGCGCTTTAGACTTTGGAGTAACAAACAACTATTTTTTAACGTTATTTTTTGTATTTCTTTAAATGATTTCGAAAGCTTAGACTTAAACTTAAATTTTGATCTAAAAATCTGAGTCCTAACGAGTAGTTAAGTAGCGTAAACTGAAATTTGAAATTTGAAACCCTTCTCCCCCCAGAACAAAAATCAGTTATTCCCGATCTTTGTGTCGTAGATTAGGCTCTAACTACTGCCGCGTTTTGCTAAAATTATTCTTTATGTCAATATTTTCTTGAAAATAAATTTTAAAGAAAAGTTTCAAAAAATTCCGATAGAGGGCGCTTTAGACTTTGGAGTAACGAACAACTATTTTATACCGTTATTTTTTGTGTTTCATTAAATGCTTTCTAAAGCTTAGACTTAAATTTTCAGCTCAAAATCTGAATCGCTGAGCGTGGTTCAGTAGCGAGGGGAGGGGGTTCAAATTTCAACTTCTGAACATAGTTCAGTTTGCACTACTTAACCATGCCCAACGATTCTGTGCTGTGATACGAAGCAAAAATACAACTTTCGTCAAGGACTGCATAGTCGGAATTCACTCATAAAGGCACTGGCACAGTTGGAAACGTCGCTCATGCAAACGTTAAAGCTCCATTCCTGACGCTAGTCACCGGGTGAAGAAGGAGACAGAAAGTATGCAAATGTCAAATGGAGAAGAAGAAGAACACGTATGCAAAATTTCGACACGATTCAGGCATAAAAACCACTGAACGGTGAGTCAAGTGTAAGTCGCTGTAGTAATGAATCGGAAGATGGTGCCCTTCACGAATAAGGAAAAGGCTGAGATGCATTTAATTTACGGAGCGGCAGATGGAAATGGTGCAGAGGCACAACGAATGTACGGAGAGCGATTTCCCAACAGGCGGTTGCCTAACCGCAAAACTTTCGAGCGCTTGCACAGACAGTTGTGTGAGACGGGATCATTTCTCGCTTCGCGGTCGAATGCAGGTCGTGCAAAAAAGGACGAATCAGTAGTTGTTGCAGAAGCCATTCTGGATGTAGTAGCGGCGCAGCGAAGTACAAGTACACGAACAGTGGCTAGGCAGGTGGATACCTCACAGTCCATGACTTGGAGGGTAATGAAGGATGAACATTTGCTCCCGTTTCATGTGCAACGCGTCCAGAAACTGTCTCCAGGGGATTATCCAAATCGTATTGAATTCGCCCGCTGGTTTCTGCAGCAGAACGCGCTAAATCCACATTTTGGACGAACTGTGCTTTTCACCGATGAATGTACCTTCACACGTGAAGGTACATTTAACACACACAATGCACATGTATGGGCGGATGTCAATCCACATGCTACGTATCCACATGCTCATCAGAGACGCTTTTCCATCAATGTTTGGGCAGGAATCCTCGGAGACCACCTAATCGGACCGTACCTTCTTCCTGAACGCCTCAACGGTAAAACATACCTCACATTTCTGCAACATGTGCTGCCAGACCTGTTAAACGTTGTTCCTCCACGCATCCGGCGGGTCATGTGGTTCCAGTACGATGGAGCGCCAGCCCATTACGTACGAGACGTCCGCAACTATCTGGACATCACATTTCCGAACAGATGGATTGGTCGAGGTGCTCCTGTTGCTTGGCCTGCTCGCTCGCCAGATCTTTTACCCCTCGATTTCTTTTTTTGGGCACAATTGAAGGCTCTTATGTATGAGACACCCATTGAATCCCCCGAGGAACTGGTCGCCAGACTTTCCGCCGCTGTAGGGGAAGTGCTCGAAAAGCCTGATGTTTTCGCGAATGTTCGCCGTTCCATTCTTCGCCGTTGTTCTGCGTGCATAACCTCTGGTGGTCACAATTTTGAACATTTATTGTAATTACATGTTAATAAATATGCTTTGGTAACATAATCCTAATTTGTGTCTTTTTACCTCGTATCGCAGCACACAATGTGTGGACATGGTAAACTGAACTGTGCTCAGGAGTAGAAATTTCAAACCCCTCTCCCCAGAAACTTAACCACGTCTAACGATTCAGATTTTGGGCTGAAAATTTAAGTCTAAGCTTTAGAAAGCATTTAATGAGACACAAAAAATAACGGTATAAAATAGTTGTTCGTTACTCCAAAGTCTAAAGCGCCCTCTATCGGAATTTTTTGAAAATTTTCTTTAAAATTTATTTTTAAGAAAATACTGACATAAAGAATAATTTTAGCAAAACGCGGCAGTAGTTAGAGCCTAATCTACGACACAAAGATCGGGAATAACTGATTTTTGTTCTGGGGGGAGAAGGGTTTCAAATTTCAGTTTACGCTACTTAACTACTCGTTAGGACGCAGATTTTTAGATCAAAATTTAAGTTTAAGTCTAAGCTTTCGAAATCATTTAAAGAAATACAAAAAATAACGTTAAAAAATAGTTGTTTGTTACTCCAAAGTCTAAAGCGCCCCCTATCGGCATTTTTTGAAATTGAACTTTAAAATTTTATTTCAAGAAAATACTGGCATAAAGAAAATTTTTTGCAAAAACCGCAAACGAATCGACCAATTTTTCCATTTTTTTATAATCATTTGAAATTTCGGACCCTAAACTTTAATGCCCCCTATCTCCTTGGGAATATGTCTGGGACCCTTAGTCTCCTATTTAATATTATTTGTCTTTAAGTGTACTATAACCCCTTAAAGTTCTGCCCATCTTTTATGAATCACCCTGTATGTTGACAGTAATGAACCTTCATTACATTATACTCGTGAAAACTTTCTCTGGAGTTGTTTTACCGTGTCCTTTCATATCCTAGTCATCCACTTTATACATATACTAGCTGACCCGCCCGGCGTTGCCTGGGTCCGTATTAACAATATTAAACGAACTTGAAATTTGTATGATTTTATCATTAACTCGAAACATGCAGAAATGCATTGTCTGAAATACGTGGCCACTGACTGTGTGAAAAATCGGTTTAAAAAACAGCTAATGTTAAGCTCTAAAAATACTCAAAATGAGCGATGAGAAATGTGGGAGGGAATATGTATCCAACGACTGCGTAATTTTCGTGTTAAAGTGTTGATATTTATCAAAAATCACTGTTAAGTCACGTAACTAATTATTTTTTTTTTGACATAGAAATCCCAAGTGAAATATTTTGAATTTCAAAGTAATTATATCACTCTTAAATCCGACTATACCATGAATGAAATCGATACTCGCTCGAAGCTAAAGTGTTGGTATGTAGTATTATAATTTCAGGGCCATTTAACAAAAGTAAGTGTTATTTTTAATCAAATCATGCATAATGTCCACTCTATGGATAAATTCCTAACCGTAAACTTTTTTACCGTAACCATAACCTGCCTGTAACCTAACTTTGACTTAACAGTACCTTACCGTAAATTAAATATAGCATAAATGTAACCTAGCTTTCACTTTATTGTAACATATCCTTATTCTAACCATAAAACAAATGCGATTTAACTTTAACCTAAATTAACTTAACAGTGACCTAACTGTAACCTAACGGGATATTAAATATAATCAAAGTTCTTACCGTAATGTAATTGCAACCTAAATGTTACCAAACCTGAATTGGTTTCATGTCCATGGAAATTGTTTTGTCTTGTTCGGATCTGGTTATGATTCATTAGAACATTTTTGTCGGGTTCAGATTTTAGGTATTTTTTGATATTGAGTTATAATGTTCGGGTCGTATTCATGTCCATGGAAATTATTTTGCCTTGCTGGGATACAATTATGGTTCTTTGGAATATTTTTGTCAGGAATAGATTTGTTTCAATTCAGATTTCGGCTTTTTCTTCAAATGGAATTTTTGGGGTTCGGGTTTTCTTGCGTGTTCACGGAAATTATGCTGCCTTGTTCGAATAAGAACATGCTTCACTGGAATATTTTTTTCAAGTTCAGATTTGGTTCAATTCAGATTTCGTGATTTTTTTCCAAAGAATTTTTTTAGGTTCAGATTCGGTACAGGTGAATGGAAATTTTTTGTCTTATTCAGATCCGGTTACGATTCTTTGGAATATTTTTTATCAGGTTCCGATTTGGTTCGATTCAAATTTCAGGTATTTTTTCAAATAGAATTTTTAGTTTCGGATCTCGTTCATGTCCACGGAAATTATTTTGTCATACTCGAATCCAGTTATGATTCTTTCGAATATTTTGGTCGAATTTAGATGTGGTTTGGGTCAAATTTCAGTTTTTTTCAAATCGAATTTTTTAGGTTCGAGTTGGGTTTATGTCCATAGAAATTATTTCGTCTTGCTTGGATTGGGTTATAGTTCTTTGGAATATTTTTGTCAGGTCCAGATTTGGTTCAATTCAGATTTCGAGTTTTTTCTTCAAATATAACTGTTGAGTTCGGGTCTTCTTGCATGTTCACGGAAATAATTATGTCTTGTTCGAATAAGGACATGCTTCACTGGAATATTTCTGCCAAGTTCAGATTTCGTTCAGTTCGCGATTTTTTCAAAGAAATTTTTTGGGTTCGGATTGTGTTCATGTCCATGGAAATATTTTGTCTTGTTTGGATCCTGTTGCGTTTGTTTGAAATAGTTTTGTCAGATTCAGATTTGGTTCGATTCAAATTTCAGGTATTTTTTTTTAATGGGAGTTTTAGGTTCGTATCGGGTTCATGTCCTCGGAAATTATTTTGTCTTACTCGAATCCGGTTATGGTTCTTTCGAATACTTTGGTCACATTTAGATGTGATTTGGGTCAAAATTCAGGATTTTTCTAACGAAGTTTTTTAAGTTTGAGTCGGGTTTATGACCATGGAAAGTATTTTGTCTTGCTGGGATCGGGTTATAGTTCTCTGGAATATTTTTATTGGTTTCAGATTTCGTTCGAGTCATATTTCGGGTTTTTTTAAAGAAAATATTTAGGTTCGGGTCAGATTTCATGCCCATGAAAATTATTTTTCCTTGTTTGAATCGGGTTATGCTTCACTTGAACATTTTTGCGGGATTCAGATTTGGTTCGGGTCAGTTATCAAATCTATAGTTTTTCCCAAACAGAATTTTTAGGTCTGGGTCGGGTTTATACTCACGGAAATTTTGTGTATCATGGATCGGAGTGTGGTCTGTTTTTTTTCTGGTTGGAATCGGGTTATGTTTAAATTAGTCTAAACATTAAGGTTGTAATCAGTTTTGCTACTATTATTTTTATGGCTATTTCTGATAGATAATTTACTTAGCTATTTGATAATTTATTATGGTGAATGAATCGTTTACGGATACAAACAATTGTACGCCAAACAGATATTTTATTTTTGTTTTAAAAACAAATTAAAGCCATATCACAATTTTAAATTGAATAGAACACATTTAAATTTAATCAATGATTAAGAAAATAAACTCATAGAAAAGTGTTGTGTAATGTTTTTTACTGAACACAGCTAATGACTCATCCGATCAATTCAAACTGGTTTAAACCAGTATTTCTTTGTTTTTGTTATTTACCTTTTAAATTGTTATTGAATAGATGACTAAAATTTCGTTTAAAAAATAACGTTTTGTACCATTATTGCCTGTAATACACGATCAGAATGCATGAAAGATACAATTAGATCAATCATAGGCAAGAATTATTTGATTATTTTTATCGTATGACTTTGAAATATCAATATAGAAGCATCATTTAAGACTTTGCTTGAAAAATCAACATTCTTTCGTTAATGTCTTAAAATCGTCTGCACTCTGAAATCTAGATTTTAGATTAATATTATTATTTAAGTGTTCATGCATGATTTTAAAAGAATCTTTTCATCACTATAGTTTATATATTGACATGGAATTATAAATATGTTGTTAAATCATAAACATTTTTCATCTACGTTATAAAGTATTAAAAATTTCTGAAAAAAAGAGAAAACTTTTTGTAATACAATTTTTTACTTCAAATCATATGTTTTCAATATTTTATTTAATTTTGTTTTGACATTTAATTATTTTTAATTTTCCAATTTCAATTATTTTAAAAGCAAACATTTATTTTAATAAATAATATAATAGAAAAAACATTAAAAAAAATTACGATTTCTTCGTAAAATATGCTTCAGCTGTAATTCATTTCTTCCAATCCGTCTTATTAATACAAAATTTCTTCCTCGTGCTTTATTTTGAAACATTAAAATTTCAGCGATAAATGGTTTAATCTTGCAAACCTTTCTTTTTTTCGGTTTACTTCGCCACCACCTATCTTTTTCCTCCATGGCGTACAGCGGATGTGATAAAAAAAAATCCTCATTTAAACTGACAGTTTGCCAGTCTATGAATTTTAAAGGTCAGTCTCAGTTTTTAAAATTACTTCTGCGAAAATTTTATGCAACCAACCAACCATAAGAGAATTAAAAGGAAAAAAGTTTAAAAAGCGCGATTTTTTATGAGAGTGAGGTTTGGAAATTAATTAATTATTCAGTTAATAAATGGAATTTTGAAATTCTGAGCGTCAGGTGCATCAGGAGAGATATTGGGCTACTCTCAGAAAAATTTTGAGCTTCGTACGTACCATAGTTTTCGCTAACTATCGCAGACACACACACACACACACACACACACAGACAGACAGAGCGATTTGTTATTTTATTAATATAGATTTTAAACTCTGACAATGATATTCTATATCGGAATCGCCCATCTTGTGTGCCTTCTTTCGGTGTAAGAATGAGAAGCATAATCAGCAATGGCTCTCTGAATAATATTGAAGTGAGTAGATATCCATTGCATATCTATCCTCCTTGGAATCCACCTGCTATCGCAATCCTTCATCCTTTTAAAGGATATGATAAAAAGAATCTAGCCCCTGTGGCCTTTAAATGCCTATTTGCTGCACATCGTGATATTTATAGCAATCACTTAGACATTTATACAGATGGCTCAAAGAATGGAAATAGTGTTGGCTGTGGTATATATTGTGATGGTATGACTCTCAGTTATCGACTTCATCCTTCTACATCTATATTTACTGCCGAATTAATTGCAATAGAAAGGGCCATGGTACACATATCTCATCATCATAAAACATCCTTCATCATCTATACAGACTCAAATAGTTCTATTGACGCAATTAAATCTTTTGAAAAGCATCCGTATATCTCATCCATCTTAGACTTTTATAATAATTTGACAAGACGTGTTTATAACATATTATTTTGTTGGGTACCTGGGCACATGGGTATACCTGGAAACGAGAAAGCAGATGAGGCGGCAATACTTGCATTTAATCCATTACATCATAAAATACCATTCTCAGACGTTAAACTAATTATTAATCATTTTATTCAAAATAAAAGGCAAGAGAGTTGAGATTTAAAACACAATAATAAATTGCACCATATCAAACCTACAATAATGATCTGGTCTCCAATCTACCCCAGGAAAACAGATGTTCTTCTGACTCGTCTGAGAATAGGTCACTCTATGGTCACTCATAATCATCTATTACTTAGGGAGGATGCACCCATGTGTCCTCATTGTTATTTTGATCACCTGACCATTCATCATCTTTTAACTGACTCTCCGGGGCTCCGGCATTTGTACTGAATGTATTTTAACTCATCATCACCAATCTTGCCAAACCTCATTGGGGAAACACCTCATGGGGAACTCTTTAACTTTTTAAAACATGCTGGCTTTTATTTTCATATATAAACTTTTCTCTATCTTGGTTTGGATGCCCTTTAATGACATTCGGATTAGCTGCATTGTACTATTTTAAGTATTTTATTTTTTTAAACCTACTTGCTTGACTATATCTGGATGGGTTACCCCATCCAGATATTTTGACATTTTTCTCTTTTTTACATTTGTACTTTTAGTCTTTGTTTTGGCGCAGCATGTCCCTTAAGGGATTTTACGCCATTAAACCCAAATCAACCAACCAACCAACCAACCAACTGTCCTGTCCGCCCTTATATTCCCAATCCTCACTATTGTTTTAAGTGCCAGCGCTACGGCCACACTACAATTACCTCTCGTGGTTCCATTACTTGTGCAAATTGCGCAGAAGTTGGCCATGACGGTAATTCATGTAAAAACACTGAACGCTGTATTAATTGCAAAGGTGATCATGTAGCATATTCTTGTTTTTGTCCTAACTGGATACATGAAAATGAGATTCTTGCTGTTAAAATAACTCAAAATTTCTCATACCTTGAAGCCCATAAAATTGTTGATTCCAGAACCCCTTTTATCGGAATATCTTACTCCTGTTTTGCCTATCAGCAATAACTCTATAAGACATATAAGCACTCAGACCGAATCCACTTTCCACCAAATAACTAATTCATAACACAGTCAACCAGCACTCAAGTAAAAGAAAGCCGTAATGTTAGTCATGTTTATAAATGTTATGAAACCCCTTTATTATAATGTTGGCTTCCATCCTCAGAACCCGTCAAAATATTATACCCAGCTAGTCAGTCACAAAAATCTTCAATTCAATCGAAAAATTCACCCTCCCGAAATGAGACTAAGGCTTTTCCATCTCCAAAAAAGAAAAAAAACCCGTATTCCATTTGCATTTAATTAAAAAAATTCTAGTCAAATTGTAAAAATGAATCAAAGAACCTGCATTCAGGAAAATGGGATCAAGGCTATTACAAATCGAAAAACTTCGTAGAAATCTGACATTCTTCTAAAAACGAATTCTGAATCAATATCTTGTACACAAACGAAAAATAAGAAAACCTCAACTTCTGTTTCTGGACAGTGGAAAACTGTGGGGAAATCCCATAGCACACCGTTGACAAATTGAAAAATAACGAAGATCTTTTGGATAACCCTGTCGAAACTAATGTAGCAAAAGCGTTCAAACTGCAGATTATGATTAAGAGGTTTGTTGTAATATAATGTGTTCAATTTTATGATTATAGCATGTGTATGCGTAAAGAACTTAAGATTTTTATAAACACCGTCCAAAATTTTGCTAAGTTTTTTGCTTTTAATTTGCAAAGTTCTTAAGGAAAAAGAACAATGTGTTAATCAACATTATGCATAACACCCTGTAATTGAAATTAAAGAATATTAATAATTGTATGAAAAATAAGCAGGTTTACATAATACATTTTCACTGCGCATGCGTCAACTCTATAAAAATTTCATTTGCATATTGTGTTAACTAAATGTATAGAGCAACTTTAGTTAGTTTCAAAATCATAGTTTGAAAATTCTGAAAATTATCGTCGATAGAATAAGATCAAAATTCGTTATTCACAAAATGAAGCAAAAAGATGAGGAGGTGTACCTAGATACAGTAACAATATTGTGTAGGCACTAATGAATGGAATATGGATAAAGCCCCTCATCCCTTATTTCTTTCCAATGTTCATCTAGTTTTTATCGCGCAGAGAAAAGCTGTCTTTATTTAAATCTTTGAACAAAATGAAATAAAAGAAAATTAAAAAATAAAATTAAAGAAAATTCTTACAAAATATAGCAATTGGGGGCCGAAGACGGGATCAGGGGCTGTCACTTCATTCCGTCGAAAGCAGCGATTTCTGTGTTAATCACGGACAATTTTGCCTGTTACCATACACATAATATTGAATTCCAAAATTTTATATACGTGAGGAATTGGTAGCTTTAGGGGAGGAAGGGGAATTGCCCTCTTTTGACCATTTAAAAACAGAAAATCTCAAATCTTGTGGGAGAGACATTTCAAACCTCCGGGGGAGGGATATCTGTTCCCTGTCAGTCCCCTTAATTCAACACTGCTCACGTGAGGTCACTCTTTCTCTTCCGCCCTTCTAACGAAAGTCATGTATAGACGATATAAGGGAGAGATAAAATGTATTTCGTAGCAAAGAACTGTTGCGATTTTTGCTTGAAAGTTATATATGAAATTGCGTCCATCTTATTTTATTATCACATCTGATCTTAAAAGAAGATTCTAAAGGATAAAAAGGGGAGAGGGTACTGCAACATATTTTTCTTTATTTCATATTGTTTCACAAATTCTTCAACGAAAAAAAAATTTAAAAAAAATAATGTACATTAACTTAAAAATATGTATTTAATTTTTCGAACAAAACTCAAATAATGAAATTACCTGCTACGATTAAATGCCTCATCAGTAGATGAGATGAGATGTTCTGATTTCAAAGCTGGTTAGAAGAGATATTCTGCGTTCAAATCCATCTACCCCCAGGGGGATACCTTCTTTAGGTATTCACGGGCTTCACAACCCCGGGCACCTGAGTGATCTTTCTCTTTTCCTTTTCCTCTTACTCCTCTTGTCTTCCTTTCATCTTTGTTTCACTCTCATCGTGGTTTTCTCTTTCTTGAGGTGAGGGCAATTCTGCATGGGCCGATACATCCTGCATATCGACTCATGGAGAATTGTAAACCAGCCATATTGTGGTCGTGCGTGGCGACCCGTGTCCCTGGAAAGGGGGATCCTGGCAGTTGAGGGAAACCAACACACTGCTTTGGCCTCTGCTTCAGGTAGACGGTTGGTGCATATTGGTCCCGTATGCATCAATCGGCTGGTCAGCTGACTTTTGTCACTGGCTTTAGGGATCAAGCGAGCGAGCAATTACTAGTCATCTCGTTAAGGGTGGATACTGACATAGGATTGTCTTGTGTCCGTATAGGCCCTGGTTAGCACTGGTGCACGAATGTCCATCCCCTTGTTGGGCTCGGTAGTGGGTGGTGCGGCCGGGGTCCGAATTACTTTTTCTCCTACTATGGATGGAAAAATCTCTAATTCAAATAATTCTCCCCCATGTGGAGAGCAAGAAATTGTGCAGAATTCACCATTTACACGTTTCTTTCTAATTAAACGCACCGATAGCCTCTCAGATAGTTCTTTCAAGAGAACCTCACCTTTTCTTATCGCAAAAACATTCCAGTCTGTTTTTGGCGACGGTTACACTCTTAAAAAACTGCACTCTGGGGATTTATTGGTTGAGGTTTCTTCAGCCAGTCAATCACCGCTTCTGGTCAATTGCCCTACAATAGGCTCTTTTGCTGTTTCTGTTAAAGCTCATCAAACTCTAAATACTTGTCGCGGTGTAGTATCTGAACCAGATCTTTTATACTCCGCAAAAGAAGAGCTTCTCTCAAATTTAAAAGAACAAAATATAATAGATGCACGCCGCATTACTATCCGAAAGAATGGACAAGTTATTCGGACAAAACACGTAATACTAACCTTCAATAGCCATAATTTACCATCTAGAATTAAAGCTGGATACCTAAGCTGTCCAGTCCGGCCTTATATCCCTAACCCTTTACGATGTTTCAAATGCCAGCGTTTTGGTCTTACTAACATTAACTGCCGTGGCAATGTTACCTGTCCTTGTTGTGCAGAAGTCGGCCATGATGATAAATCGTGTGAAAAACCAGAACGCTCTGCGAAATGCAAAGGTAATCGTACGTCATACTCTCGCTCCTGTCCAATTTGGAACCGTGAAAAAGAAATTCTTGCAGTAAAAACCAGTCAAAATCTTTCATATCCAGAAGCTCGAAAACTTGTTGAAACCAGAACCCCATCTATAGGTCTTTCTTATTCTAGTTTACTCAAGCAGCAATCAAAATCTGTAAGACATATAAGCACGCAGACAGAATCACCTAATCCACCTAGTACCCCAAAGAAAGAAACACGAGATGTCATTTGCCCTACTAAATGTTCTGTTAGCCCTAAATTAGAGCGTTGGTTACCGTCTTCAGAGCCTGTTACAATAGTCTATCAACCTATTCAGCCACAAAAACCGAAAAAATCTACTGAACCCCAGACAAGAACTAATGCATCTACATCTAAAAGAAATCCTAATCTCTCTGCATCAAATTGCCAAAAACCTAATACTAGTCAAAAGCCTAAAGCAGTTACACCCAATAAAAAAACCGTTAATCTTTCTACTTCTAACCACCAAAAGACCAATTCTGCTCAAGCCGTGAAACAAAATCAAAAGACATCTGAAAATAAAACTATTCGAGGTTCTCACCAATAGCAAACAGTCACAAAAAAACAACGGAAATCAAATCATGACCCATCTCTTGCTTCATTAAAAATCCCAAAAGGCTAAAAAATTATGTGGAAGAGGCTATGGAAGAGTCATATGACTCAAGTGAAGACGAAGGAAACACTGTTCTTGAGGAATGTATACCTAATTGATCTTACCACTTACCATTTTAATTTGAGTTTTTAAATATTGTCAAAAGTATCATTGTTTTTACAATTTTACTAATTCTTGTTATGCATCACTACTTTACTGTTTGTATGATTTTAACTATTTTTTTAAGCTTTTTATTTTATCTTATTGACTAGTTATTGTACTACAATTTTATATATCATCATTTCGCTTTTACCTTTTTACTATGCCTATGTTAGTTTTTTAAATTGACTTTTACATTTTGCATCCTTTAAAGTTTACATTTACATTTATTTTTTTCCTCTTTACCTTGTTCTTGGCGCAGCATGTCCCTAAAGGGACCTTGTGCCAATAAAATCTATACAACCAACCAACCAATCAAATCCATCTTGCGCTCGTTTACCAAACTGTTCGCAGTTTTCAGTATTTTCTTCGATTGTTACTGTAAATATGGGTTAGAAAGACACCCACGGAGGATATTGCCCCGCAAGCCTATAGCATTAGCGCAGTAATTCGGTAGTAATAAACAATTATCATTTGTATGATTAAATTCAAAATTCTAAAAATATTACACCATTTTTCCAACGTCAGTTTTTACTTTAAAAAATGCATGTTAGTTTTTATTTTATATTGTGATATTGATCCTTATGAGAAAATTTAGAAAAATATAACATGCATTGATTTTAAAAATGTTTATTTAATAAAATTACTTATATATAAACTATAATTAAACAGTTCTATTTTTTTCGTTTATTTTTTTTAAGAAAAAGGATAAAATGGGATATATCATTAATTTTATTTCATATTACTAGACTAAATTTTCAAAAAATATTTAAGATTTTCAACAAAATTAAAAAAAAAGAAAACAAAGCCCATCGGCTAAGATAAATAGTCAAAATTCGGACCGACTTTGCAAAATCTAATCGGACCACTACCGGCCATCAGATACCGGTCCAGCATCATTAGCCAGTATGAATCACTTGCCGATATGTAACCATTACAGGTCCGATAATAGCAACCGGCAAGCGAAAACGCACGGTTAGTTAGTATCACATGCCGAAAAGCTACTAGCACTTCACCGATACAGCTGTGCTGATGCCTAAACTCAACTGACACTGCCGACTGCGGTCCGGCCGAGTGCCAAAAATTATGTGTTTGCTGGGAAAGAAAGAAATGAGCAAGTGTAATCGAATGCCGCTCAAAGAGTTTGGTTTAATATTTCAAAACATTTTACTCTTTAATAAATAAATCCAGATCGTTAATTTATAATTATTCAATCCTTACATAGATAGAGGCACCATTAAATTTAATTTTAAACTTCTTACAAGAAGAAGTTATGTCATTCAATCCTTACATAGATAGAGGCACCATTAAATTTAATTTTAAACTTCTTACAAGAAGAAGTTATGTCTTATCACATTAAAAATGTTCATGTCAAACTACTTATATAAAATTAAAAATTCCGAAGATTTATCTGCTGTTTAAAGATAACTTAAAATTTCTAAAAACAAAATAATGCTTTAACGAAATCGAAAATGCTGAAATTTCTGAAATTTTTAATGAATGCTCAATTAATTTTTTTGATTTTCTAATTTTCTCGAAACAAAAGTTTAAATTTAAAATTGTGTAATTTAAAAAAATTTAGCTGAAGTTTACTCAAATTTACGATCTCAAAGTTTTACGATTTTTTAGAAAAGGATTTTTGAATAATAAGAGAAAATTGTTAAAATATTTTCAAAAAGTTTTAATCTTAAAATCGCAGAAAGATGTACAAAAGTTCTTGAAAATTAAAATCAATTCCGTGAAAAATTTTCAAACTACAATGGCTAACTACGAACATTTTGTGTACCAAGCAAATGTGTTATCACGGAGTCATGTTGCTACCTTGTCATCCCTTGCCAAAAGGTTTGAAATCAAGGTTCTGCTTGAAAATATAAATTGCAGAAGTTGTCGTATGTCATTAAATTATTAATTTTACAAAAGTTATATGAGAACTTTTCCAAAATTTTATCATTTCTCGCATGATCGGAAAGTATTCAGCTATGAGTACGCAAAATTTCGAGTCATTAACTTATACAGTTTCCTAGAACGAATTCTGTAATAGACAGACAGACAGAATAACGAGACGAATTGGATCCAGTTACATGATAAAACCCTAAAAACTCTAAGGTATCAACTGTAAGGTACAACTCTAAGATTTAAAAAAAAATTACTATACTGAAAAAAATCACGCTTGACATTATAAAGTTCTATAAAGCACTTATAATATACTGAACTCTTATAATGCTGTTATTTTCAAAGAATGTGTTACCTCCGGGTTTCACAGAGATTGCATATGTCATGATATATTTCTTTTTAAATACAACGGTAACAGTTACCTTAAACGTTTTTATGTTTTGTTTACTTAATAGAATTTAGTTATTATTGCAAAATATATCAAAAGCGTCTTCTAACATCAATATCTTTCAGTTTAGTTTTAATGATATTAATCTTGTGATTAAAAAAATGTATTTTTTTTAGAAAAGATAACTAATTGAAAAGTGGAGGTTTTTTTCTTCCAAAAAGAATATCTTACAAGTAAAAGCTGAATTTATAAGTAATCATGTTTCATAATTAGTATTATCATCATAATTATCAGTTATTATTAAAGACTAATCTTTTTTTTATACTTTCTTTAACACTTTTATGTGCCATTTTTACATTTTGTATATCATTTTTCAATACCATTAAAAGGATAAATCATTTTACTGAGAACACCTCTTTTTCTGTAATTGTGTAATATTTTTCTAAACATTTAAAATTAAATATTAGTTCCTTTATAATTATGTACTAAAGCAACATAATAGGACCTACTAATATTTTTCAAGTTCGTATTAAAATTAGGATATATATAATCTCTGAATAAAACTTTAAAATAAAAGTTTAATGTAGTAAATCATGAACAAAGATCTTTGGTGCAAACATCTTTTCATATCTTTCATGTTCTATTAAAATTGTTTTTTACTTTTATACATTCTAAAAGATATTTACAAAAGCACTCTCTTACATCGGATGAAAAAAAATACATAATAAATGATAGTACGTTACAGAAAATGCGAAATAATGTCTAAAGTAAAGCTTTAGCCTGATTAAAATAAAATATTTTTACTTCTTTTGTTCTTCTTCTTTTTATTTTTTTTTTCAAAGAGCGTGGGCAGATTTGCAAAAAGGTTTGTTACATCATTTGACGGAAGAAAAAGCTTTAAATGTATACATATATGCATTTTTACTTTTATTTCTGTTCGTGTGATTATGTGCAAAAGGAGAAAGGGGGGGGGTTAATGTGTGTAAGTAAATGTAAAAAATAAATAAATAAAAACAATTTAGTGTATTCCTCAATGCCTTTTTCAGAATAACTCAATTTTGATCAGAGCTTGAGCAATTTTAGAAAAAATGCGTTGTCTGGTTTGGATAATTCAAGCTATTATTTAAAAAACAGTGAGGTAGTAAATATTCTTTATTTTTAAGAATAAAAGAAATGATGTAGCAGAAATAAATGTCTTACAAACATGATCTTGTCCATATTTTCTTGAGATTTATTAAATGCAGTAATTTTTCCCTATACAAAAAATGCTTTCATCCAAGTTGAATTTATCCAATAAAATTTCACTGCATCCATTAAAAAAATTCTATTAATATACATTTTGCACATGTGTATCTGTTATTTTATCCCTTTTTTCATAATAAGAGAAAGGAAAAAAATATTTTTTATTAGGAATAACAAAAATTGTTTTATATCGAATTCCATATTTATAAAAGTTTTATTAAGAACATAAAAAATCTTTAAAAATGCATAAACATAATAAAAAAACTTAATCAAATACTTATATTCCAAGACTGTTTAGTAAAACTATTGGTACAACTGGTTTCATATAACAAATGACTGCTGATATTTAAGCGTTTTTCAGTAAAGAAGTTTCAATAAAGGGACTTTGCGCCATAAAAATCCATACAACGAACCAACCAACCGTAATGAAGCTACAAAACCATTTTACAGTTCAAATGAAAAATAAATTGTGGATAAAATGTACATATGGATTAGTACTATAATAAGCAAAAGTGAATTCATATGGAAAAGTTGTCACGTTAGATATAAATTCTTTCATTACGATTTTGCATATAAACACACGGAAAAGCTTACAGACTAATTCTAAAATTCCTTTATGTTACAACGTATCGCATTCTCTTAAAGATGAATAGGACTATTTATGGACAATCATAGTCGAGCTTTGGAAATGACATTTTAAAGAAGAAAAAAAGACAACGGAGCCTCAAAAACTATTGCAATGAATTCTCATCAAATGTCTTTGTATAGCATGCAGGTAAGTAATATGTGTGTGGAAATGTATAGCTGTGGGGGGGGGAAGTAAATACACCCTACTAACTCTGCAATCTATATATATAAAAGGAATTCTGAGGATAATTGAGGCACAGATAGGCTCTCATCCTCTATTCCTTTTATTTATAGAGATTTTACACAGCTTAGGTAAACGCAGAAGAAATATAAAACAGATAATGTATTTATCACAAAAAATCGTCTGCTAAGAAAATCTTTTTTCATTTTGAACTCCAGTCAATAGTAAACAATAATCTTTCAATTCAGTCAGTCAATAATCTATATATATAAAAGGAATTCTGAGGATAATTGAGGCACAGATAGGCTCTCATCCTCTATTCCTTTTATTTATAGAGATTTTACACAGCTTAGGTAAACGCAGAAGAAATATAAAACAGATAATGTATTTATCACAAAAAATCGTCTGCTAAGAAAATCTTTTTTCATTTTGAACTCTATAAATAAAAGGAATAAAGCAGAAGAAATATAAAACAGATAATGTATTTATCACAAAAAATCGTCTGCTAAGAAAATCTTTTTTCATTTTGAACTTCTATAAATAAAAGGACAGATAGGCTCTCAAACAGTGAATCGTCGAATATAATTGAAGAACAAATGGAAGAACAAATGGAAGAACAAATGGAAGAACAAATGGAAGAACAGATGGAAGAACAGAAAGAAGAACAGATGGAAGAACAAATGGAAGACCTCTTCATTAACAATAAAAAAAGATATGCAAACGAAACCCCAGAACACCGATCAAACATATCTGCCGGAAACTGACGAGACATGGCACAGAAACGTGAATGTGTGGGGTTGTAGAACTGGCATTCAGATAGTCTTCGGGCTACTGAGGGCGGGCAACCGTCTAGTTAAATATAATAGAAGAAAGTTACTGGTACAAAAAGATTGGAAATAAAGTCTACGTTTAAATGATTTCTATAAAAATTGTTTAATGACATTTATAAAATAAAATTAGATCAAACTTAGTTTTTTCAATGGGCAATACCCTATTTTAACAGTATATTTTAAATCCTCTGTTCAGGCTATTTCTAGAGACTAAGAAATTTCAACTCATTTCGATGACAATTTTTAAAAATATAACCATTCAAAATTAGAGCTTGTAATGTTAAATTACATTTTAACATTTTTATAAATATTTCCGGAAATAATAATCCTAATCTGGTAATTTTCTGTGTGGTTATAATACTAAAGAATTCAAACATAAATGCAAGACATACTCTGAATTTGTAATTAAAAAAATTTTGTAACATGAATTATGAACTTACTATATGTAAACAAATATGAACTGCAACATACTATTTTTGTATATTATATAGTATATTTTGTGTATTATATTTACTAAGTCCTAGCTAATGCAAATACTAAATTTCAAATTTTTGTTCCAAGTAGTTTTGTAATTAAAATAAAAACAAAGTCAAAATGAGTGTTTATAGTGCCGTCTATAATATGCAGAAAAACCATAATTTGAAGAAAATATATTTTACCCATTTTATTGAAACATTTCGGCTGGCATTAGTCGAAATATATTAACCTTTAGATGGACAAAGCATTTTCATGCATCGAACAAATATATTTGTAAAGAAGAAAAAGTGATTTTTCACATGCATAATAAAATAGAATTTATAAAATTAAAATTCCGGTGTCGTTGCTGGATATCGGAATTAACCTCTTCAGTCCTGATGTCGCCTGGAGGCGACACTAAAAATCACCCTTTAAATTAATTTAATTTCTGTTAGAATTGCTAAAATTACATTTAGACTTTTTTAATAGATGTGTGCATGTTAGAAGCATCGATATACAACATAATACATGTTTGGAGATGTTTCATAAAACATTTATACTGGTTTTTGTGGTGCCACGTAAAATTTGTCTCAGGACTGAGGAGGTTAAAATTCTGTGGTTTTATAGAGAAACCAATGAACGTTAGAGATTTAAGCGAATGAAATGGTTACATTGGCGAGAAATAATGTATTAATAGCAGTGACATAGTCATTCGGTAGCATTTCAACAACCGAGTGCCGAACTTCAATTTGGATGCAGCCTCTAAAATACGCAAATTTTAAAATAATCAATTTCTGACAGACTAATCAAATGAATTTTCTGAAAATTTGTTTTTAGTCTTATTGACCCCACAATAATTCTATACCCACCAAACTTGGGTATTTTTACAAAAGAAAATAAAGTTTAGTTTTTCTTATGTAGAGGGCTGCTTAAACAAATTTCATCTATACCATTTATATGTAGACTTCATTTGCAATTGTTTGGTACCAGTAGTTTTTGTCTACTATAGTTTGTTGCAGAATATGCAGGGGGCGTTAACATTTTCCCCATGACTCTGTACCTTGTTCTTAAAGTACCCTCTAAAATTTCATTGTAAAAGATTTCAAAATTTAAGAGTTAACTTCCTGTATTTTTATACGTATTTTTTCCCGGATGAAAGTGATTTCGCGAATGTTTCAGAAATCTATGAATCTATGAATATAATTAGCATCTATGGATTTCAGAATATTCAAAAGAGATAGTGATTCTAAAAAAAAAAGTTAAACCGTCATTTTCCTTACGGCTGTAGGATATAGTTTTATTGCCTCTACAAAATTGCGCATTTTTATTTTCTTTACTTTTTTTAATAGTGTAATTATAAAAATAAATCATACAGCTTTATGAAGAATCACCATTTAATTAGACTTTCAGCACCATTATTTTTCATGAATTTTCAGAAATCATATTTGCTAATTAATAAAGCATTATAAATACTTCATTTGTCAAAACATAACCCCTGAAAAAATACTTAAATTATTCTTTCAATAGTAGAATATTTTTAATGTGTAGAAAATATAAAAAAAATATTATTTGAGAAAGGTCAGTAAAACAATAAATGTACGAACGATATTATTCTGAAAAATAACTCAAAATATTATAAATGAAACTGATGTGAAACAGTAGGCTCGAAAGGATTTTCTTAAAGCACCATCAAAAATTTAAATGCGGTAGTCATTTCAAAAGATATCTCTTTCTTCGTCAGGCACAAATGAAACGTGCTTCTACTTAATAAAAGAAGCAATATCTGCTTCCAGAGCTTTTTTTTATGCTTATTTCAAATCTGCAATCTGTTACTTTTTTTTCATATGATGTGTGGTTTTTGAGTAATATAAATTTCTGTGTTACACGGTATAGACCAAGTTTGATACAAGATGGATTTTTACGAGTGTGTACTTTATTGTCGAGAAGGTGAATAGAATCAGATTCTTATCAGGGACATGAAAAACAATTAATATAATCAAAAAAATTTTTAAATAGTAGAATCTATTCTAACTAGTTGAAGTACATCAAAAAGTAGCATAAATTTTTACCGTTAATTATATTACTATTTGTAAATATTATATTTAAAATGGATTTGTAAAAATTAAAATTCCGGTGTCGTTGCTGGATATCGGAATTAAAATTCTGTGGTTTCATACAGAAACCAATGAACGTTGGTCCACTAAATAAATTAGTGGAAGTGGGCGTAGAAAAGTTACAAGAAATGTTGACAGGGTTTTTATGAAAGTAAGTATATATATATATTTACTTTGGTATATATTTAGTTGGTAAAAACCAACTTCTGGCTTTTTTGACCGAAAAATATAATTTTAATTTATTCTGAAACTAGACGTGTTAGAAGAAAAGAGATACTTGATTTGAAATCGGTGCAGAAACTGGTTTAGAAATACACTGCTCAAAACAATTAAAGGATATTGCAGTTTTATGTGGATTTTGTATCTGGGAAGCTTTTTAGCTGATTGATACATAGTCGACAGACATAGAAGGTTATATGAGAATAAATTACACATGTTTGGCAGAAAAAAATGCATTTTATTGCGCATTTGTGTACAAAAGGAAAAAACACAATTTGTGCATATAAGGAAAAAAGAAGAAGAAAAGGTGTTTTCTTCAAAGAAAATCATTTTCAGTAGGGGGTATGGTTTCCACGGGCGGCCAGCAACGTTGAACACCTTTGAGGCATGTACTCAATGAGGCTATTGATGACGAGTTGGGGTATTCTGCCCCACTCTTCCAGAAGACCTCTTTCCAGTTCTTGGAGAGTTTGTGGGGGTTGTTGGCGGTCAGAAACTCGTCTTCATAGAGCGTCCCAAACGTGCTCAATTGGATTCATGTCTGGATAACACGCTGGCCATTCCATTCGAACGATTCCTTCCTCGAAAAGGAAATCCTCCACCAGGTTTGCACGACGTGGTCTGCAGTTATCGTCCATTAAAATCAAGTTATCTCCGATTGCTGCAGCGTAAGGGACTACAATAGGTCTGAGGATCTCATCCCTATATCGGCGACCACTCAGAGCTCCATCTCGAATGATGTAGAGGTCAGTGCGCCCGTCAATGGAGATGCCACAATGCACCAACACTCCTCCACCGCCAAATCTGACACTTTCGTGCACGAACGCAGGATTATTCCTACTGCCACGGTACTTCCAGATGAAAATACGCCTTTTATCCGGATGCACAGAAAGACGGGACTCGTCAGAAAACAGAATATTGCTCCATTCATTTTTCCTCCAGTTGACATGCTCGGTTGCCCACTCCCTTCGGTCGCGACGATGCCTTGATGTTAATCTAACACATACCATCGGTCGGCGAGCATACAGACCTACAGCATGGAGCCGGTTTCGGACAGTCTGAGTTGAAATCGTGGTGCCTGTAGCCGAGCGAAGGTGTTGTTGGAGAAGAGTAGCGTTCATGTTTCGGTGTCTCCGAGCTGTTAACGCTAAATACCGATCTTCATTGGGCGTTGTTGCCCGTCTACGACTTTGCCCTGGTCTTCGGCCTGCACATCCACTCTCCAAAAAACGGTTCCAGATCCTGGAAATGACACTTTGTGACACTCCAATGGCTTGCGCTACTTCGGGTTGAGTTTGGCCCCCTTCTATCCTACCAACAATTCTCCAAGCTTCTGAATCTGTCAAATGACTTCGCTGAGACATCGTACTCATCGAAACAAAGCAATCGCCGAATGCCGATCATCCTTGTCTTCATTCTCTTTTATCCAGTTGAAAGTCAAATTTCTTTCGCTGCCGCTGAAGCGACGTTTTTGACGTCGAACTCAAAATTTGCATACTCCACAGTTTGAAAACCAGAAAAATTTGCATTTGTGATTCTCTTCTTCTATTTTCGGCAAAAAAATTTCGTTTATATCTTTATTTTATATAAAACTTCAAATATCATTTAATTGTTTTGAGCAGTGTATATTAGCGAATTAGCATGGCAGAAACATTTGAACGTCAAGAAACATTATTAGAAACATGTGAAAAATATGCTATTTAGTCATAATATTTTACGGTCATATGTGAATATTATCTCATAAGCAAAGATTTTGTGAAGCAAAATAGACAGTAATCATAACGTAAAACAAAAAAGCCACTCGGATATTGTTTTATAACTTAAATTTTCTTAAATCGCGGTGTGCAAGTATTTCAAAAGTAAGACCAGCTTGAGTAAATTCAAAACTATATTCGGAATCGGAATAAAAAATTTCTGTTTTGGGGATAGAGGAAAAGTTCTAATTTGTTGACCAGCGATTACTTAAAAAGCATTAAAATTTTAGAACTGTCTTGAAATAAATAAATTATTTAACATCGGTATAAAGTAGAACTTTTGTTGTCCAGATAAAAAATTGAAAATCAAAAGAAATGGAAATTTTAACCCCATAATGAATTATAGAACTTAAACGCTGAAAACTAACTAAATATATAAATAACATTGAATAATAATCATTCTGACACTTACTACTCTTTGTATTGCCCAAAATTCCTAGTAGCAAAAAGAGTTTTTAAATGTTAAAAATCAATTTATATAACTTATTAATCGTTTCAAATCGATTTTGAATTTATTTCTATTATTACTAAAGCTGGAGTTATTAATATAATTAACATGAAGTAATAAATAAATTAGTGGAAGTGGGCGTAGAAAAGTTACAAGAAATGTTGACAGGGTTTTTATGTAACTCCTAGTTAACTGCGCAGATAAGTGTAATTGTAATAATCCGGGCAAAGAAAATTGAAATATATTTAGTTAAATTAAATGTCTGGTGCACTGTAAAAAAAATCCTGTAAAGTTGTTAAATTTTTTCTAGGAAACTGAGATTCCTAGAACTTTATATGTAACAGCAACAAAAATTCGTGCAACAAAAATCACGTTTGCAATGTCGATCAAAAACCTATAAGGTTACTAAGAATTTTTTAGGAAACTGGGATGCCTAGAACTTTTCATGTAACTGCAACTAGGGTTAAAGTTAAAATTTTAGAAAAATTACTGCAAATCTAGTAGATTCTTTTATAAAACTAGAGATTTTAGTAGCGTTACAAAAACTAGTGTTGTAGTTTTTTTGTACAGTGTATAGATAAAATTTTAGTAAGCATACAGATTTCTCTAACTTAACGTCTGTAGAATTACAGATTTTTTTACTGTGTATAAGCATGGAATTTTACCAAAATATTGTGAAAAAGACCAAATCTTTAAAATTACTGTGAAAGTAATTGCTTACTTTTTGTCATCATTGTGTTTTACAAATGAATTAAAAATTTGTTTATACAAAATTGTACATTATATATTTATATATACATAAGCACTCCGAACTTAGGCAGATGTTTCAAAGATTTTTAAGGGTGTTTTCCAATCAATACTGCTTATTTTCCAATTTATTTTTAAATTCATTTTTGCTCTCAAACTGGCAAATTCTCCTATTTATAAAATAGTATATAGAGTGTCGCTCTTGTCAATCTTTTGATAAATGCAGATAATGTTGCAAAAATATACTTTCAAAGAGGGTGTTTTGAACCAAATTTTCCGAAGCGGGAGATCTGAGAACGAAGTAAAAAATGGTCACACTGAAAAAATACTTATTTTTAAATCACGTTCTAATGAATTGAGCGAAAAGTGAAATCACACGGCATCTTTGCACATCTTTTCAAAAATCACCTTAACAAGTTTCATGTTTCTACTTTTAAAAATGAGTCCGAAAAGGAGTTGTTAAGGGTGGAAAAATATTTTTTCGAATACACGCTTCAGAGACCACTCGACTTGCTCAAAAAGAACCGGTTGATAATGTTAAGTCTATGGGGGCGTTTTTTCAAATATCTTGCTCAAATTTTAATATTTTCACATATTTTTTGGGTTAGGATAGCGAAGGACGATCTACAATCGAGAAAGTTTTTACTTTTTCGATTTTGGTTTCGGATTAAAAAAAAAATACTTTAAATTTCGGAATAGGTTGAAACCGGCTATCCTATGTAAAGAAGATCTTATAAAATTTTAATTTGAGAGAGAGGTTCGAAAATAACGCCCCATTAAAGTTAAAATTATCATCCGGGTGTTTTTGAAACAGTCGGGTGGCCTCTTAAGCACTGCGTATTCGTTGGTGTGGTTGTTGTATAACTTTATAGAGAATAAACAGAAATTTATCGAGATTTTATTACCATAAGTTAATGAAGTTATATAATGTATGTCCGGTTTCATTTCTATCATTTATAAGTTTGAATTTTGTATAACAAAATACCATCAAAAAGTTTCTTTATCTA
Organism: Maratus speculifer; assembly: GCA_964019185.1. NCBI lineage: Eukaryota > Metazoa > Arthropoda > Arachnida > Araneae > Salticidae > Maratus > Maratus speculifer. Next base: position 347,971,812 of record OZ025293.1, read on the forward strand.
CAATGATTCAAATAACTGCCTTGAAATTCCTGAATAAGTTACCGGGTTAAATAATCTCAAAAATCAATATACAGACATCTTTTGAGCTCCAAAAATATAGAAACATCTGTTTTCAATAGTTTGATAGAAAAGTTCCGGCGTATTCAAATAGCTTTATACAAATATGCATTTCACGCATCATTGAGAATGAATGTTAAGTCAAATTTCCTTGTGTACAGATAAAATTTGAGTGAAAGTTTCTTTTGTAAAGTATAGTAACAGGAATACTTAAACATTAGTACAGCAGAAACTTTAGAAATTCTAAATAAAGAAATATTCTTTAACATAAAGTTAAGGTATGAAATGGTATTTTGATAATAACATATAAGTGACCTCTGTTTGTATGGAAAGAAAACATAGGTATAAGCCACGTACATATATCGCTTACATATCGTCACCTGAAAATACACTGCTCAAAACAATTAAAGGATATTGCAGTTTTAGGTGGATTTTGTATCTGGGAAACTTTTTTGCTGATTGATACATGGTCGACAGACATAGTAGGTTATATGAGAATAAATTACGCATGTTTGGCAGAAAAAAATGCATTTTATTGCGTATTTGTGTACAAAAGGAAAAAAACACATTTGTGCATATGAGAAAAAAGAATAATAAAAGGTGTTTTGTTCAAAGAAAATCATTTTCAGTTAGGGGGTATAGTTTCCACGGGCGGCCACAACGTTCAACACCTTTGAGGCATGGACTCAATGAGGCTATTAATGGCGAGTTGGGGTATTCTGCACCACTCTTCCAGAAGAGCTCTTTCCAGTTCTTGGAGAGTTTGTGGGGGTTGTTGGCGGCCAGAAACTCGTCTTCCTAGAGCGTCCCAAACATGCTCGATTGGATTCCTGTCTGGAGAATACGCTGGCCATTCCATTCGAGCGATTCCTTCCTCGAAAAGGAAATCCTCCACCAGGTTTGCACGATGTGGCCTGCAGTTATCGTCCATTAAAATGAAGTTATCTTCGATTGCTGCAGCGTAAGGGACTACAATAGGTCTGAGGATCTCATCCCTATATCGGCGACCAGTCAGAGCTCCATCTCGAATGATGTAGAGGTCAGTGCGCCCGTCAATGTAGATGCCACCATATACCAACACTCCGCCACCGCCAAATCTGACACTTTCGTGTACGAACGCAGAATTATTCCTACTGCCACGGTCCCTCCAGATAAAAATACTCCTATTATCCGGATGCACAGAAAAACGGGACTCGTCAGAAAACAGAATATTGCTCCATTCATTTCTCCTAAAGTTGACATGCTCGGTTGCCCACTCCCTGCGGTCGCGACGATGCCTTGATGTTAATCTAACACATACCATCGGTCGGCGAGCATATAGACCTACAGCATGGAGCCGGTTTCGGACAGTCTGAGTTGAAATCGTGGTGCCTGTAGCCGAGCGAAGGTGTTGTTGGAGAAGAGTAGCTTTCATGTTTCGGTGTCTCCGAGCTGTTAACGCTAAATACCGATCTTCATTGGGCATTGTTGCCCGTCTACGACCTTTCCCTGGTCTTTAGCCTGCACATCCGATCTCCAAAAAACGGTTCCAGATCCTGGAAATGACACTTTGTGGCACTCCAATGGCTTGAGTTTGGCCCCCTTCTAACCTACCAACAATTCTGCAAGCTTCTGAATCTGTTAAATGACTTCGCTGAGACATCGTACTCATCGAAACAAAGCAATCACTGAATGCCGATCATCCTTGTCTTCATTCTCTTTTATCCAGTTGAAAGTCAAATTTCATTCGCTGCCGCTGAAGCGACGTTTTTGACGTCGAACTCAAAATTTGCATACTCCACAGTTTGAAAACCAGAAAAATTTGCATTTGTGATTCTCTTCTTCTATTTTCGGCAAAAAAAATTTTCGTTTATATCTTTATTTTATATAAAACTTCAAATATCCTTTAATTGTTTTGAGCAGTGTATTAAGGCTCTATCTGTGTTTTTGAAAAAATTGACTTCCCGATAAAGAAAGGTTCTATTTGTATGTATGAAGGTATTTTTACATCAAAATGATGTTGTATATAATTTAATTATGGTATTACGATTATGTGATGACATTATTTCAATTCAGAAATGCATTCATAGATACAAATAGAACATTTCTATATCGGTAAGTCATTTTCAAAAACACAGATAGAACCTTATTATTCTCAGGTGACGATATGTCTAGACAGGAAGTAAAATATTAAGAATATTTGTAATTCGTATGCTATAAATTCATGGTATACTAATGAGATTTTATTGGATTAATATTACTGTTAATAATAAAGATATTAAAACTTAGGAATTTTTTTCAGCAATAAATTGAAGAAATGTTAAATTTTAGAATGGTTTTATAAAAATGTTTTTATAAACTAAATGCAATACCTTTGCTTAAACTTAACCCTCTCATGTAGGAATTATTTTGCAATTTTCAAGAAAAAAAAATCGCTGGCAAATTATCTCGTAATACAACAGAATAATAACAAGAAACATGATTTTTAGTTTTTTTTTTCTTTAATTCTTAAAATTTTTTATGTACAACCTCATATGAGGCTTGTATGCAGAATTTTTACATTTGTTATAACATTTCTGCATGCAAGCCTTATAAGAGGTTGCACATAAAACATCCTTGAGAACATAAAAACTAAAAATCCAGTTTCTTGTAAATATTCTCATCGATTTCAAGATAATTTGCCACCTAAATTTTTTTAGTTATTTTTAACTATTAATAGTGGTATAATATTACATACTTTATAATGTACATCTTTTCCTTCTGGGGAAAAATGAATTTTCATGAAAATGCTCGAAATTCTGGACATAAATGTACTTGACAGTGGCCACAAATGTATCTTGTTTTACTCAGCTTTCATTTTTGTACTTCAGTGCAAATTAACCATCAGACTTAGTAATATTTACTATTACCATATCTTGGTTCTTTATCAAGTAAAGATACTTTGCTTAGACATACCAAAGCAGAAGATGCTTTAGCCGATGGTCAACCCTTTTACTTCAAGTTCGAAGTTGAGTTTCCTGTAGGTATCAGGATGCTTGCAATGCTACTATTGAACTCTAACAAATCATTCGAAGCTCTTCCATCTTTTCATCAAAGAACACATGCATTTACAACGACAACATTTAAAAAAGTCCTTCCGGCAATGCCGGGAGGAAGAGGTAGCTTTCATATACTTATTTATTTATTTTAAATTAAGTTATATTATTCAAACACACGAAGCTCAAATTAGTGGAACCCGATTTTATAAGATTGAATACTAGTTTTTATCAATACTAAATATTAATAGGATAATTATCATATTTTATTCAACCTGGTTTTATTTTAAGCGATTTATAGGGTCGCAAAATTACACGATATCCATTTTAAAGCAGCATGATGGATAAAAAAACCCAATGAGCTTGATTGAAATCTTAATTCATGTGAACATGCACACTTACATCGAAATTGATTAATATATACTAGTACTGTCGCGGGCAAATTGACTTTTTTTTAAAAATGTCACCCACATTAAAAATTCAAACTGCTATATCCCAGGCGTTTTTCAAGGTAAAGACAAAGCAAAAAATACTCCGGAATTCATTATTAAGATAAATAGTTTAGAAAGAACCTTTTTTCAATTTCTAATTTTTTGTTTATACATCATTATACATTTAAAAGACTTTTGACAAATTTAAATGGCCGCCATTTCGAAACAAGATGGCGGATAAAGTTGGGTAGTGAACTCGGTAAAAACATTGGTATGTACCATGAACACACGGAGTTATATCGAAATCAATTTATAAATTTGCGTATTAACGTGTGACAAATTTCAGACCGTTTCAAAGTATCAATCACTCTGGAAATTGAAAGTGCTAAGACTCAGCCAATTTTCAAGATATAGATGAAACAAAAAATGTTATGGAATCTTTGTATCAAGGTCAAAACAAACAAGAAAAATCTTTTTCAATTTCTTACTTTTTTCACCTAATTTTAAAATTTAAATTTAAAAAAATTAATATTGCGCCATTTTGAAACAAGGCGGCGGTTGGAACTGGCCAACGAACTCGGTCCAGACATCAGTATGTCCTATCTACGCACCAAATTTCATTCAAATCGGTGAATAAATGCGCGTGTTATCATGTGACGAAAACCAGATCATTTCAAAATGTGAGCAACAGTAGAAATTAAAAGTACTATAACTCAGACATTTTTTAAGATACAGACAAAACAAAAAATGCTTTGGAATCTTTGTATCAAGGTCCAATGGATAAAAAAAAAAATCTTTTTCAATTTCTCAATTTTTTGTACTTAATTTCAAATGTTAAATTAAAAAAAAAAGTAAATGGCTGCCATTTGAAAAAAGATGGCTTATGGAACTGGTTAACGAACTCGGTCCAGACTTTATTATGTACTATGTACACACCAAGTTACATCCAAATCGATTTATAAACACGAGTGTTATCACGTGACAAAAATAAGATCGTTTCAAAATGTCAGCCATAAGAAAAATTCAAAGTGCTATAACTCAATCATTTTTTAAGATATAGACAAAGTAAAAAGTGTTCTAGAATTGGTGTTTTAAGGTCTAACACATGAAATAAAAATATTTTTCAACTTTTAATTTTTCGCATTTAATTTTAAATTTAAAATTTTTTAAAAATTTTTAAATGGCCGCCATTTTGAAACAAGATGACGGATGATGCTGGCCAATAAACTCAGTCGAGATATTTGTATGTACTATGTACATACCGAGTTTCATTCAAGTCGGTTCATAAATACGTTAGTTATAGCACAACAAAAATCAGATCGTTTCAAAATATCAGCCATGAGAAAATTCAAAGTGCTATAACTCAATCATTATTTAAGATATATACAAAGTAATTAGTGTTATGGATATGGTGTTTTAAGGTCTAACACATAAAATAAAAATATTTTTCAACTTTTAATTTTTTCGCCTTTAATTTTAAATTTTAAATTTTTTTAAAATTTTTTAAATGGCTGCCATTTTGAAACAAGATGGCGGATGATGCTGGCCAACGAACTCGGTCGAGATATTTGTATGTACTATGTACATACCAAGTTTAATACAAATCGGTCCATAAATATGTTAGTTATCGCATGACAAAATTCAGATATATATATATATATATATATAATATGTCAACATTTGAACGGATGGTGGTTTTGGGGTCTGGGGGTCATGATCGGTGAAAATATACCAAAATTTTCTGGAAGTGTTTTCCTCCGGACGGCTGCAAAAGGTAGCTTTTTACTTTTTGTAATGAAAGCTACCTAAAAGGTGAAAAAAAGTGCGCATATACCAACGTTTATTTCTTTGTAAATGAGGATAAGTACCACAAGTGAATCCATCAAGTCCACAACTCCCTTATGCTTGTTATATATTTGCATCGAGTGCGTTCTATGCATTTCTACGATGAACTTAGTTGCAGAATTAATTTTTTTTTTTTTTTTTTTTTTTTTTTTTGCTTTGTTGGTTCAACTCTATCAAAAGATGACACCACGTGCAGAATACCTATATCAACCCATCCAGTCACTGCTATGTTATCTTCAGAGGTAGATACAGAAACTGATCGCCTAACATCGTTCATAAGAAATTTGGCATCTTTTAACTTTTTCTCTGTGCTCTTCATTCTGTGAGCTCGAATAGTTCTTACAAAATAAATGTTAGGTTTTTTTGTAATTCTTTAATTAAGGGAAATAATGGAAATAAATTCTTACAATATACACTGACGGAAAAAAAATCCTAACACCAATAAAGACTTGTGTTAGGTAAATGAAATTTTGTGGGCGGGTTTATACACCTAAAAGATGACATTCATTCAAATTTAACGCTTCGTGCATCAGTGTGGCGCTAGTAGCGCCATTTACAACTTTCAAGTCAGGTTTGCTTTAAATGCGTGCTGTAAAGATCGTGAACATTATTTATCTTCAAAATTTGACGAATTGAATTGAGGTTAACAAGAATGCCTATAAGAAGACGAAGAAGCTATTATCATCAGAATTGGAAAGAGGTCGTATAATAGGGCCACGAGAAAGTTTATTTTCTTTTAGCGATTTCGAAGAAAGACTTGGACGGAATGTATCCACTATGCATAATTGTTGGGAGCAGTGATCAAGGGATGGTACTGCCTCAAGAAGACCAGGTGACCACATGTCACTACTGGGAGGGAAGATTGTCATATTCGACGTTTGGCTGTGACACATCGTACTGCGTCTGCGATAGAAATTCGAGCTGCAGTTGGTATCACGGTGACACAACGAGCTGTTGGAAATCGGTTACTTCAAGGAGAGCTAAGAGCAAGGCACCCTATTGCATGCATACTACTGACTGCAAGTCATTGCCGTTTGCAACGCCAATGGTGTCAAGCCAGAACTCACTGGAGGATGGAGCGAAGATCTGTTGTTTTCTGATGAAAGCAGGTTCTGCCTTGGTGCCAGTGATGGCCGTGTGCTGGTCAGAAGGATGCCAGAGGAACGTCTGCAAACAGTCTGCGGCTAAACACACTGGTCCTACAATCTGGAGTCATGGTCTGGGGAGCAATTTCCTATGACACCAGAAGCACTCTCGTGGTTATCCCAAACATATTGATTGCAAATTTATACGTCAGTCTGGTAATTCAACCTGTAGTACTGCCATTCATGAACAGCAATCAAGAGGGAGTTTTTCAACAGGATAACGCTCCCCTCATACCGCTATTGTAATAGAACATGCTCTACAGAGAGTCGACATGTTACCTTGGCCAGCGAGATCAACAGTTTTGTCTCTCATTGAACGCGTATGGGATATTATTGGACGAAAACTCAAGCATCATCCCCAGTCAGCACTGACCGTCACAGTATTGACACAAGTACAACAAGCATGGAACACCATACCCCAAAGTGACATTCGGCACCTGTATGACACAAAGCTTGCATTCAAAATTCTGGAGGTTATAGTGGCTATTAATGTAACAGCATTTAACATTTGAAATGCATTTTATTCAGCTTAAATTAACCTGTGATCTTGAAAATCTAATCAATTAAACATGCTAACTAGATAAAAGCACTGTCCAATTTTCATTACCCTACAGTAAGTTTTTCTTGGTGTTGGGATTTTTTTTCTATCAGTGTAGTTTGTGATTTTTTTCCAGCTATATCGTGACACAAAGGCAAAACATCGTCACAAGCCGCACCAAATTCTTTTGACGGAGTCGTTCTTCCGCCATTATTTAAAATGTCTTGTTACTTATAATATACACAAACACTTACATATGTATATAATTCTCACTTTAAGAATTAATAGCATTGCCTTTTTTATAGTTTTCTGCTTTTGAAATTTGAATGTACAACCTCAAATGAAGTTTGCATGCAGAGAAAGTTGTAAATGCTACAACTGCATGGAAGGCTCATTTGAGGTTTCAAACTAAATACTTCAGTCCCTCCGAGACATATTTAAATCTCACATTCTTTTCTTATTGTAATTATAAAATGATGTAAGAAACACAAATATATTTTTACATACTTGTTATGCATCTTTGTGGGGTGGAATACACTTTTTAAATCTGTTGTTTTAGCATATTTGACTTCTGACAAAAATGGAGGCTAAAATCTGTACAAAATAAAAAGATATACATGTGCTGCCATCTCTTGATTCTTTTCAAAAATGATTTTGGTCGCATACTAAACTATTATGCAATTAAAAATCCAAACAATTAGGAAGAAATATTTTTTTTAATTTTTTTATTTGACAACCTCATATGAGGTTTCAATGCACAAGAGGCTTAAACGTTCCACGTAATTTTGAAACAATTAATGCTACATTCCACATATCTATATACATATATAATAAAGGACAAATTGATTTAGTATAACTCTGGCGTCATTTTGACAGTGGCAGCGGCAGATGAGTAAATTTAACATTTATTAATTTTATTTAAAATTTTTAAACTTCTAAATACTGTGCATTTTCAATTTTTAAATCATCCAATAATGAAAAAAATTATTTTAAATACAATTTGCTAAAATCTATATCGTTTTTGTTTATATTATTGTTATTACTTTATATTTGTTCTTACTGCAATTTGTTTGTAAACCATATCGCTATTTTATGAATTTTTATCGATTTAAAAATATTTTTGAAACATTAATATCTTTTAAATCTATCTATATCACGAGCAGACGATAACGAAAGATAAAATCGTTTGTACTTAAATTAATATAAATAGTTCATCACTAGTTTCCAGCTTATATTGCACAAAAAAATAAACTATTAACCAAACTGTGAATAAAAAAAATGTGTAAAAATGAAACACAAATTTAAAATATGTAATCTAACTGGGTATTTAAGGGGACTCGGTCACATTCATTCGGTGGAAAATGACGAAAACGTCGATTTGCTATTTTTTTGCTGAAACTATGTAGTCTAAGATACGACTGCAGTATTACTACGCTCATCGAGTATAAAATAAAAATTTATATAAAATTACGTATGGGAGAATACATTTTTACAGAGTTGCCTAACAAAATATGGCCGCAAGTACTTTTTATAAAAATAATATTTCTTGACTTTGGGGAAACAATTTCGCTTTTATTCTTATTAAAATAATTGCCAATCCATTTCATAGAATTATATGTAAATAACTTAAAAAATATGGAATGCCGTTGCGCAATTGGCCGCAACCTCTGCGCAGCCAGGTGTAAAAAGGTGTTAATTTGGTACGTAGATACGTTCATGGTTTACATTCATTAATTATATATCAAATTAAAACTAATTTTCTTCTTATCATGATGGAATAAGTCTGCCTATGTAAAAATGGCCGCAAATAGGGGTTCCCGGTTCTTAAAGATTAATTAGAGTGAAAGAGAGGTGTTGCAAACCTGGACAAAATCTTGTCCCTCTAAATTTGTCAAGCTATTTGTTCAGCAGTGATCGTTCCGATCTGTTTTTTCACTTTGAATTTCGATCGTAAAGGCATTTTCTTTTTACCTGTAACTGTATGCATAATTTTATTTCCAGTTTATGTACTGATAAGTATATCTAGAATGTAAAACATCTTCATGTGCTCCGATGGACAGACGATCTAACCGATGGGATTAGGTCTTGCTCTTTGCTACAGTTTAAAAGCATTTTTTCATCAATATGTGTTAATAAACAAGAAGTACCCAACGAATGCTGGTGTTTTATGTAAATAGTTTCGTTTAAGTTTAACATTCGAGATGAATGAAATAACCGGAAATGTTATTTATAATTTGAACTGATTCATCAATGGGAAATATTCTTGACGTCACACCAGACTTTAAACACTACGTTTTATAACTCTGCTTTATCCCTATCAAGAGGTAGCGCGCTACTTCGCTCTTCAGAGAGGGAAGGTGACAGCCGGCTATACGAGTTTTTAAAGTCACTGCGCATGCGCCGATAGCGAGTGTTCTCAACCCACGGTGAAACAGTACTAAGAATGACTTTATAATACTCCAAAAATAATATAATTAATTTTTTGTTTTGTAATATTTAAAATTCTACAAACAAAACAAATCATTCTTAAATAAAAAACAAGTTGTCTTTTCCCTCTTTGTAAGAAATTGCAATAAAAAAATGAGAATTTATGAAAAATAAGAACGTAGGTTATTTATATAAATATTTATGTAAAAGAAAATAATAGTAAGCATCGAATGTATGAGAAAATATTCGATTTTTTTGTGTAAGTGTACGGCTATGGCGAGTTGGTCCTCCCTGAATTTGAAAAAAATCCGCCGGAAGGGGGTGCTGCAATAGCGGTTTTTGTGCCATTTTCAATATTGTACCACCTAAAAGTGTATGAATTTATACATAGAATTGAACCAAATTTTTTGTGTAATTGTTTAGCTATGGCTAGTCCTCCGTGAATTAGAAAAAAATCCGCTGGTAGGGGACACTATAATCACGATGTCTGTGCCATTTTCATTATTTTACCATCAAAAAGTGCATGAAGTTATGCATAGAATTGAACTAAATTTTTTGTGTATTATTATTTTTTAAAATATTAATATGTACGGAAAATTTTGGTATTGGCACATTTAACTAATTTGAAATATATTCTTCCTTTATCAAAACACTGGCCAATACGTCACATTATATAGTTCCTAAATAAGAGAGCCTGTCATTTAGTTGCGTTTAAAATCAAAAATGAATTTAAAAATAAGTCGGAATATAAGCAGTTTGGATTTGAGGTTTTTTTTCTTGAACTCCTATTTTTGTTTAATTTATTTTTTCTATTGGAATTGCTCCCATGAAAACCTTGTCAATATAAAAGTTGTAGATATTATTGAGAAGATGTGAAATAAATTCAATCGTTTGTATAAATAAACAAAAATATTCTCTGGGGAAGAGCTTGATGAAGGATTTAAAGTATTAAGATGTTAGTACGTGGAAATTTTTCCGGAGAGAAAGTTCGCCTTGAATACAATAATTGAAATGAAATTCAAATTTCATTTTTTTATTGCTTTTAGGCGTAAATGCCAACCTAGTGAAAAAGATATCTTGCCAGAAATCGAACCGGGCCATCAATATAGCGCACTGACTTTCTACTGACTAAACCACATGGAACGACAACCAGTCACGATATTCATCGATTCTGCTTCCATTTGAGTTTCGCGTTTGCCCCATGTCGGTGGCTCACGGAATATATTCCATCCTGTGCTGCGTTTGTAGCCTAGGCAACATTTATTATCATAAATTAATCATTCATTCACCTTTATTTGGAAAATATTTTGCCTAAAATTAAATGTATTTATCAAGTGTTATTACTAATTTGTAAATAAAAATAAAAACATATGACGGAACGCAATTTTCACCTTGCTTTTAACACAAAATATATAATATGAAGCTTAAAATGTTAAAATAGTTCATTAGTTAATTAATGTATGCAATAAAAATATGAACTATAGAAAGCATATTTAAAACGTCTATTTTCCAGCGATGTAAAATCCTTGCAAAAATATCTTTTTAAATGCTTTAAAAATATGTCAAAATTTAATTCTTTAAGAAAGGATTCCGACCGTCAAAGTTGTAACGATACTATAATTGCATATTTTGACAATATCTAAACCTTTTGAGTATCTGGCAAACGTATAACTGAAATAGAACATTAAATCTTTGAGAATGGAAACGTCAGCTGTCATCCATAAGCATCTTCCGTTAACTGTTTTCGAATTCTAACTTCAGAATTAGAATAGAAAATACCTTCATCAAAATATTACATTTTTTGCTATTTCCCTTAAATGCTTGAAAGCATATTAAGGCAAATATTTTTTATATTAATAGTTACTATAATTTTTATCATTAGATAAGTAATTTTTTCATTTCTTAAATGGTTGTTATTTAATTGTATAAATTTTTTTAAATGAAACATTTTATAATGAAAATCTCCTTTAAGTGTTTTCGAATTCTAACTTCAGTATTAGAATAGAAAATTCTTTCGTCAAAATATTCTGTTTTTGCTATTTCCCTTAAATGTTTGAAAATATATTAAAGCAAATAATTTTTATATTAATAGTTAATATAATTTTTACCATCAGATAAGGAATTATCTCATTTCCTAAATGTTGTTATTAAATTGTATAAAAATTTAACATGAAGGATTTTATGAAAATCATAAAAGTTTACTAAGGCTTTTTATTTATTCAAGAAGGTGATTGCTGTATTTCTATTCAATAAATTTGAATTTTTAAAATTGAAAGATTTTGCCTAATATTTTAATGTTATGTGTAATATCTCAATATTATTTGTAAATTTTAAGCTGATAACATAACTGATAAACATAAGCTGATAAACATAAAGTTAAAATACGGATTTCTTAAAGTGTTGATTATAGGCATATTTTAGAGATTGTCGCAGGAGCAGCAATATAATATCTGAAAAACAATGTGACAAATACAAAATAGTTTGCAAAATAGATTTTTACGAAGATTAATTTTTATTAATTCTCGAGTCTATATTTAAATGCATACCATTTTACGTACTTATCGAGATTTTTCTGGATTTTCTGAATTCTGCAAAAAGAAAAAAAAAAGATTTTAAGCTATTGAAAGAAATACGTCTGTGTTGGAATTTTTTTTATTTTTATTATTTTTTTTTATTTTTTTTTTTTTTCAAAACTGCAGGAAATTCTGTCTAAAGTGGAATCGACTGGAACGAAGGAAATTTTCCGTTGTAGGCAATATTCCATCTTAGACAAATTTTACTTTTTGTCTATGGATTCGGAGGGACTTGAAAATGATTCCGAGTTGGAAAGATTTCCGTCTTACGCAGAGTCCGCCTTACAAAGAGCTTACAAATCACGCATGAAAAAAAATTATAAGCAATTGTGATATCTTTATAGTTTAGTTTATTTTAAATAATTTCACTTGTTAATTAAAAGGTAATTTTTAAAAGTTTTTAATTATATATATTTCGATAAAACTACATACTTTGAATAACTGATCCAACTGCTAGCGACTGTGATTATTTCAATTATTAATAATAAAATGAAGCTAAATAGTATTTAAGTCACGAAAAAATTCACCAGAAATTTTAAATGTTTTTGTGGGGTGTTAATACTCTAATGCACATGACCACCTTAAGATATACTTCATTAAAATCCCGTCTTAATATACAGTTGGCAAAAAAAAATTATTTGTACACTCTAAAATGTTTAATTTTTAACTAAATAAAAACAGATATTTTTTCAAAAATAGTTTTAATACAGTCTGTTTACCGTGCGTTCTAAATTACACAACAGAAAATTTCGATAAAGATGTAAAATAATTTTCTAATAGGAAAAGTTTAAAAATATCTTGCAAAAAAAGTATTTGTACATTTCTCCATCCTGATATGTATTGTGTTTTATAGTGTTTATGGTTCAAAGGATTACTTATACAGAAACTGTTAATAATTTTTAACTTCATATTATATTTGTCTGACATTTAATCCAATTTGCTCTTGAAGTAATTGAGAATAGAACCTAAAACTAGAGAGGTACCTCTAGATATATGAAATCTTATTATTGAGCATAATAAAAATTGAAACTCGCAACAAGAATTTGTAAAAGCTATTAAATTATTATTTACAACTATTGGATGCATAGCGAGAAACTATGAATAAATTAGATGCATCGAAATTCAATGAAAACCAGGTTTTCTCAGCAAACTAACAATGAGGGGAAAAGGTAGTGTTGTTATAAAAGCTTTAAAAAAACCTATGCGTTCGGTTTAAAAAATTGCTGAGACCTTGCAACATCTTCTCGCATCAGAGTAATACCTCAAACAATAAGAGATATTCTTCTCAATGCAGATTTAAAAGGAAGAATCTCAAGGAAAAATCCATTCATCAGCGAAACAAATAAGCGAAAACGCACAGTATTCGCTTTCGCATACAGAAGTAAATCATTGGATTTTTGGAAAACAATAATTTTTTCTGATGAGGGAAAATTCGGAATTTTCTTACCACCAAGCAATCGGAAAAATTGTCGTAAAAATAAAACTGTTCTAAATCCAAAACGTATACTTCAAACTATCAAGCATGGTGGGGGGAATATTATGGTTTTGAGGTGTATAGCTTCTAATGGAGCAGGACATTTAAAATTTATTGACATTGGAATGACAGCTTTAACATACATTAATGTGTCGCGGCATAATTTATTAAACCGTGCTAAGAAATTATGCGTAGAGGAAGCTTTCCACTTTCTGCAGGATAACGACCAAAGCATACTGCTGTGATCACCAGCACATGGTTACTACAATACTCGAAGACGACTGGTAACTGCTCTAAAACCTCTAGACTTGAATCCAATAGAAAACTTGTAGATGCTATTGGATGCAAAAATCCGATAAAATTATGTATCGGTAAAAAACGGTTTTAAAGAAGTCTTATTGTGTCATGGAATAACATTAACCAGACCGCTACAAAAAAGTTGGTGGAAGCTATGTCACACCATCTAGAAGTAGTCATAAACGCTAAATGAATTCACACAAAATATTAATTTGCATCATTTTACCAAATTTTTATTAATTATATTACATTAATACAGTGTACAAATACTTTTTTTGCATTATATTTTTGTATATTTGTTTATTATAATGTAAAAAATCGATTCGTTTAATTTTGTTTTTGCCTCTATAATATTATAATGCATTAAATTAATGTATTAGAGTATTTTTTGCTTAAATCTTTTGTTTAATTTCATTATAATTTAAAAAAATGAAGTGTACAAATACTTTTTTGCCAACTGTATATTCTATTTAAAATATTTTTTTTAATATTCTACATTGAAATTATATTTTAAAACTTAATTTTGATTAAAAAAATTTAAAATTGATTTTGACTTGCATCCTCTGAGCGCAAGATTGTAGCAAAACTATTCGTTGAAGAGTCCACAATAATATTAATAATGATGTAAAACTAATGTGTCTTGTACTTATACTTCATTCGAAAGCAATTTATTTATTTTAAATTTAAAATTTTGAAAAAGTTCTTTTTCTAATTGAAAAATTGCCAATTTTAAATAAATATTGCTAATATAATACTAAATTTGAAGTGTAAGTTATTCTTTTACTTAAAATTAACATATTTGTCAAGTTTCATGCAAGTTACTTTATTAGTTTTTGTGAAATGTTGCGTGCAATCGATGGAAGTCAAAGAATTATTTATTTATTTTATCAAAATTAAACATTAAAAAACAAAACAAAATAAAATTTCATTGTAGTATATTAAAAATTTATATTAAATAGAACAGATGTTAACTTGTCTACATTAATAATTTTATGCATTTTTGGTTTCATAGGGACTGAAAAAAAATTAAATGTGACATACTGCAAAATTTTACCACCAGGTAAAAAGTAAGGCGCCCGAGAGCCCTTAAAATTTCAACCCTTAAAGAATGCAACTCCCTTTAGGAGATATCTACTCCAACGGACTGTAGAGGTGTCGATGCTCTCGCAATTTTGGCTTCCTAGCAACGGTTAGTTAAAGGATGAATTTCTGTTGGAATGGACGAAAAAATGATGCATTATACGGTTAAATTGATTGTAAAGTATGGTTTATTTCACTTCTAATTAATAATGAATGCGAAGTGCAATGAAGTTATCGTTGCGAAAGCAAGTTCTTCCGGGGAAGGCAACAAAGCTGTGTGCTTCAAAACACACTATTAAACATAATTTGGAGTCACCCCAGTGGCGTGATCATTAGTAGCAGTTACGGCCACCCCGAGGGGGTCCTGATTCGAATCCGGGTAAAACATGCATGGTGTGTTGTCTTTTTGCAGTGAAATAAATATGTAAGGGATATGCAAAATAAAAAAAGTTCTGAATTGTTTCTGTATATAATGGATCATTCGAGGCGAAAGCCACAGCTGCAATAGGCCTCAAAACAATCTTATATCAAACCATCAAACATAATTTGGATGTGTACAGCAACTTCCTTCTTATTATTGAGAAATAGCAAAATCCTAAACTATCAGTTTTAGGGGGGTAAATTTATTTGAAATCCTTAGAAAGCTGACTTGAATATAAATTGTTTTTTAAGAATAGTTAAAGAATAACTTGCCAGAATGGGTTGCAATTTTTTATTCAAGTATTTGAAACTTCTACAAATTTATTTCAATTAAAAAATTACAATTTATAATTTTTTTGAAAATTTATTTCGCATACATAATACTATAAAGATTACACACACACATATATATATATTATCTATACATATAAAGTAGAACTTCGATTACACGACGTAATTGAGACCAAACGTATAATTTATAATAGAAATTTCCGGATATTCGAGAATTTATCAAGAATTATCTAGTTTGATCATGAACATCGTTATCGAACTGCTATTATGACTTTTTAAACTGTTAAATAAATATTTAAATTCAAATTATATAAGAAAATAAATTTATTTTGAAGCTAATAACTTGAAGTTATGCAGTTTTTGTTCATGAAAAGAAGACGAAAGGAGTTTTGTTCCTTGTTTTTGCTAATAATCGGAAGGTTCCATAATATTCGAATGCTGTAGCAGCCACCGATACAGTTTTTCACATTTCAAATTGAGGAATATTTTTGTTTAGAACAAGGACATGTACGCAGGGGGGGGGGGGGGATTCTGAATACACTTGTATCAGGATCGGAGCTTGCAGGAAATCAAGCTAATTTCAAGGCATTTATATGAAAGGGTAACCAAAATATTTATCTATACTCGTAGTTTGGAATGGACTACTTGCTGAAAAGAAAAAAAATGAAAAAGGGATCAGGAAACCAACGTCTATTTATCGAGATTTCCAGTCAAACGAGAGTTCTATGATCGGGATTCTACTGTATACAGGGTGTATCTAAACTACTGAGCAAAAGTTTTAGGGGTGATAGTACACATAAAGACAAATAATATTAAATGGGAAACTAACGGTCCCAAACGTCTTCCGAAGGAGATAGGCGCCATCAAAGATTAGGGTCCAAAATTTGAAATGATTATAAAAAACGGAAAAATTCGTTGATTCGTTTGCGGTTTTCACGAAAATTATTCTTTATGTCAGTATTGTCTTGAAAATAAATTATAAAGATAAATTTCAAAAAATGCCAATAGAGGGCGCTTTAGAATTTGAAGTAACGAGCAACTATTTTTTATCGTTATTTTGTGCATCTCATTAAATTTTTTTAGAAGTTTAGACATAAACTTAAATTTTGAGCTCAAAATTTGCGGTTAAGTATCGCAAACTGAACTGTGTTCAATGGGAATGGGTAGGTTCAAATTTCAGATGATTATACAAAACAGAAAAATTGGTCAATTGATTTGCGGTTTTCACTAAAATTATTCTTTATGTCAGTATTGTCTTGAAAATAAATTATACAGATAAATTTCAAAAAATGCCGATAGAGGGCGCTTTAGATTTTGGAGTAATGTACAACTATTTTTTACCGTCATTTTTTTGCATCTCATTAATTTTTTTGAAGCTTAGACATAAACTTAAATTTTGTGCTGAAAATCTGAATCGTTAAGAGTGGTTAAGTAGCGCTAACTGAACTGTGTTCAATGGGGGAGGAAAGGTTCAAATTTCAAATGATTATACAAAACGGGAAAATTGGTCCATTCGTTTGTGGGGTTTTTTTTCTAAAACTATTCTTTATGTTAATATTTCCTTCAAAATAAATTTTAAAGATAAATTTCAAAAAATTCTGTTAGAATGCGCCTTAAACTTTAGAGTAACCAACAACAATTTTTAACTGTTATTTTTTGTATCTAATTAAATGCTTGAAAAGATTAGACTTAAATTTTGAGCTCAAATTCTGAATCGTTGGGAGGGGTTAAGAAGCGCAAACTGAACTATGTTCAGGAGTTGAAATATTACCCTGTTTACTCTATGAGCACAGTTCAATTTTTCGCTACTTAATTACTCCCAACGATTTAGATTTTGAGTTCAAAATTTAAGTCTAAGCTTTTAAAACATTTATTTAGATAAAAAAAATAACGGTTAAAAATAGTTGTTGGTTACTCTAAAGTTTAAGGCGCCCTCTAACGGAATTTTTTGAAATTTAACTTTAAAATTTATTTTCAAGGAAATACTGACTTAAGAATGGTTTTAGAGAAAACCGCAAACGAATCGACCAATTTTTCCGCTTTTTATAATCATTTGAAATTTGAATCTTCCCACTCCCATTGAACAAAGTTCAGTTTGCGCTACTTAACCACTTCTAACGATTCAGATTTTCAGCTCAAAATTTAAGCTAAGTGTCTAAGCTTCTGAAAAAACTTAATGAGATGCAAAAAATAATGGTTAAAAATAGTTGTACGTTACTCCAAAGTCTAAAGCGCCCTCTATCGGCATTTTTTGAAAATTATCTGTATAATTTATTTTTAAGACAATACTGACATAAAGAATAAATTTAGTGAAAACCACAAGTCAATTGACCAATTTTTCTGTTTTGTATAATCATTTGAAATTTGAACCTACCTACTCCCATTGAACACAGTTCAGTTTGCGCTACTTAACCGCAAATTTTGTGCTCAAAATTTAAGTTTATGTCTAAACTTCTAAAAAAATTTAATGAGATGCACAAAATAACGATAAAAAATAGTTGTTCGTTACTCCAAAGTCTAAAGCGCCCTCTATCGGCATTTTTTGAAATTTATCTTTATAATTTATTTTCAAGACAATACTGACATAAAGAATAATTTTCGTGAAAACCGCAAACGAATCAACAAATTTTTCCGTTTTTTATAATCATTTCAAATTTTGGACCCTAAACTTTGATGGCGCCTACTCCTTCGTAAGACGTTTGGGACCCTTAGTTTCCCATTTAATATTATTTGTCTTGATGTGTTCCATCACCCGTTAAAGTTTTGCCCAGTTGTTTAGATACACCCTGTATATTAAATAATATACACTGTCCAGTCATATTAATGTCGTTTTGTTAACTATCTAGACAAATGCATGAAGAATTATTCTGAAACTTCAGGTGCGCACAGATTTGTACAGATTATATATTTTTTTCAAAATCCTTTCCCAAAACCCCATAGGGGACCATCAATAAATGTCAAAATAATGAATATCTTTTGGATAATCCTGTCGAAATTAATGAAGCAACAGCGTTCAAATTGTAGATTGTGATTAAGTGAATTATTGTAATAAACTGTGTTCATTTGTAAGAGGATAGCACGTGTACTCGTAGAGAAATTAAGGTTTTCGTAAAAACAGTCCCCAATTTTGTAAAGTTTTTTGCTTATAGTTTGCCGAATTCTTAATATAAAAAAATGTTCTTTTCAGAAAACATGACAAACAACATTGTGTTCAATACCCTGTAATCAGAATTAAAAAGTAATGAAAATGGTATGAATAATGAGCAGGTTTACTAAATATTTTTTTGCGCATGCGTGAAAGCTATCAGAAAACAATTTGTAAAATGTGGTAGCTAAATGTATAGAGCAACTTTTGTAAAAGTCTCAAAAACATACTTTCAAAATTTTGAAAATTATCATCGATCGAATAAGCTTAAAATCCATTGTTCCCAAAACAAAACAAAAGGATGAAGAGCTGTATCCATATATTGGGCCATTTTTTATCTTTTTATACAGCTACAGATCATAATTTAATTAATAAAAAAAATTCCATTCAATAAAATTGTTTTTTCATATAAGCATTACTATATAAACAATCATTTCTACACCTTATTTCTCAATTAGTTCAAATATTTCATCTACTTTACCAATGAATTAACTGAGATCAGGACTAGATTACCTTCTATATGAATCTTGTAATTTAAGATGACCAAAACAAGAGGAGATTTTCATAAGGGTAATTACTATGAGAGTACACAAGTCAAGTTAAGAAGTTACAGAAATAAGAAAGGTTACCAAGATAAATCAAAATGAATTAAAAAAAAATACATTCATTAAGTTTCTATAAATATTAATGATTGCTAGTAAATAATAATGATAACACAACAAAATTCTCAATCTGTCTAGATCTCAGACGTAGCATATAAGGATCTGTAGCAGTGAACCCAATTTTTACCAATGTTGTTTTATGGGATATCAAACTCGAATAGATAACTTAAAAGCTCAAGATCTTTATTAAAATTTCAAAAGATAGAAGAAAGACAGTGGAATCTCCCATCTATTTGTGGGGAGCAAAGAAAGAAAATTTTTTAAAAGCAATAAGATTTCTACAATGTAAACACAAGCATCCCATAATACAACAATGATATTGTGGCCAGAAAAGGTATAGTGTTAGTACATCTATCTTAATTTCTCCATTTTTTTATTCCTAAGATAAATTAATTTGTTTTAAATCATGTGAACTCCTCAAAAGTTTTGCTTTAAGAATTTCTACTGCTTAGTTAAATATCTTTACTCAACTCTAAGATAAAAGTATGTTAATTAATCAATGCATATATGATTTCCATTCTGATAAGTTACTTTAAATTCTGAATAAAAAAAAGGGTTGAAATTATTTTACTTTTTAAACATTCAGAGAAACTACTTTAATTTCAAGATATTACATATTTTAGTATAGTTATTTTGACACTATTGAAATTAAAATTCAATTAAATTAATATCAAGGTAGGATAAAAACTAAAGAACTATACTTGAGTATATATTTTTTTTCTTTTAATTTAAAACTGAATGCTTACTTAGCATTAAAATAGATTAAACTTCCTTTTTTTTTTATAATTAAAATAAAGGATATATCAAAGCAAAATCACCAATCTTGAAATTCTATTAAATACATTCTTTTTTTTATTTAATTCAACATAAAAAAAACCATCAGAATTCACTTAACATGATTTTGTTGCAAACACTGGGAAATATCATCTCACAACAAGAATATTTAATAGGATAAAAAAAAAATAGTTTCAGAGCAAATACAATATAAATTTCTTACCTACAGCTTATGATATCTATCTCCCTTTTAGAGACACTCTCATTTTCAGGATTAACTTTACACTAAATCTTCCCTGCATTAGAATACATTTCACCATTTTATGACGAATCCTTTACACAAACTAGACTTGGAATCCTATTCGGATAGAGTCTCTACGCTGACTTCCTTTCATTTGAAACTGTAAACAGGGCTACGATAGCTTCATGAAGGTCTGCGACACAACCGATTAGCATCCCTCAGCGACTCAAATCATGAGAATTTCACTACACTGGAGTTGAGATTTCACGCTTTGGGCTTCGACATCTTACCCGGAGAGGCATTTGAAACAAAAAATAATCTTGGATAAGCATCGACGCAAGCTAACAGCCACTTACCGCCAAGGACAATCTACTATGCTGCGCTCGGGATAAGTCTCCGTTAAACGGGTGTCTAAACAACCCTCGGGAGTGCAGGAGCTTAGGAAGTCAACTGGAAATCTAGCATACTCAGCCGCAACATGTAGGGTACTGCAATCTAAATCGAGGGGCTTCGACCCTTTTTTATCTAGACAAATAGTTTGAGCAGATCATTCTTCTTCAGCAAACTCTCGGCTATCTAAGGCAGACCACACTTTTTCAACCACCAGTCTCAGCATATTTTTTTTTAGAATCCTCGAATATCGTAGAATTCTTTAGGCCTCCCCTCTCCCAGAATAAAACAGGGGAGGGGGGGGGACAGAACTTTTACATATCTTCAACCAGATGCTCTCCGTTCGACTGCTATCACCAGGACTGACTTTTTTTCTAAAAACCAATTGCGCGTAAGCCTCTAACATACGGGGGTATTTTTTCTGAGAACACGGACGCATCCCCCTTTTCCCCAACCAAAAGGGTGACTTCTCGTTGGTCAGCGCGCAAGTACGATATCCAATGTCCATATAAGGAAATGTTTCTATCTCTCAATCACGTGACTTACATGAGGTCCTGCTCAAGCAGGTGTTTTTCCAACTCCCGTTCCCATGAAATCTACAGCTGGGATTCCAAGTATTGCACATAATGGAAGTAACAGGCATGGGGATATTTTTATGGGCGCAAATGTATCTTGCTCTCTCTCTACAACGACACTATATAATTTTTTATGGGTCATAAAAAAAGGTGTACTTTTAGCAATTTACCCAGGGCTTAAAAACTCTGTGTGTGGCCAATTATATAAGGTACGCTATTTATTGTCCGAAAACTCATAGCATGGGAACCACACACATCTTTAATCTTAACAAAAGGGCTTTTAGCAATTATCGCATTTCTCTTCCGAGCAGGGATTTTATGCGAGTTTTAAGGGGAGGGGGTGTGTTTTTCTTTCTAACATTCACAGACGCTTGTGAAAGCGTGGGAAAGGAAAAAGGAATAACAAAAGTATTAAGGGCCTGTGCGTATATAAAAAAAGGAAAGAGGGGTTTTGAATTTTGAATAATTAAAATTTTAAAGAAAGGCAGTAATCAAAAAAAAAACTGTAACACATATATTCATTGATTAGTGCCCATAAAGCATAGACAATATTGCACGTACTTATGGATATATCTCTTCATCTCTTTGCTTCATTTAGGGAAAAATGAATTTTGAGTTTAATCTATCGATGATAATTTTCAGAATTTTAAGGGTATATTTTTGAAACTTTCACAAAAGACGCTCTATTCAATTATCCAAGACATTATGCAAATTATATTTTGGCAGCTTTCACGCATGCGCAATGAAAAATTATTTAGTAAACCTGCTCATTTTTCAAGCAATGTTTTATTACTTTTTAATTCAGATAAAAGGGTATTGTATACAATTTTATTTGTCATGTTTTCTTATATCATGAATTCGGCAAATTATAAACAATATTTGGGACAGTTTTCATGAAAATCTTAATTTCTCGAAGAGTATACATGCTATTCTCATAATAATCAGCACGGTTTATTACAATAATCTATTTAATTATAATCTACAGTTTGAACGCTGTTGTTACATTTGTTTTGACAGGGTTATTCAAAAGATATTCATTATTTTTCAATTTGTTGACGGTCACCTAAGGGTGTTATGGGGGGGGGGGAATCTTTGAAAAACTATATAGCCTGTACAAATCTGTTTTCACGCCTGAAGATTCAAATCAATTCCTCATGTATCTGTCTAGATACTTAACAAAACGACTAAAATGTCAATGTAGTCACATCAATATGACTAGACTGTGTATGTGTTAACGGTCAACACAAATTCCAAGCCAAACTAATTTTTCCTAATGCACTTTGGCTAAATTAGGTTTTCATAGGCCAAACTCGTTTGCCCTAATGCAAGTAGAGTAAACTAGTGCGGCCTGCTAATCACTGGTCGGAACTAGTTTTACCGAGGCCAATCTAAGCTCAAAAAAGTTATCAGTGTAAATAATGAAAAACAGAATGTGCAATTTTCCATGCTTATTTATTAATGACGGTTTTTCTATATTTTAAAAGGGAACATAATTTCTATAGGTTCAATATTCGTGACCACAATTGAATTGCAAATTTAATTATTCAAAGCCAAACAGCGCAGATATACAAATGATTGATAAGTTAGTGAGATAAACGTTAATTAAAAAATAAAACAAAAATATTTGCGCGTTACTTAGGTATTACTTTGAAAATAATTTAGGTATTTCATTATTTTTTATTTTCTAAGTTACTTTGCGAAAACCCAATTATATCATGCATGTATATTTTCTATAAATATGTTTTTGAAATGTTAATGATTAACTAATAATGCCTTTGAAAAATATATAAATTTAAACAAATATACATTTTTCGTTGGCATCAAAGCCTCCACTGTTACTTTTTTTCTCATCTGATCATGAATTATCAAGATTTAATTCGATAAATAGAATCGCTCAATTTAACCCTTTCCGGTGCAGTGTTACCACTCCGGCAACACCTAATTTTAATTCCAAACTTACAAATGGCACAAATAATATTTTAGTAAAATTTTACTTTTACAATGACAGCTTAAATCAGGGAATTCATTATTTCTAAAAAAGTCTTTTGTAAATTCCGGTGTCAGTCAGCAATTTCTCATTTTACGAACAGAATTTGTCTGCGCCGGAAAGGGTTAAGGGACATACTTATGTTTAAAAATTTCTTTTCTGCTATTTCATGCACAGTAAGTATAGCAAGTAACCGACATATTTTCCGCGCTGAATATTTTTCTCTCTTTTTAATGACGTAGCCTCAGAGCAAGTGCAGGACACCTAGTAATAACAAACATGTAAGAAAAATCATGCCTTAAGCATAGATTATAAAACACTTTCCAACACTTCCTGAAATCTTTAACTAAAGTTCGTTATTTAGGGAAATAAGGTGTTACTGTCAGTAATCAAATATGTATTCCAATATTTTTAAACAGCCCTGTATTTGATTTGTCGGTTGATATATATATTAAATAATGAGAAAATTTAGTTGTACAAGAAAACGCGTAACTGGTTGAAATCTCTTTTAACAATTTATACTAATAAATGGAAACATACTTAACATGGAGAACTCGCTATGAGTATTTCTCTCACGGTGCCCAATTCTTTTTTTACTTTACAGTCACTTAATATAAAAATTTTTGTTTGGCTTCGTACTTTCATTCAATATAGAGGTAAAGTAATCGCTATCACATTTTTAAATTTTATTGAAATAAAAAAAAGCCTTAAAAATAGTCTTAAAAGGGTAAGATGGTGAAAGAAAATTTCTTGCTCGAGTTCTCGCGGGTTAAATACTGGAGCGCGTCCAATAAAGTCGCCGGTTCGCAGCTGGTACGATACGTTGGTTACCAATGCGCTCAGTGCTGCTAACCGATCCGGGACCAATGTCGTTCAGTAGATGTAACCGAAGTGATCGATGAGTGACTGAACTGAACGGGGAAAAGTCTCAGTTAGGTCACGTGAACATTTGCATGAACATTTATGCCAACAACAAGATAATTTCAGCAACGTAATACAGATGGCGCTACTAGTAAACAATAACAATGGTCTTCAGTGAGTGTGTCAACTGCTTTGAAACCGGTCACTTACCATGACATCATATCCGTGACGTCATGTCACATTGGTCAAGTGTGCTGAACGCGCTCATAGTGTTCATCTTTATTTCAACACCTTTAGTTACAATATGATGTAATATTTTCTAATGTATTTCTCAATATCGATGCAGTACCAGAATTCATTTTTAACTCATTTTTATGTATTCTTGAAGACAAAGCAGTGCAAAATTTTACTCGGGGTAAAAATAGTATGATAATTAGAGTAAATTTTGAAGCATAGAGTTCCGCATACAGATTTTCAAAGTTGATGTAAAAATAAATATGTACAGGTCCTACAAAATAACTTTGGTCCAAAAAGATTGCAGAAAATCCTAAACAAGGTATTTTGGTGGTAAGAGCTTCGTTCTGTGACATTTAGCAAAAATGGACATTTATTTATTTATTTATTTATTTATTTATTTATTTGATATATATTTATCATATATTTATTTATTTAGTGCATATATTGTATAAGAATCGAATAATATAGATTTAAAATTTACAATTTAACAATAAAACAATAGAAATAAAGAAAATCATGAATAAGTTAAATCTTATATGAAAGTTAAATGAATTCTTTGTTCTTTACAGAAAATGTGTTGCCTGTCAACAAAGCATGAATAAGCATGCTGTAAAAAAAGTATATGTAATCTCCAAAATATTTAGCGTAGTTTTGAAATGTATGTCGAGAGTGGAAAGAAAAAATATATTTTTTCCTATGAAAACTCTTGGAAAGTGCCAATTATTTTTCAAAGCACAAAATCATTTAAATATGTTTAAAATAAAAATTGCATTATATAAAAATAATTTATTCGTATTATTTTTAAAATACAACGCCTGGAGATATATACGCATCTTTTAAAAATTCGTATATGCATTATGAAAATTTTTGCATATGCTTAAATTTTTTAAATGTAAATTTAATGCGGATGATTTAAAATGTGAAACTGTAAAGATGCCATATTTATACATTTTGAAAATAAAGAACCATTCAATTCTTTGTGCACGTATTCAAATAAAATATTTAAGCTTTCAATAAATATCGAGATGACAGTTGTCATCTATGAACACTCGTTGTAAAGTATTTTGAAAATGTTATTAGAGTATAAGAACAGAAAATTATTCAGAAAAGAATTATTTTTCGTTATTTGACATTAAAAAAATTATTTATGTTCGTAGCTTTTTAGTGCACACTATAGTGTTAATATTTACATTATATACGAGTTAAAAAGTTAATTTGAATAACATTAGCATACATTTAACAACGAAAACACAGAATGAAATAATATATCGAGAATTTATCGAAGAATTCTTGATGTAAATCAAACAGAATGTTAAATTTTTATAAATGTAAGCCACCCAATGATTTTAAAAGTTTTTAAATATATGTTTTATATATATCGCTAAAAATTCGGTAAAACATATTTAAGAGAGGAGCAATTGTTGCTAAATCCTATGGAAAGTAGCTGAATAAACTTATTAGCAAACTGTTTATTTGAAATTTACTTAATAGCA
The DNA here is from genome assembly GCA_964019185.1 of Maratus speculifer. NCBI lineage: Eukaryota > Metazoa > Arthropoda > Arachnida > Araneae > Salticidae > Maratus > Maratus speculifer. The sequence goes on from OZ025293.1 coordinate 347,997,769, forward strand.
TATAATAAATTTTTTGATCCTCAATATCTTTTTTTATTTGACTTTTATAATCATTCTATAAAGTATATGATTTCTACCTCTATATTTATAGATGTGCCATTTTTTTTCAATGTACAAACACTGTAAAAAATTTTGTGTAAGATTTCAAAGAATACATGTGGCAGCTATTCTGCCACAGGTTTTCCCCGGAATTTAATAAAAAAAATGCCAGGAAACTTACATAAGCCTGAAAGTCCAGAAATCCATAATCTGGGATGTTGTTCATGAAATCTCAGTTAGGTTTCACCATTCTGAAAAGTCTAGAAACCTTTTTTCTGTAACGTTACTCATTACTTTTCTGTTACGCTCCACCATTCTGAAACCTACAATCTGAAACATTACTTGTGAAATCCCAGTTAAATTCCACCATTCTGAACAGCTCTGAAACCTATAATCTGTAATACTACTCATAAAATCTCAGTTAGATTTCACCTTTCTGAAAAGTTCCGAAATCTTTAATTTGGTATGTTACTCATAAGATCTCAGTTGGGCTCCTCTATTTCGAAACATATCATCTCGAATATTTCCCATTAAATCTCATTTATGTCCCTTCACTCTGAAAAACTCTAAAACCTATAGCCTTATACCTTACACATAAAATCTCAGTTAAGAGCACACACTAGTCACGCGGTAAAAGCCAAGCGCTAATGTAAAGTCTATGGGAGCGTTCTTTTCTAATATCTCGCTGAAATTTTAATATTTTTACATGATTTTGTTTTCACAGGATAGCTGAGGACATTCTATTACCGGGCTAGTTTGTACTTTTCTTATTTTCGTTGTAGTTTAATTCTGAGGACCCTGTAAATTATGGATTCAGTGAAATTCGAGGTGTTGTGGCCTTTTTAGTCTTATAAAATCTATTTCAGCAAAATTCAGAAAAAAATAAAAACGCTTCACGGAAGATTAGTGTTTAAGCTTTCCAATGATATGCTTTCCATATTTCTACTGCTATTAGGATGAGCAAAATTTGGAAAGATTTTGACCAAAAATGGAACAAATAATGTGTTATATGATTTCCGCCTGCGCCAAATCCCGCCCTTTTGAAACTTTGATTGGTTATCACCGATCCAGTTTAGCAAATGTAAAGAAATCACTTCTTTTCCTTGCGTTTTTTGTGGTGATTGGAGTATAGTAAAGCGTTGAAATAAACGCCTCCTTTCGAAATATTGGATTTAATTTTTTCAACGATTATTGGTAAATTTTAACAGTATTTATTCTTGGAAAAAAATGACGATTTCAAATTCTTTATTTTTATGAATTAATACTATTTTTAAGTTTTAGCTAACTTCCAAAGAAGAAAATTATGCATTTCATTTGTATATATATAGTTTTTCAAGTTCTTACAAAAAAAGGTAGATTCGATACAAATTACAGAAAGTTTCCCTTTAGCAGAAAGAAAATTTTGATAATTTTAAAGGCTGCTTATAATTGGAACTTTTGTGAAATAGATAGGTATCTTTAAAAGGACAAGGGGCTATATTTGGAATTTATAAATTTCCTTATTCACCCTGCAAAATATATGAAAGGGGGGGGGCAGTGGTGTGCGAAGAGAAAACTGTGCTCGGGGCAAAGTTTCAGTTTGGCGTCCCATTCCCTGAACTTTTTCTTGTGACAGACTAAAAAGGACGTTGGTAGTATAAATTTGGCACCCCCTAAATTTACGCAGCTGGGGCAACCGCCCCCTTTGCCTCCCCTTTCTTTTCGCACGGCGCTGCAAGGGTACATGTGGAGGGGACTTATTCAGCGCCTTCCGAAAGAGGGGGGGGGGGCGCCACATTTATACTATCAATGCCATTTTTTGGACATTACAAGAAAAGGTTGGGGGAGAGGACGCTAACTTGAAACTTTGCCCCGTGCGCCAATTTTCTTTTCATGTGCCCCTGGGCTTGTTTTTGGTACTATACGAAACTATAGGCACCCGATTTTAGTCTAGTATTATTAAGTAAAATAGTAAAAAAAAAAGAAAAAAAAGCGTTCTTTTTTACGTATTTTTACAGTTAAAATAGTTAACAATTAATAAAATTACATAATCAAAAAATACTAGTACTTGTTTATGTTATATATGTCCTACTTTTATACATGTATAAAAAAACTGACAAATTAGCATTTTGAGTTTGAAAACAGTTTTTATCAAAAATAAGTAGAAATTAAAGTCAGAAAGTTTTAAAGATTTAAAACTTTAAAATTATTGATCAACTTGTTGGAAACTTTAAAGAGATATTTTTAATATATATTACTTTTTAGGAAAAAGATGCACTTTTAACAGTCGTTAAAAATTGGAAATTTATCTTGCGTGGTACATTTTATTTTAATGTAACAAAATGGTATATTCGCTAAGGCAAGGAATTGCAAAAAATTATCATTATTTATTTATACTAATATTATAAAGAGGAAATATTTGTTTGTTTGTTTGTTTGAATTGAATAGGCTCCGAAACTAGTTGACGGATTTGAAAAATTCTTTCACCTTTGAAAAGCTACACTATTTCCGGTGAACATAGGCTATAGTCACCGCTTAAAAGGATCAAAATAAAACGCTGGATAAACGAATCAAAAGCAATTTGAGAATTTAAAAATTACCTGACACCCTAGATATATGACAATAACTGAAACACATATGAAAATCGTAACAATGCAACCCCCCCCCCCAAAAAAAAAAAAATAAAATAAAATAAAATAAACATTTTAGTTGGACCTGATATAAAAGCGAGGGTTTTAATTTTTTAAACTATTTAGCAATTATTAAAAAAGGAAAATAAATGCTGACACGCGAATTAATTAGAATTTAAAAAAAATCACAAAACGCTTGTTTTGGAGTTTTGAAAATAGTTATAACAGATAGCAAATATTTTAAAGAGTAGTGAGCGTCAAATATGAAGCAGGAGTATTTTTTTTTTTTTTACGGGGAGCGGTCAAATATTTAAAATTGTAACGTTTTCTACCATTTCAAATGCGGACTTTTCACTAAGCCCAGGGATAAATATTACTTATTTAATTTAATATGAAATCATAAAGAGGAAATATTTGATTGTTTGTTTGTTTGTTTGAATTGAATAGGCTCCGAAACTACTTGACGGATTTGTAAAATTCTTTCACCGTTGTAAAGTTGCACTATTTCCGGTGAACATAGGCTATATTTATATTTTCAAAAAAATGCAGGGATTCTTACTAAAATGCCAATAATGTAACCCAAGGTGTAGAAAAATGACCTTAAAAAATCCTTACATCGCGTCCGCTGCGAATACTATTGATTATAGAACAAAATAATGTACTACGACTTTGCTAACATATAATTATCTACAAAAAATGTCGCGTCAGCATATGTCTAACTCTTATAGTTACGTCACAATAAGTGTTTTTTTTTTATTTAAAAAAATAATTAAAATGCCGTCTCTATAAAAGCTCTTTATTTTTACCTTAATATTAATCCTTATCAAAATAAATTACTTCATAATCAAGACTGATTTAATACCTTTATATGACTTTTTTAATTATTCGATTTGGACTTTCCATTCGAAAGATATCACGAATTTAAAAATGTAAGTATTAGAAAAAAGTCGCGTGATTGTCGTTCAACCGGCTCGGCTAGGCTGCAGTATAATATGTGATGTAGGCGTCACTGGGGCACGGGAGGGGAGTCAATATCAGAGACGGTATTTAAATTATTTGGTTATGAGTGTGTATGAAAAAAATTATAACTTGAAAAAAATTTTTAATACCCGTGAGAAGCCGGAACGGGCTGCTATAATCTATATACATAAAACAAAGTCGTGTTGGTTACACCATTTATAACACACGAACGGCACGGATAGATCGATTTTTATGAAATTTTTGTATGGAGGTATCTGATACCTTAGATTATCCTATAGGCTACTTTTTATCTGACTACCTAAAAGGAGGGTAATGTTTTTAGTAGTTGGATTTAATGGGATGAAGTGGTAGTAACAATTTGCGGTATCAGTAGTGGCTGGGGACTGGGCGACTTGCTCTGCCTGTAGAAAAGCGAGGGCGGGCCGCTAGTTACAATATAAAAGTAAAAATAATGAAACTGTAACGCAAAATATAGCCTTTTTTTAAAGTCTGCTATTCAGCAAATTTTATTATCTAATACTTTTCAGAATTGTTTCTTCTTTAGAGTTTTTTTTTTCGACGATCAACTAATGCAGCATCTATCAAGCAGAAGGCTTTTGCATATTCCAAAACATCATATAAAGTATCGTGGACAAGATTTGTCGAGATATATACAAATTTTACGAGTTTGTATATATTTAATGGATGACAATTCAATACAACATTGTAAAATTTTTAGACGATTTTGCTGTTTTAGCAGTTTTTGTTTGCACTGGTACAAGGGCAGATCTGGAGACTCCTCAAAAAGAGGGGGGAGGGGGGACTTCAGAAATTCAGAGATTCCAATCGCACCTGCAGCTCGTGTCGGGATTATTTTATTTTTCATCATGGGTAGGGTGGGGGTAAACTTTTGTTGCGGGTCGGGTTTGGGTCCGCTTTACTTTCATTTTTTGTCGTTGTTCTGGTTAAATCCTAATTTTTTTGCTGCAAGTCGTGTTTCAGTTAGGTTCAATTCTACTTTGCCGCTGCGGGTTGGGTTGGGATCCGGTTCTCTTTCTTTATTGCTGCTAGTTGGAATTGGGTCTGGTTAATTTCTATTTTTTTGTGGGGGGGTGAGTACTATTTTATTGGCGGTGGTTTGGTTTCGGTCAAGTTGACTTCTTACTTTTTTACTACTGGCCGAGTTGATTTTTACATTTTTCTTGCGGACCGAGGGAATTCTACTTTTTATCGCTTTTCTCTGCATTTTTTTGCTGTTGTTGTTGTTGTTTTCGGGTCAAATTAATTTACATTATTTTGAATTCGGATCGGTTTCATACTGGATTTACAATCTCGCAAGAAGGATTCAATTCGACCCGATATTTCAAATGAAAGGTCTAAATATTTTCTTCGCTATGCGAGAAAATATTTTTAAAAAGTATTATAAAAGAAAATATAGAAGACACTATAAAATGAAACTATATAAACGCCATAACAGACACTTCGAAAAAAATTAATTATGAATATTTAAGATTTTACGTTGAAAATTGCTATTCGTAAATGTTAACATCTACATTAAAATCTCCATATGGATTGTCTCGAATATAAGATACCTCTATTTAACGAATACTTTTCAACAATTTACACATCTCTATTTGGCTGTTTCCGTTATTTAGAGGATCTACAGTTATTTTAATATTAACGAGTGTATATTAGATATTTATTTTCTATATAAAGGATAAAATTGATATTAGAAATATAACTGTCGACATTTTATACACTGTAAAAAAATATCCGTTAATATACACAAACTTTTCCCTAAAATTTTAGGGAATAGTTTCATTTTTCCGAGAAAACAGTAGTATTTCCGTATTTCCCACTTTGCGGTTTCGAATCACGGAACTGCTCCGTTAATTTTTCCGAAAGTGTAAAACTTCCGTTTTTAAACAGCACAACATTGGTATTTTTAACCGGTAAGTGTCGTGGTGCCATCTGTATGAGGAAAATAGAGAAAAACGTTATAGCAATATTTCCCTATTTTTCTGTTTTAATAATGAAAAGGAGCATATTTTTACAATATTAAAATAACAATAGTAATAATAAAATTTATTAATTCTTTTTAAGTTTGATACAGTTGTAAAATTATTCTTTTTTTCAGTAAGATTTTAAAATAATGTTTTTTTATATCACAGTATAAAAAGTGCGTACGATATTTTAGTGGGAAAAAATATACTTTCAATTTTAATATATAATACTTTTTAATCTATTCAAATTAAGAAGTTCGCACATAAAATTTAAAATATATCGAAATATATTACCGAAATTATTTTTATTTTGGCGATTACCTAAGTCATAATAATCAATAAATGTAATTAATTTTAATAACCCATAGTAACTTTTATTAAGTTATCTTTATTGAGTTTACAATAGATCGTCACACAAAATATTTGTTAAAATATATGCATTTTAAAAAAGTGTGTTAGTATCCTTTTATAAAATAAATAAATGAATATGAATAATATTACAATAGAACTTTAAAACTCTTCGAAAATAGAAGGAAACAAAAATTTTTAATACTTTCATTCATGCATGTAATATCTTAAAGGCTAAACTTTTTTTTTATAAAGCTAAAATTTAAAAAAAAAACTAAATATCAGAAATTATAGAAAGAAAATCTTTAAAACATAATTTTGAACTGTACGCTAAATATATATATATATATATATATATATATATATATATATATAACGCGGATTTATTTCTGTAGCGATAATATATATATATATATATATATATATTGTCGCTACAGAAATAAATCCGCGTTCAAAATCTTGTCTTTACTTTATGAAATGCATCTGAAATAACTAAAGATATTTGAAAAAGTGTTTTGTGTAATCATGGTGTAATGGTATTACACTGCAGGCTGCGACCGAAGACGACCCGGGTTCGATCCCCATGGAAGGTAAGTCACATTTCTTCACTGTTATTTAAATTAAATGTATATAATGTGTGCCTGATGTTAACGTGTCTCTCTAAAGTAAAGAATAAAAATCACAAAGATGTTAGTTTGTCCTTGAAAAATTCTTTTAACTTTCAAATGAAAATTTTTGCATAAAAAATATTAAAAAACAGAAATATTTTGTGAAAAAACGGAACTATTCCTGGAAATTTTTTTCCGTTAAAAAACGGAAGTAGTACTGGCGTCTAGATTACCAGTACTATTTCCGTTTTTTAACGGCAAAATTTTTTACAGTGTACTTTCATTTAAATTTGGATTTTTTTTTCTTTCATTTCGGTTCTAAACAATGAAAATTGTTTGGTCGTGTTTTGGTTTGATTTCCAATGGAATTTTCGGGTCTGGATCGGAAGAAGGACAATACCATACGCTCAGGGGTCAGATAAATTATTTTAGTCGAATATTTGAAAAATGAAGTTGTTTTAAGTGCACTTCTTAGAAGAAAACTCTTTTCTGATTCAAGGGTGCTGGAAGAAGAGAATCCTCAAGGGGAAGCGATTTAAAAATTTAGAGGTTCGGGGGGGAGGTAATGATTTTCATTGCTGGGGGGGGGGGGGGATTATTTCTAAATTTTGCAGTGAGTCGTGTTCGAATCGCCTTGACCTTTTTGCTGTGGGTCGGGTTTGGGTCAGTTCACTCAAAGAACCGAATTAAAAGAAATGTAATTCAATTACATTTTTTCAAATTCGGTTCTGTTCCGTTCCGGGATAAGGTTTAACTTCTGAGAGTTGGATTCGGGTTGATTGGTTGGTCGGTTGAATGGAGTTTTACGGCTAAAGACCTTTTAGAGATATGCTGCGCCAAGAACAAGGTGGGGATCTGTGTTAATTAAAAAGTTCGGTAAGGGGATTTTTTTTTCTTTTAAATTGAGAGTCCGGCTATTTCCACTTGTTTTCAGTAGGCCGGGTAGATTTATATTTTTTTGCTGCAGACCGTGTTTGAGCAGGCTCACTTACGAATAGGTTTTCAGTAAAGTGTATATACTAGATTTTTTTTCTATATAAATTATGACATTCATGTTAAAGTTGTAAAATACATTTTATAATTGGATTGAAATACATGAATTTATTTTTTTCATTTCAGTTTCAGAACGACAAAAATGTTTGTGCCGTGTTCGGGCAAAGGCTCGATTTGACATAATATGTAATTTTTGGGTTCGGATTGATACATTATGGGTCGCGTTGACTTTAAACGTTTCGGATTCGGGACATTTTTTTTCTTTTGGGTTTTGACACATTTGGATCCGGTATAAACTGGGATTACTTTTAAATTACCTTTAAATATCGATCGATTTTACGGCCAATTACCTTTAAATATAGATTGATTTTGTTTTAATTTGGATTTGTTGGTCTGTTTTGTATCAAGTTATTCTACGGCAGATTTTTTTTTTATTTTAGCGAGCTTGAGTTGGATTAAAATTGAATTGCTTTTGGAGACTGGGCATGAAAATTTAAATCCGGGCAGACCTCTAGAAGAACAAAATCCACGTCAGCCCCGATATGGAAGGGAAAAAAAAGTCTTGTCAAGTTTTGCATAAAAAAGTAAGATCCGAACTCGGAACGGTTTCCGAAAGGTTGAAGACCTGACAAGAGGTCTGGACGGGTTGAAATTTCCAGTCTCGTCTCGGCCCGGATCGAATGAATGTTATTTTGGCCCGCCCCGTTATAAAATTCAAAAGTCGGTCCGAGCCCGGCTCGATCAGGCCCGACATAATTTCTATTATTTCGAAAAAATTCAGATTTTTATCATACAACTAAGATTTTTTTTAAATATTATTGCTTATATATTTATGGGGTGATTTTACAGAAAATACACTTATAAAAACATTAATGATTACTTAGATTCTTAGACTTTCAACATTCAAATAAAGATGCAGTCAAAAATTAATAAGGTTTAGAATAAAATTTAAAAAAAAGTTAAAATTATCATATTTTTGGAAGCTGTGTAATAAAAACTAGATTTATGAAAATACTTCTATATCATTTTATCAAAAATTTTCTCAAATCTAAAGGAGCTATTTTCTTATGTATTCCTATATTCATTTCTTTTCGGAAACGCATGAGATTAACAGGTGTTTTTATTCAGAAACAATGTAATAGAATAACGTTGTCCTTTTTTTTTTTTTTTTTTTTTTTTTTTTTTTTTTTTATAAACAAGCAATTTAAGAAAATATTGTGAAAATTAGCGTTTTGAAAAGAATTTCCGAAAGCAAAACATTGAGAAGGAGAAAAATCTGAAATCACGTGACACGAATCTCTTATATCTCAACAAGTATATACAAATATCTTAATTAACAAAAATAAAATGTACTATTCGATTCCAAATCTCTTCAAAGTCAGGCTTGTCAATTTTGTACCTTTACAGTTAAAATTAGTCAGAAAATGTGTCAAACTTTCATGTTGTTGAGTGATGAATTTAAGCAACACCAAGCAGTATATTTCCAAAGGGTACGTTAACAGAAATTCTTTATCCCTTCTAATACTTTTTACAAATCATCTTATCTGCCAAACACGTTTCATGAACAATTAAGTCTAGTTATGACCCATCTCGCTTATATTAGAAAAACACTGCAAGCCTGCCCTTGGCCCGGCTCCAGTTTGCCAAAAAATTATTAATCCCCTATTAAAAAAAAAAAAAAAGTAAATGTCCGTTGCCGATCTCTATGTTATAAAAGTTACATTTCTGTATTGATGTTGTCAAACTAGTATCGAGTCGTGACACAGATTTATAGCTACGCTCGTTAAACCCATATTCATTGAAAATAGTTCACATTTTAGCGTTTTTGCCGAAATCTTTATAATAGGACGGCAGGCCCGTTTTTTTTTTTAATCGACCCGGCCCGTATGGCCTTCTCATATTTTTTTTTTGCTGGTCTAATTTAAAATTCGGAAATATTTTGCCAGCCTGGTCCGATCCGTGCAGATCTCTAGATCTAACCCAAACCTTGTCTCATGAATTAAAACTGGCGCGGCCCGATCCGGACTGCGACTGCTTGGTCGAGTTCGGTCAGGTCGCACTTTCTCAATCTTAAATACGATTCATTTATCCTGTGGACATCTAATACCATTTTGCAGACCCTTCATTAGGCTTAAAAGAGGGGGTCGGCGATCGCCCCATCACTTCTGGTATTCATCGTATTGAAATCTTGCTATTGAATCACAGTTTAGCTTTTTATACAGTTGGCAAAAAAAGTATTTGTACACTTCATTTTTTTAAATTATAATGAAATTAAACAAAAGATTTAAGCAAAAAATACTGCAAATAAATAACGCAAATTAGATTAAATGTCAGAAAAATATAATATGAAGTTAAAAATTATTAACAGCTTCTGTATAAGTAGTCCTTTGAACCATAAACACTATAAAACACAGTACATATCAGGATGGAGAAATGTACAAATACTTTTTTGCAAGAAATTTCTAAACTTTTCCTATTAGAAAATTATTTTACATCTTTATTGAAATTTTCTGTTGTGTAATTTAAAACGCACGGTAAACAGACTGTATTAAAACTATTTTTGACAAAATATCTGTTTTTATTTAGTTAAAAATTAAACATATTAGAGTGTACAAATAATTTTTTTGCCAACTGTATGTCGACAGATGGTTCGTGGGAATTATTACATTGTTCTGCAATGAATAATAAAATTAGAAAGAAAACTTAACCGTAAAACACTGTAACATTGATAAAGCTAGATTGACTGTGCAGTATCTCCCTTTGAAAAAAAAAAAAAAAAAAAAAAAAAAAAAAAAAAAAACGAACAGTGAAGAAGAAGAGACTTTGTAAGTGATAAAAAAAGCGGGGGCGGCGGGGAACAGATGAGCAATTTCACCAAGTTTAATTTGATTAAGTATACAAATAGAATGTATTTATGAATTTTTTTTAAAAACAGAGAGTATACAAGAAACAGCATTTCATTGAATTTGATGTTCGAAGTAGTGAACATAAATTAAATACGCTAGAAACAGTTTTTCTCCGAAGAACATTTTACAACCGAAATCATTTTTGTAACTCTGTAATTGAATGAGTAAATGCTTTTCACCAAATATTATACCGCAAGCATTGTTTAGTCCATCTCAGAAGTTTGTATCAATTTAATTGTTTGTAAATGCGTAACATTATTGCAACAATACATCGCGAAAGATTTTTAGACTATAATGTAATAGATTACTATGGAGATCCTCTGTGCGTATACTATAAGTGTATTATACCTATGATATTTTTTAATAACTATCTTCAAGAGTACCTCAGTAGTATATATGAATTTCATTACATTTAAATTAGGATGACGCTCTTAAAAACACCACAAATGATTTATCCACATAGACCATAATGTAGCGGAATAATTTTTATTGATTCTACACGTTTCTTATGTTTCTTGAATTTTTTAAAACGTTTTTACTTTTTCAAAAGTAATTTTTGCTCCTTAAAAAAACTTAGTTTTATGCAGAATTTGAAAAAAAGTCCTTAACAATATCTAAGTCTTTAATTATTTATTAACTGAAGGTGAAAATCTGAATTCTCTGAAATTTTGATTTAGGAAAAATAATCTATATAACCCTTGCCTCCCCTTATTATCAAAATTTCGTTCCCTTCTTTTGCTCTCATCACAGCCTTCAATATTACCCCTTCCAGAAGTATCACTTCGCCGTTTTGCTGTCTATCTCACTTTATCCATATTTACAAAATTTAGTCACTTTGTTGTAATAATAAACAATCGATCACAAACATTCCTTCTCTCTAACTGAAATTGGGATTTATCCCTCTCACCCTATTACTAAGTGCCTAAAACATATTCATTGAAATTTTCTTACATCTTAATCTTTTTTTAAACGTATTTGTAAATATTTTGAAAGGCAAATAAATAACAAGTCATCTAATGAACTTCTCCCCCCCCCCAACACACACCGAAGTAAATAAATAATAAATCTGCTTGTTTCCTTTTCCCCCTCAACTCGCAAATTTTAAACTTTTAAGGTCATTGATTTTTCTAAAACTTTTACTGTAATAATAAATAATCAGACATATATTTTTACTCTGAACTCCACCAAAATTGATGTTTTCTTTCTATTCTCCTTACCAAGTATATAAAATTTAATCTTTAAATCTCTTTATTATGTTTTTAGCCATATTTGTTCATCTTTACTCATGTAAAGTAAGTCATCTAATAAATTTCTTGCATTGTCCTCAAAATAAATAAATTAAAAAAAAATGCTTTTTATTCCCCCCCCCCCTTTTATATCTTACGATATAGTATACATAGTATTTCTCACGAAATCTACCTAAACCAGGTAATATAAATAATCATGGTACTGTTCTTTACAGGTCTAACATTTAAAAAAATTCAATGTGACACCGATTCTCGATTGTCCTTCTACTGGAATTTGATAATTAAACAAGTTAGAAATTGCTCGACAAACATGGAAAATGGGGTGCTTTCGTACTATAATTATTTTTATAGTTATATACGTAAAAGTCATTAAAATACACAGTTAAAGTTTAAAAACAAAATTTGAAATACAATCTATATAATATAGTGCTGTGTTTCTGAACTACAAGTATATGTATATGTAATAAAGCGTGACATGTGACAAATGGGAGGGAAGGGGTTAAAAATATTGGAGAACTGTGTGGCATCATTTATGAACAGCCCCATAAATGAATACGCTGGGGTTTCGATCTACACCTCCTTTCTTCGAAATTTATGTTTCCCGTTTGACACCCCCCCCCTCCTGCTTGTTCTATAGTATAAAATATGCAATGTTTAAAATCGTTTAATTTGTTAAATATTTTTTTTCCTCATTTCATGAAGATCCTATCTTATACTTTAATATCATTTAGCTTATGTAATTCTCTTGATAAATCTCGAGCTCTGCAAAGAATCTTCCAAAATACAGTTATTTTAATATATTTGTACATAATAATTTTCGCTTCTTTCAAAATTCTTCTTTTAACTGCGTAACGTGAAAAAAAAAATCACGCTACAAGAATATTTTATTTGCTAATTGGAGGAGTTCGTTTGACATTTTTCAATCATTTGGAAAATGATCGAGCTGTGCGTCTTTTACAGCCAAATGAAATCCATATTAGCAAAATTCAGAAGGAAAAAAACGCACAATAATCGCTCAGAGATTAAACTTCTAGTAATATACTTTTTATAGTTTTACCATAATTAGAAAGACAAAAATTACGAAAGATTTTTGTAAAAATTTTAGCAATAACGGCCAATACTCTACGATTGATTCTAATCTCGTCTCCACTCGTACGTCAACCTATTTTCTTGAAACTGACCGCGCTACCTTTAAATATCGAATCTTGGTAGGTTGGTTGGGTGACACAGAATCTTTTTTCATTACGGTGCTACAATGCGAAAAATTTGTAGAAGTTTGTCCATCGATTTTAAAGGGCTTATATGGGTTATTTCCAAATGCTGACTTATTTTTCCTATAATCTATTTTTTAAATTTCAATAAATTACTACTGAAAAATGATTGAAGAGTATTTTCACAAATGAAATCTTGACGTACGGTTTCACTAGATTCAAGAAATTTCTTTCCAGTCCATATCCAAGAGGAATATTTTTGTGAAAATAATAGACTGTGTATATTTATGGCAATCTTCAGAAATTTAATTTGGTATAATAAATTGCATAAGTAATTAATGGAGCGTTAAGTTTACAATTCTTTTTAAAAGCCGTAAAAGCCAATTAGTAGCCCTCACCCGTTACGCTGGGTCGGTTTTTCCAAAGAATCGCAAATCCAACGAAATATATCTAGCAAATGTGAAATAAAATAAACATTTTCTTAAATATCTAATCATATAACCATAATTGCTGCCTTAATCTTACGTTATCCAGTTCAAAGTCGATGTTGATGACTTAATAGACACAAAAGGAATAAAATCACTGAAATATTAAATTGAAATATATTTTTAGTTGCTTTATTATTCTGATTTTCCTGTTTATATTGAAAAGTGCTGTTGATATATGGCAAAATGTGCTAAAATTTTCACCCTTCCCCCCTACACACACATATTTATTACCTTCTTAGGGAAGGAATTTCTAAAGCCGCTATAATAACTATTTAATTATATTGTCAAGAAGTTTGGTATCCTGAATTTCTGGTTCTTATCTAAAACGGCTAATCAGATAGGCAGAATGTTCTATATATTTTTTTTTACCTTCCTCCTTTGTACTCACTTTAGAGATCTGATCGGGGCAGGCCTCGGTGTGAAGCCCGAGCACGTCCCGCGGGCCGGGTTCGCGCCGATTTCCATTAACGACATTCGGGCTGGTCCGAATTAGGTCTTTACTTGTGATTCGGGCCGGGCCTAGTCACTAATGTTTTCGGGCCGAGCTCGGGTCATATTTTTTCCAGGAACATCGAGCAGGGCCTAACGTCCCAATAAATGATCTGCAGAACGACATTAGATGCCCGCACATAAAAATTGTTGTGTCTTAAACTCTAGACCGGTGCGACCCCGGTCGGGTGGCGCCAACTTTAATTTATTATACAGGGAGAAGGTCAGGTTTTCGCACTTTCAAAACCAGGTCGGGACGGGGCTTATTTTTTGCTGCAGAGCTGGATCGAGCCACACTGTTTTTTCCAGGTCGGGTCTGGCGTGGACTTCCTTCCCACTAGAGATATACATGGGAAAAAAGTTTTAAGCCCAGGCTGCATCTGGTATAAAGTCTAAACGGTCGATGTGGGATCGACACAGCCCGAATGCTGTGACGGTTCTCAGGGGTGAGGGAAAAGCGCGAAGTCCCCTCCTCTTTTGCTAATAAAGGGTTTACAAAGTGACATTATGCATTCTCACGAGAAATAACTTGGGGCGAAGTTCGAGCCCGTCACGGCCTGGCACAGGTCGCGCCAGTTAAAGTCCACGAGACTTGGACTGGGTAAGCTTTTCTCTCATTTTGAATCGGTTCCTGTCCTGATCTTTTTTTTTTTTTTTTGGAGATTCGGGTGGTGACAGGCTTCTTTTTCTTCCAGACCGAGCCTGATCTGGATATCATTTTTCTTAGAAATTTACATTGAACAAAATTTCCAGGTCGTGGCTCGTCCCGGGATAAAAGCTAAATATTCGGTCCGTCTCTTATCTAGGGAGTATGATAAACATTACTGTCCCGACCTCAACCCGTGGAGATAAACTTTCGGTACAACTCTCATTTAGATAGTATGATAAACATTACTGGCTTGAAAGCGACCCGTACACTTCTCAATTTTTTTTTTGCCACGAGCCTAAATTGGATTGAAAACTTTTTTTACTTGTTAATCGTAAAAATTATAAAATAGAGAAAACGCGAAATTCATCATATAGCCGCAAATAAGGGCAAACTTCATTAAAGAAATGCGAATTTCGTTAAAGGTTGCAAAAGAAACACGCATTTTATCAAATGGTCGCAAAAAAACCCTCAAGTTTTGCGAAGGGATCACGGTGATAACGTGAATTTCTTCAAAGTATCCCTTTCACGCATAAAAGTGAATTTCGTTAAAGGATCACGGAAAAACGCAAATTTTTTCAAAGGATCGCGATCAAAACTGAGGTCAATCATTTACTGGGCTCAATCCGCAAGAGTTAAAACGGAATCTGTAACTTAATTCCAAATCTTATCTATATTAATCCTAATATAATCTTAAATCCAAAATATTAAGACAATTTGCCCCGATGAGCTAAGCGCAGCTAAACAGTAAAAGTCAAGCCGACCATTTGCAAAATAGAGCTGTTAACCGGACCCAGACCCGACCCAACGCAAAAAATCAGAAATTAACTTGATCCGCAGAAAACAGTAGAAGTTAACCGGATCCAAACGCGACCCACAACAAAAAATAAAAATTAATCCGACCAGCATCAAAAAATAGAAGCGAAACGGACATCAAATTTTGTGAAATGATAGCGGAGAAAACACAAATTTCTTCAAAGGATCGTGAAACACACGCACATTTCGTTCAAAAATTGCGAAAAAGAATGAAAATTTTATCAAAGGACTCACCCCAATCGATTCCGGTCAACCCGAAACATTCTCGCAAAATTATAACCAAATCCTAAACTGCCCCAAATGCTCTAAGCACAGTTAAAAAGTAAAAGTTAACCCGACCAACTAGAAAAGTAGCAGTCTTCCAGACCCAAACCCGACCAAATTGCAAAAAATCAGAAATTAACTCTAACAGCAGCAAAGAGTACAAGTCAACCCGACCAAAGTAGAAATTAACTCGGCAAGGAGCAAAAAATGGAAGCCAACCGGACCCAAACCCGTCCCACAGCAAAAAAGTAGACGTAACACGACCGCATTAAAAGACTGAGTCCGACCCATGCATCAGACTAAGTTTCCAAATTTCTAAAATGCTCCCCCCCCCCCCTTGAGGACTCTCCAGATAAGTTCTTAGCCTCCTTTTATATCAAAATTTCGCTTCGCATTTTTAACCTGTCACAATCTTTTAAATTGCACTTTTCGAAAATATCACTTCGTCGTTTTGTAGCCTATCCCACAATTCCCATATTTGTAGCATATAAGTCTTTATTGTAACTTTATTGTATCAATAACAAATCAATAACAAAAATTCCTCTCCCCCCACGAATAAAATTGGGTTTTATCACTCCCTTCCTTTTATTAAGTGCAGAAAATTTAGTTCTTTAAATATTTCCATTTTTATTATTTTTTAAACCGATTTATAAATCTTTTGAAAGGCAAATAAATAATAAGTCATCTGATAAACATCTCCCCCTCCACACACACACGAAAATAAATAAATTAATAAATAATGTGCTTATTTCTTTTTTCCATCAGCTTTCAAATTTTAAACCTTAAAAGTCTTCGATTTTTCTAAAAGTTTTATTGCAATAATAAATAATGAATCATATAATTTTACTCTTCACCCACC
Organism: Maratus speculifer; assembly: GCA_964019185.1. Lineage (NCBI taxonomy): Eukaryota > Metazoa > Arthropoda > Arachnida > Araneae > Salticidae > Maratus > Maratus speculifer. The sequence goes on from OZ025293.1 coordinate 348,014,255, forward strand.
AAAATTGACGTTTTATTTATATCTTTACTTGCAAAGCATACAAAAATTCGTCTTCCTGTTTATTAATTTTTAATACTATTTTTTAATATTTAGTCGTGTAAATAAGACAAGTCATCTAACAAACTCCCTGCACCCCTTCTTCACAGGACTCAAAATTTCTTAGAGCTCCTTGCGATATTTACAAAATGCTTGTAAAAATCATCAAAAATCTAAATATCCTTCCACCTGAAATTTTGACAAAATATTTGCCCTACTGACCTAACGTCACACATTTTTTTTTTTAATTTGCGACACTTTTTCTGTCACATTTGTTACTACTAACAATAGGAAATTGTGTGTTATGTCTATAAACGACGACTAGGCTGGGATTAACACCTATACCTCCTTTCCTCAAAATTTCTATTTCCCGTTCTCCCTTGCTGTTTAACCTTTTATGCAAAAATATACAAATGTTTAAAATATTTAAATTTGTCTAAATATTTTACTCATAATTTTATAAAGATCTTATTTTTAACCTTCAGTGCTATTTGTCTTACATAAGTCTCTCGATAAGTTTCGTATTCTAAAAAGAATCCCCCCCCCTCTCATTCAATATTTATTTATTTTTAATTTATTTATTTATTTATTTTTGTAATTGCGTTAAATAAATAAAATAGTTTTTATTTTACAGCAATCTATCTAAATTTATAACTCATTTATTTTCTGAAAATCAAACCGTTTAATTTTGGGACGTTAAAGCTAAACAGATTGAAATTCTTTTACAACTTTTATAAACTTTAAATCATCGAATGTAATCAAAGTAATGGGAAGACTATTGAAAAAATCCTTTAGTGAAGAAACCGTCTAGAAAACACGCCTTTGAGGAGAAAATTCGTCACAGATAATTGGTTAAGAAAATTCTATTTCCTAATTGGATAATTACATGTCAATCATTTCAATTTTAGCCCATCCTTTGAATGAACTGAAAAAGAGAGTCGGCCATCTTGATTTGACTTGACGTGTGACTAGTGTGGCCTCTTAAGTTTCTTCATTATGAAGAGATCTTAAACATTTCACGGAATACGGCAATGTTCCTGGGTAAGCCAGTAGCGATTTGCCACAGATTTTCACAGAAACTTTACCAAATTTTGTCTGGAAAATTATACGAATCTGAAAAGTCCAAAAATCTATAATCTAATTTATTAAGGCTATTTTTCAATCAGAAGCTACTTCTAATCTTTAGCATGTTATTCAGAGAGTTTTAAGATGCCTCGCAAGTTATCAGAATATCTCTTCAGAATTCATATTTTCTAATTATTTCTTTCGCATTAGAAACGTCTGTCATTCGTTGAGTTTTCTTTTGTATTTTTCATATAAGAGACACTTGATGTAGAGTTATAAGGATAACGATTTTTCTAAAAGACAATGTGGATTATTAATTCTTTGAAGAATATCCATTTAAAATGCGCTTTGATATTTACATCTTGACACATGTGTTGAAAGATACGAGTATAGACTGAATCGTTTGCTGAATTTAATAAAGGACTTTCCATAATTGTTTTAACAGTCATGTGCTCTCCAAAATGTGTAAAAAATTTTCGAAAGATTAGAAGAAACATTATTACAATTTGGACAGCACAATGTTACAAAAAATTCTTTCTTTTAGCAATGAGCTGTGACTTTGAGATCGATATGAGCTTAATACCGTAAATGTTCTTGAACATAGTTCACATTTAATTTTAAAGTTTGGTTCTTGAATATTATACAGGTTAATGAGTTAGTGATCTTTGTTGAGAATATAAACGATGATTGCACAGCTGACAGGTAAACATTGCATTGAAAATATTTCTAATTGTTTTCATTTTTCAATTGACAACACAAATCTGAAAAAACACAGGATATCTATGAGTAAAACCTATTTTTAAATAATGGTTACATTGAAATTACTTTTACTGAAATAAAGTGGTTAAAATATTGATGCAAGAATAAATTATGATAAATGCACACCATAAACAAAAGAAATATCTAAATGAATGATACTGTGCTGGGATCTATTAAAAAGAAACATGCTTAAGTTTTTCCACTTTTATATCAAGCTTAACATACAAATTTGAAGATGTAAATAAAGAGATAATGTAACATGAAGTACACTTTTAGAAAAATCTCGACATAGCAATCTTCTAATAACCTTTAAATAATTTTACCATATTATTTAATAGTTTAAACTGATGATCAATTCTTGGCATTTGGCATAACATGGAGATTTAATCTCTATCAAATAATTCTGAAATATTTTACAGTATCAGAATATCTGCACTTTTCGGGGAAGTATGTAGCTAGTCGAAGCTTTCCCGTCCCCCACTATTTTCACTTTACTTGGATTTATTATCTTTAGTATTTCTATTTCTTAAATAATCTATATAATATTACAGTAATCAATTAAAAACGGTTTTGGATGCATGTGTTATACAGTGCATAATTCTTTTTAAATTTTACTCCAAAACGTAAAGGTTTAATTACAAAATGTTTCAAAGCAAGTTAAAATACGAAAAAATGTTTGAAAGAGATTTTAAAATTATAATAAAAAATAACTTATATATGGTAATTTAAGCATTAGCATATATAAAGAGATTTATTCGTGTGGTTTATGCACAAAATTCTATTTCAGATGTCAAAAGATACAATATAAAAGCAATATTTAGCTGCGGAATGAAGATAATCTTTTAAAAAATTTGAAAATCTTAATACAGTGTACTCTTAATACTTTAAATAAAATACATTTCTCTCTTTGATATTATAAATTCATCTAAATGACTTATCTGAACAATTAGCTATCACAAAATGCTTTTTAGTACCCCTTCGACTTAACAAATCAAGCGTATAACTGCAATTAAAAAAATAATAAAAATAAAAATTTACAGCACTTTTATAATATGAGCAAAGTTTTATTCATATTATGGTTAAAATTACAGTCTAGAATTTTATCACAATTTGCTTAATTTTTCATATAAAGTAACTACTATTCGGGGAACTACGCCAACTTCAACAACTTTCAACTTGAAGAATTTTAGTTCAATAACAGTGTTAGTCCGAGTGCCTTTGAGACGATATTTGATGTTACAATAATAATATAAAGAGATTGTTGAGACTACACTCTGTACAACTTCCAGACCTTTTATTTCATTTTCTACTTGCTTTCGTTCAGCTGCAGAGGGACTCTTTCTCTTTCTGTGTATTTGCAGATTCTCTAAGCTAAATGGTTCAGTACTGTAAAATGGGGTGAATAGGAACAGCGGGGTGATTAGGACCGAAACTTCCCGGTCATACAAATAAATTCCTTATAAATATACGCGATGATATTTTTAGTTGCTAATTTTTTAATAAGAAGGTAATAACACTAACAAGGGCACCACCAAACATGGTGCACACAGATTTTGATGATTTCTAAGTATGTTGTAGGGGTCATACCCCTAATTATTCAGCTGAAAGGATTCTTTCAAATGGGCCTTGGTTTTTGAGAAATTGGGGGTCAAAGTTCAGCGTATATTTCAAATATTTATTAGTACGAGCGCCGCATGTGAATCCGTGGCGTCGTGGTATCGTACGATCCTGCAAGTCGAAAGGTTGCGTGTTCGAATCAGTCATCAGTAGTAGGAAAATAACAGTTTAAGCTCAGCAGGCGGCACTGCGGCACCGTGCCGCCTGCTGTGCCGCCTGCGGTACCTCCGTCCCTCCGGCTGTCCCGCCTGCGCCCCCCCCGTGCCACCACCGCCCTCCGTGCATCCCCCTCCCCGAACGCCCCCTAGTGGAAAAAAGGAACATTCTATTATAACAGGAGAGGTGAACGACCTTCCCTATTCAAATATATTATCATGAAACGGTCATTACCTCTGTAAATAATCATTTCTAAAACTATATAAATCTATGTTTTTCGATGTTATTTTTAAAAGGATGTCAAACATCGAAGTGATTAGGGCTTTATGTGTTTACATATTGATGTGCACTGTTTTTTCACTTATTTATATTTTTACTAAAGTTGATAGAATAGCAGTAGATTTTACATTAAATTTTAACGATACAGAGAATTTTTCCCATTAATATCATATTATGGAGAAAAGTTATCAGGATCCAAGTCAAATTGCTAGTTTTGGAGGAGTGGACGCTCTTCATCGAGCAGTTCACGGCAAGGTATCTAAGAAAAAAATTAAATCTTGGTTAGAAGGGGTTGATGCTTACACTCTCCATAAACCTGTACGCAGAAAATTTCAAACAAATCGAGTGATTGTGTATTCTATAGATCAGCAGTGGCAAGCGGATTTGGTAGATTTAACTTCTTTACAGAAATTTAATGACGGATTTCGTTACATTTTAACATGCATTGATATTTTATCTAAGTATGCATGGGCCTACCCTTTGAAATCAAAACGTGCTGAAGATATAGTAGCGGTGTTTGAATCCATTTTTAGAACAAGGAAACCAAAGTACTTGAATACTGACGCCGGTAAAGAATTTTTAAATTCTCGTTTACAGAAGTTTCTGAAGCAACAAGGTGTTCGATTTTTTAGGACTTTTAACAATACGAAAGCTTGTGTAGTGGAAAGATTTAACCGCAATCTGAAAACTAAAATGTGGAAATATTTTACGACGCATCACACTTATCGATATATTGATGTATTGGATCAATTTTTAGATAGTTATAATCACACCTACCATACCACCATTAAGAGACCCCCAAGTGAAGTGAATAAGGATAATGAAAGTGAAGTGTGGTTTTCTATTTACGGTAATATGTCAAAACTGAAAAAGAAACCTTGTGTTTTTAATTCAGGGGACTTAGTACGTGTTTCTAAACATAAAATGACTTTCGAAAAAGGATATGAAACAAATTGGACGGAAGAACTATTTTTAGTAACAGAATGTGTCACGAGAATTCCTCCAGTTTACAAAATCAAAGATTTATTAGACGAACCTATTGAAGGAACTTTTTATGCAGAAGAATTACAAAAAGTACAACCGAAAAACCACTTTGACGTTGAAAAGATTCTGAAAAAACGTAAAAGAAAAGGGCAACTTGAATATCAAGTTAAGTTTAAAGGTTATCCTTCTAAATTTAATCAGTGGATACCTTCTTCAGATTTATTTTCTCTATAAAACACACATTTTTTACAACGAATGATCATTCACAATCATGTCATTCTACGTGACGCTACCTTCTGACAGTTCAATGAACTATTTTCCAGAAAACAAAATTTCACATTATTTTGCAAGATTACCTATGCCTTTAGATTTAAAAGGTGAATGGGAAGTCGGTTTAACTGAATTGATTTATCCTCATACATGGCGTAATATTACTGAATATGGTAACGAGTATGAATATGTGTTAGGTAACAGTTTAGAATTACCAGATGGAAGACCTAGAAACGGTAATGAATATGAACAAAATGACAGTGACACGAAAAAAATTCGAATCCCATCAGGATATTATGAATCTCCCAACGATATCATTAAAGTGATAAATTATCAAAAATTTGGTGATAGAATTTCAGTTAGCTACAATAAACACACTAAAAAAGTGAAAGTTTCTTTGAAGAAATATGCACAATTGAAATTTTTATCCGGTTTAGCCGAATGTTTAGGATTCTTACCAGGTGAAGTAATCTCAAATGTTTCGACTCCCTCATTATCTTTTGAAAGTCCCTTTATAGCTGACCCACACGCAGATTTTAAATTGCTCTACTTGTATAGTGATATTGTAGAACCTCAGATTGTTGGAGATACAGTGGCACCCTTATTGCGAGTGATTCCTGTTAAAGGGGAGGATGGAGATATGATTCATGAAGTGTTTGACAGACCTCATTACATACCAGTGACTCGGAAAAATTTTCAAACGATTGAAACTGTTATAAGAACACACACAGGACGTTTAGTGTCATTTGATCGCGGGAAGTTGATTGTGAAACTACATTTTCGTCAGAAATATCTTTCATAATGCTTGTTCCTTACCAATGCTGTAATCAATCTTTTGAAGATTATTATACACATCAAACAGGTAGCGGATTGAACTATTATCAGGGAAATACTTTTCAGAAAGGTTATGGTTTCGGAGGACTTTTTCGTTCCCTTTTCCGTGCAGCTGTGCCTTTATTTAAATCGGGTGCTAAAGCAGTTGGAAAGCAGTTATTTCATACCGGTGTAGATGTGCTAAATGATATTTCTCAAGGTGATAATATTAAAACAGCGGCTAAACGGCGATTTAAGGAAGCCGGGAAAAATCTAACAGACAAAGCAGCAGTTAAAGTGAAATCTATGATTGGATCAGGTCAAAGGAATAAAAAACGAAAGAGACCTCAAAGTTCTCTCAGTCGTCCTAAAGCCAAGAAAGTGAAAGCACACGATATTTTTGCTTAAAGATGTCTGGTCTTATTCATAAAGATTCTCCCGTTTGTGTCAAATCTGAACTAGACTTGTTTATGATTCCACCTACGCAAACAGCTATAGAAAAAGGTCACTTTGTAGAATATCATCCACTGGCTACTATATCTGAGAGTGGACCAGTTGAGTTTAACATTACTGGCAATAGTGAAGATTATATTGATTTATCGGCATCTTACCTTTACGTGAAAGTAAAACTAACTAACGCTGACGGAACCCCCTTACCCGACAAGACACCTGTAGCACCTGTTAATTTATTTTTACAAGCATTGTTTTCTCAAGTAGATGTGAGTTTGAACGAAAGAGTGATTTCCTCTTCTAGTAATACTTACCCCTATCGTGCTTACATGGAGACTTTACTGAATTATGGAGAAGATGCTAAGAAAAGTTTACTTTCTTGCGAATGTTTTTTCAAAGATGAATGTTTGGATACAGTCAATCCTACACTTACCGATAACCCAGGACTTCATAAAAGATATGAATTAACTTCAAAAAGTAAAGTTTTGGATATGATAGGCCCACTACATTGTGATATTTTTCAACAAAATAGACTTTTATTGAATATGGTAGATTTGAAAATTAAAATGACACGTAGCAAACCTAATTTTTGTTTGATGGCTGATAAAGTCGGAGATAAAACACCTGATTATAAAGTGGTGTTACAACACGCCTCTTTGTTTATTCGAAAGGTGAAAGTTAGTCCAGGTGTTTCTATCGGACATGCTAAAGCGTTAGAGAAAAGTAATGCTAAATATCCTATCGATAGTGTTTTGTGTAAAACATACTCAATATCGAGTGGAAGCTGGTCATTTATGCAAGATAACGTATTCTTAGGATCTATGCCTAAACGTGTAATTATAGGATTATTAGAAAATTCAGCTATTAACGGACAGTATGACCTTAATCCGTTTTTCTTTAACCACTACAACGTCAACTTTTTAAGTATTTACATTGACGGACAACCAATACCATCTAAACCATTAGAATTAAATTTTAACGAAGGAAATTATATTGCAGCCTGCCATCGATTGTTTCCCGGCTTTAACCGAGATAATGGAAATTATCTATCTCGAGAAGATTATGCTAAAGGACACACTCTATATGCATTCGATTTAAGTCCGGATTTATGTGATGGTCCACACTTGAATTTACAACATCAAGGAAATTTAAGAGTTGAAATTAAGTTTTCTTCAGCACTTTCATCAACTATTTCCGTTCTGATCTATGCAGAATTTGAAAATATTATTGAAATTTCTAAATCAAGGCATGTGTTGTGTGACTTTCCAAATTAGACAAAGATGAACTCTCAACAGATTAAAGACATTTTATCTCATAACAAATACACTAAGAAATATTTTTTAGATGTGTTTCCCAGCGATATGCTCCCTAACACAATTAAGCAATACCCCTGCTGTTTCGTATGCAACGTCGATTCTTCTGATCAACCCGGTAGCCATTGGCTTGCTTTCTACATAACTTCACCTAGAAAAGTAGAATTCTTTGATTCTTACGGAAATACTCCAGACTTTTATCAAGGACCTATTTTAGACTTTACTTTAAAATTCTCTCAAGTGATTTTTAACCCTTTAACATTACAAACAAATGTTACAGCTGTTTGCGGTCAATATACAATTTTTTTCCTCCTCTGTAGATGTAGAGGTGAATCTCTGAAAAAGTTTTTGTCACAGTTTGTATCTGAAAACTTATGTAACGACCAAAGAGTGTATAATTTTGTTGCCAAACGATTTCATGTGTATGTGAATTTTTATCAATAAAAAGTCTTATAAAATGCCATATCTTTTGTGTCTGTTTTTATTTGTTATGGATTTCCCAAGCCTTCAACACCCCTTCACAGCTGTTTTAGCAGGACCTTCGAAAAGTGGGAAATCTTTTTTTATAAAAGATTTCATCTACTTTAAAACATATATGATAAAACCTACGCCCGATAAAATTGTTTGGTTTTACGGCATCTACCAAAATTTATATGATGAAATATCTGACGTTACGTTCATTGAAGGTTTCCCAACTAATTATGAAGAATATTTAGGAACCAATACACTGTTCATTATAGATGATCTTATGTGTGAAGTTGGCGGTGATCGTCGACTTACAAATTTATTTACCAAGGGGAGTCATCACCACAATTTAAGTATTTTTTTTATCACACAAAATTTTTTTCATAAAGGAACGAAAGATCTTCGATTGAATGCTGACTATCTTTTCCTATTTAAAAACAGACGTGATTTAAATCAAATCACATGTTTAGGAAGACAATTATACCCACGAAATCATATTTTTTTCCAAGAAGTTTACGCAGATGCTACCCGAAAACCTTTTACCTACTTATTAATTGATTTGAAAAATGAAACAGATGAAGAACATCGGTTAAGAACACAAATCTTACCGAATCAAAATCAGTATTATTACACTCTGAAATATAAATAATTGCGAAAAACGACAGACTCATCATTCCATAAAATGTCACCGACCCGTAAACAGGTCAAGGATTTACAGCTAATTCACTCATGCCCAAAACCATTGCGCAAGCAGTTACTGAAAAAGCTACCTTCAAAAGTGGTTAAAACCATCTGTGAATGTTCTTTAAACGTGTTAAAAGGAAATATACCAATTTCACATTATCAGAAGAAGCAGCTTGGAAAACACAAATATCTTCTAAGAAAATTGGCCTCTAAAAAAGGTAGTCTTTACCAGAAAAAACGTTTAATTATTCAAAAAGGAGGTTTTTTAAATATTTTGATACCATCTGCTGTTACAGCTTTGTCAGCGCTTATAAATGGAGTTTGGCAAAAAGTTTGTTTTAGTCCCTGAGAGTGATTTTTCTAAACATACACCTTCTCAAAAGCAACTAAGTGAGTTTGATAAAGAAATGCAGAAAATTTTGAATAGTAAATTACAAGATTTTGAAAAACTGCAATTATACTACGACTTGTTAAAAAGAAAAATGAATTTAGAAGATTTTAACCCACCATTCAAAATGGATGTTACAGAAAAGGATGATCCTCCAAAACCGGCTGAAGATGAAACTATGCAAAATCCTGCAAATTCCGAAGACAACATTTTAAAAATGATTCCAACAGGTGTTCAAAAACAAGGTGAACAACTCTTGCAATATTTGAAAACGTATCCAAATATTTTACGTTGGAATAAACGAGGAGAGATTATTTATAAAAACCAATTAATCCCTAAGTCAAATCTAACTGATTTGATTGGTTTAATACTCACTCAGAGAAAATCTTATAAACATTTATCTGGGAGAGAAGAATTTTTAAAAGCGTTGAGTTCTATGAACACTCCCAAGCTTTTCTTCAAGAACAAATATTTAACTATAGATGATAATGTGTATTCACCTATAAAAAATGTTAAATCGATTGTTAAAGCTAAAAAGACTTAAGTCCCCTGTAATACGTTGGCAGAAATTATATAAATAAATATATTTTTTCACTAAATTTATCATGAGTCATCTTTCTTTCTTAAACACCCACTTTCTTATACGTAAACAAACATTTTTTCCTCATCTAATATTTTTAAACAAAACTTTTTTTTTTCATTTCAAATATTTTTTTTCACTTTGAAATTTTTTTCATTTCGATTTTTTTATTTTTTTCACTTTGAAATTTTTTTTTCTCACTTTGAAATTTTTTTCACTTTGAAAAATTTTTTTTTATTTGAAATGTGTTTTTTTTTTTTTTTTTTTTTCATTTGAAAAATTTTTTTTTTCACTTTACAATTTTTCTTCGGAAAGTGAAAGTTAATCTTTGAAAAATTTTTTTATTCAAAATCTGTTCAAAGATTTTAGTGTAGAGTTGATTTTTCTGAAAAAGAAACCTTTTTTTTCTGAAAGAAAAAGTATAAATTATTTTAACACATTAATTACACCATTTTGAGACACACCAGTTTATTTTTTCCAAAATTTACAAATCATTAAGTGTTTTAAACAGAACACCAGCTAACACTTTGTAATTTACATTTTGAAGGAAATAATGTGAAACAATCTGTGTTTCCTTGACAAAAAGTTCTGATAATGCTTTAAAATTTATAGTACAGAGAGATAATTCGCCTAAACTTAAAAATTTTTCTAAGTCACTGGAAGTCATACAAGCATGGCGAAGTTGTGCGGATGAATTGTAGACACATCCAAGACATTCATACTCTGATTTAAAAACTTTTTGCAGTTCTACTTCTATCAATGCCACTAAGCGTAGTTCTAATGTTGTAAATTCCACATCATATGTTTCCGAAGGTAAGAGTTTATGAGCAATTAGTGTTGGTAAGTAATTTTCATACAGATATGCGAGCACTGTTTCATTGAAGGAACTTAGATGATGTTTTAAGTTCTCAAGTTGATATTCATCTAACCGAATGCAACAACCTTTCTGAATGCTGCTGATTTCAGCGATACCATCGTTAGATAATGTGAGGATGGAGTTGTTTGCAATGAAAGATGATGTTGTATAAATTAAATTAAAGTCAAATATTTTCTGAACGAAACGATACCATGATTTTAAATTCATGGAAACACCATTTTTTGTAGGAGTTAGTGGTTGAGTTTCAGAAGATCGAAGAAATTTTCGAATGTGGATAATGACAGAACCTTTGAACAGTTCACAGGTTAAATATATACTATTTCCAAGTTCTTTTAAACAGATTCGTTGATTGGAATAACCATCGTTCATATCCATAGATTGAGAGCTTTTCTCATTTCCGCTAGATAATGTAGGAATTGCATCAGCGATTGGCGCAGATGAAGTCTGGAATGCAGTTGAAGAAGTGGGTTTATCAGATGAAGACTCAGCTACAGCCGGAGAGGGGGGTTCATCAGATAAATTCATAATTAGTTTATTAAAATCGATGCTTTGAAACACATCATCCAAATTATCAAAAACATCTTCTAATTCACATTCATTTTTCGATTTTTTCTCGCAACCATTCTGAGAAGAATTATTAGATCGTTTCATTTTTTCCAAGAGAAAAATTGATGCGACTTTCCACAACAAAATATAACAGAGTTATGTTGCCACGCACAAATTTGAACTCACACATAACTTCTGTGACGTCATATTCAAACTAATATTTTAGTTCACATTTTGTGCACCTGGTGTTGACACAAACCGAAAAATTCTTTCTCACGGTTTTTGAAAACAACACCTGCTTCTTGTGACGTCATATTCGAACTAATTTTTTTTTTACTTTAAGTTTTCTACACCTGGTGTTGACATGAATCGTAAAATACTTTCTATTTAAAAACAACATCTGCTTCTTGCAGTTTTATGAGCCAACCTTCAAAACATGTTCTGTAACCGAAATTTTAATCTTTAAAACTGTAAACAAACTAGAAAATTTCATGACAGAAAAATTAATTTTCTGAATGCGAATACAAAAACTCTTAATTAAATTAATAAAACTAGATTTTTATTTAGAAATAGTCTTCTTTTCAACCCTGAATTTAAAAATGAAATGTATGTTTAAAAAGAAATTTTTTTTTATGGGGTCCCTCCGCCTCCCGCCACATCTCCTTATGTGGCGCCCCACTTTTTTTATCCAGATCTTCATTTTCTTTTCTTCATTTTCTTTTCTTTTTCTGTTTTTTAATTTAATTTTCCTGTTTTAAATTTGATGATGACCATAAGCGAGACTTGTTATACCATCATCTAGAATAAATCGTTTGTCGTCAAACGGGGTGAGTGCTAGCTTCTGTTGCTGTATAGTGTACAATTGATGGTGATCTTGCTGGATTCTTTTGTTTATTGTACAGAGTGTTTTCAGGTGATGTATGCATTCGGAATATTGTGAGTGTTTTATTTTCTTTCGAACGATAGATGTAGGTACTCCTTTGGCTCTTTTTTTCTCTCCATCTTCTGATAGGATGCTGTACATTTTCGCTTTAAGACCAACAAATTCAAAAATAGTTTTTCCATTCATCTCATCCTTAAATTTACCTATTGTTTTCTTATTTTTTACAGAGTAGAGGGGGTGGTTCTTAGGATAATCGGAGAAGTCGAATTCGTCTTGATGTTCTTGCATATCTTGTAGTATATTATCTGTTTGGATGTGGTAGGTGAGTGAGTCAGTGTCAGTGAAAAGCAGTTGAGCACGATCTTGATAGTGTTTCTTAATTATGTTGTAATGGAATTTGTACATATGTAATTTAGCGAGATCTAGAATAGCGAACCCTACATAGATTGGACGATTCATAGTCAGAGTGGTTTTGACTCGTTCCACGGCTACCAGTCCCTCATTGAAAATCTTGAAGTTGTTAAATGCTGGAGATGCGACAAGTTTTTTTGACCTCTTCTCGTTGTTACACAACTCAATATTCCGTCTCAAGCGGAGATTCTCCATTGTTTTACCGAAAACTGAATTGTTCAACAATTTGAAGAAGTCTTTCTCGAAAGAACTGGTAGCTTGTTTCCTCTTATCAGTGTTGAATTCTATGTAGGGCTTTAGCCAAGGTGCTTGTCTGAATTTAAATATTCTGTGAATGTTAATGAGTTCAAGACCAAGTTGGAGATAGTTTCAAGTTTCTGTAGTGGACGATGTAATGTTCTTTGTCTTTTAAATTCGGCGAGAGTTTCGAACTTCCTTTGTAGGGTCTGTTGTTTAATAAAGATTTTGTGTAAGGAGATAACATGTCTTCAGTGATGTGAATGTTTTCCGAGGCAAGTGGGTATTCGTTGTGGAGTAGATGAAGTTCAGGAGGATAACGCAAGTCCACCTCCAGAACATAGCCGTAATCTGCATTATCTGGATGGGAAAGGATGATGTTTATATCTGTTTCAGATGGTTGAATCCATTGAAACTCCCCAACAGGTAAGTATTCGGACATAGCCCAGCCATATAAGTTGTTAGCGTCCCAGTACATGATATGGCTTGTTTTATTATTTTTGTCGTAATTAGGGACGTTGGGATTGTTCGCTTTTGCATATCGTTTAGTGATAGCACTCACACCACCTCTTACACCCTTCTCAAAAAACAAGAGCATGTCAATGTCTGTGAGAAGTTCCAATTGTATCTGAGTCATTCTAAGACAAGCTTGCCATGCGAGTCCTGGAGATGTGAACATGTGTGTAGGATCAATTTTGTAATATTGTAGGCAAAGTTTTCTGAAGTTTTGGAAGATGTCAGCTAGAAGAAGGACGTCACATTTAACATATAAATCATGATATTCACCGAGATTTTGAATGTTAAAAGTTTCCCAAACATTTTGAGCATGTTCATAATCTTTTATGGAAATGGGTTCATCTGTTAAATCGTTATGAAATGATGAAGGTGGAGGGAGTTGTGTTTCATCAAATTTTTGGAAGTCTGTAAAATAGGCGTATGGATATATCCCTTTTCGAGTGAGGAGTGAGAGGTCTGTATCTTTAGGGAAATTAGCTTTAAGGAGGTGAAAGTCTGTTGGTTGCAGATTAGCTGTTAATTTTTCAAGAGATGTAGGTAAAAATTGGAATGAGTCGAGAAATCTAAGTTTTATGGGACAGTCTTGTTTTTTGATAGTAAATGATATGTATTTTTCCATTGTATTTGCGATGACATCTATATTGTAACTTTTAAATTTTCCTAATTCCGTCATCAGATGGTGACCATCGTAATGTTTTAGGTTGTGAAAAATAACTGGGATAACTTTAGGTTGTTTATATTGCAGATTACAGTTCATATGGGCAGCACCACGGTATGCACCTGTTATATGATCATGTTCTCGGCATCGCTTGTTGCCTAAGGGTTGATCGCAGATGCAGCACACAGTCGCTTCTCTAAAGGCTTTTTCTTGTTCTTTGGATGGTTTCAGAGGTTTGATGGTGATTAATGTTTCGGCTAACTCATCTCTCTCTTGAAAAATATTCTTCAAAAAATCTGATACAGCATCTTCTCCCCGATACGTTTTCATCTTCTTATATGTTTTCCCATCTTGATCAATTATTATGTAGGCATAACCGCAAGAGATATGTTTTTGTGTAGGGATAGTGTAAGAAGTGCTAGGATTAGGTATTACTTTTCTCTAACGCTTTAGCATGTCCGATAGAAACACCTGGACTAACTTTCACCTTTCGAATAAACAAAGAGGCGTGTTGTAACACCACTTTATAATCAGGTGTTTTATCTCCGACTTCATCAGCCATCAAACAAAAATTAGGTTTGCTACGTGTCATTTTAATTTTCAAATCTACCATATTCAATAAAAGTCTATTTTGTTGAAAAATATCACAATGTAGTGGGCCTATCATATCCAAAACTTTACTTTTTGAAGTTAATTCATATCTTTTATGAAGTCCTGGGTTATCGGTAAGTGTAGGATTGACTGTATCCAAACATTCATCTTTGAAAAAACATTCGCAAGAAAGTAAACTTTTCTTAGCATCTTCTCCATAATTCAGTAAAGTCTCCATGTAAGCACGATAGGGGTAAGTATTACTAGAAGAGGAAATCACTCTTTCGTTCAAACTCACATCTACTTGAGAAAACAATGCTTGTAAAAATAAATTAACAGGTGCTACAGGTGTCTTGTCGGGTAAGGGGGTTCCGTCAGCGTTAGTTAGTTTTACTTTCACGTAAAGGTAAGATGCCGATAAATCAATATAATCTTCACTATTGCCAGTAATGTTAAACTCAACTGGTCCACTCTCAGATATAGTAGCCAGTGGATGATATTCTACAAAGTGACCTTTTTCTATAGCTGTTTGCGTAGGTGGAATCATAAACAAGTCTAGTTCAGATTTGACACAAACGGGAGAATCTTTATGAATAAGACCAGACATCTTTAAGCAAAAATATCGTGTGCTTTCACTTTCTTGGCTTTAGGACGACTGAGAGAACTTTGAGGTCTCTTTCGTTTTTTATTCCTTTGACCTGATCCAATCATAGATTTCACTTTAACTGCTGCTTTGTCTGTTAGATTTTTCCCGGCTTCCTTAAATCGCCGTTTAGCCGCTGTTTTAATATTATCACCTTGAGAAATATCATTTAGCACATCTACACCGGTATGAAATAACTGCTTTCCAACTGCTTTAGCACCCGATTTAAATAAAGGCACAGCTGCACGGAAAAGGGAACGAAAAAGTCCTCCGAAACCATAACCTTTCTGAAAAGTATTTCCCTGATAATAGTTCAATCCGCTACCTGTTTGATGTGTATAATAATCTTCAAAAGATTGATTACAGCATTGGTAAGGAACAAGCATTATGAAAGATATTTCTGACGAAAATGTAGTTTCACAATCAACTTCCCGCGATCAAATGACACTAAACGTCCTGTGTGTGTTCTTATAACAGTTTCAATCGTTTGAAAATTTTTCCGAGTCACTGGTATGTAATGAGGTCTGTCAAACACTTCATGAATCATATCTCCATCCTCCCCTTTAACAGGAATCACTCGCAATAAGGGTGCCACTGTATCTCCAACAATCTGAGGTTCTACAATATCACTATACAAGTAGAGCAATTTAAAATCTGCGTGTGGGTCAGCTATAAAGGGACTTTCAAAAGATAATGAGGGAGTCGAAACATTTGAGATTACTTCACCTGGTAAGAATCCTAAACATTCGGCTAAACCGGATAAAAATTTCAATTGTGCATATTTCTTCAAAGAAACTTTCACTTTTTTAGTGTGTTTATTGTAGCTAACTGAAATTCTATCACCAAATTTTTGATAATTTATCACTTTAATGATATCGTTGGGAGATTCATAATATCCTGATGGGATTCGAATTTTTTTCGTGTCACTGTCATCTTGTTCATATTCATTACCGTTTCTAGGTCTTCCATCTGGTAATTCTAAACTGTTACCTAACACATATTCATACTCGTTACCATATTCAGTAATATTACGCCATGTATGAGGATAAATCAATTCAGTTAAACCGACTTCCCATTCACCTTTTAAATCTAAAGGCATAGGTAATCTTGTAAAATAATGTGAAATTTTGTTTTCTGGAAAATAGTTCATTGAACTGTCAGAAGGTAGCGTCACGTAGAATGACATGATTGTGAATGATCATTCGTTGTAAAAAATGTGTGTTTTATAGAGAAAATAAATCTGAAGAAGGTATCCACTGATTAAATTTAGAAGGATAACCTTTAAACTTAACTTGATATTCAAGTTGCCCTTTTCTTTTACGTTTTTTCAGAATCTTTTCAACGTCAAAGTGGTTTTTCGGTTGTACTTTTTGTAATTCTTCTGCATAAAAAGTTCCTTCAATAGGTTCGTCTAATAAATCTTTGATTTTGTAAACTGGAAGAATTCTCGTGACACATTCTGTTACTAAAAATAGTTCTTCCGTCCAATTTGTTTCATATCCTTTTTCGAAAGTCATTTTATGTTTAGAAACACGTACTAAGTCCCCTGAATTAAAAACACAAGGTTTCTTTTTCAGTTTTGACATATTACCGTAAATAGAAAACCACACTTCACTTTCATTATCCTTATTCACTTCACTTGGGGGTCTCTTAATGGTGGTATGGTAGGTGTGATTATAACTATCTAAAAATTGATCCAATACATCAATATATCGATAAGTGTGATGCGTCGTAAAATATTTCCACATTTTAGTTTTCAGAGTGCGGTTAAATCTTTCCACTACACAAGCTTTCGTATTGTTAAAAGTCCTAAAAAATCGAACACCTTGTTGCTTCAGAAACTTCTGTAAACGAGAATTTAAAAATTCTTTACCGGCGTCAGTATTCAAGTACTTTGGTTTCCTTGTTCTAAAAATGGATTCAAACACCGCTACTATATCTTCAGCACGTTTCGATTTCAAAGGGTAGGCCCATGCATACTTAGATAAAATATCAATGCATGTTAAAATGTAACGAAATCCGTCATTAAATTTCTGTAAAGAAGTTAAATCTACCAAATCCGCTTGCCACTGCTGATCTATAGAATACACAATCACTCGATTTGTTTGAAATTTTCTGCGTACAGGTTTATGGAGAGTGTAAGCATCAACCCCTTCTAACCAAGATTTAATTTTTTTCTTAGATACCTTGCCGTGAACTGCTCGATGAAGAGCGTCCACTCCTCCAAAACTAGCAATTTGACTTGGATCCTGATAACTTTTCTCCATAATATGATATTAATGGGAAAAATTCTCTGTATCGTTAAAATTTAATGTAAAATCTACTGCTATTCTATCAACTTTAGTAAAAATATAAACAAGTGAAAAAACAGTGCGCATCAATATGTAAACACATAAAGCCCTAATCACTTCGATGTTTGACATCCTTTTAAAAATAACATCGAAAAACATAGATTTATATAGTTTTAGAAATGATTATTTACAGAGGTAATGACCGTTTCATGATAATATATTTGAATAGGGAAGGTCGTTCACCTCTCCTGTTATAATAGAATGTTCCTTTTTTCCACTAGGGGGCGTTCGGGGAGGGGGATGCACGGAGGGCGGTGGTGGCACGGGGGGGCGCAGGCAGGACAGCCGGAGGGACGGAGGTACCGCAGGCGGCACAGCAGGCGGCACGGTGCCGCAGTGCCGCCTGCTGAGCTTAAACTGTTATTTTCCTACTACTGTCATCGGCTTTTATTTATTTATTTTTGTATTTTTACATGTTACAAATTTTAAGTATTTTTATTACAAAATTGCTACAGCTTTTGATATTTTCTTAATAAATTACATTTACATTTTTAAATTTTTTCATGAATTTTTTTTTCTGCAATTTTTAAACAAATATTTCTATTGACAAAACTACAAAACTAGTTTACGCCTAGAACTTTTTTTATTAATTATTATTCGCGTTTTTTATTTTAAGCACAATCCTGAAATAATGATTTTTTTTCCCTATCGCTTTTTTATTTTATAGTATTTTTTTAATTTTTTTTTATTAATCTAAATGAAAACTTGTCTTTTTTTGTATACGTATAAATAATACAAAATAACTTTCGGGTGCAATTTTTAAACGTCTTTAGGATTAGATTATTTAAGTAATGCGTATCTTCGAAAAAATAATAAAATATTAATGCAGTAATGTTAAAATGCAAGTTGTTGCCAGTTAATCCAAGTTTTCAATTTTCCAATTTTCTGTAAAGACATCTATCTCCAAAGTTCAACATGAACATAAGTTATCGTTTGCACAAATAAGAAATGACATATTACATCTATTTTTATAACAAATCAAAACACTCTTTCCGTAATTCAACTGCAGTACGAAAATCGTCTGTTTAATGAGATAAAATTTATAATACATATAAAAATACTTTTTGTAATCGTCTCCTTTCCTCCGTAATTATCAGAATAAATGAAGATTTCTTTTTATTGGTCTTATTTTTCTACTTTTACAAATAAAGATTAAACCTTTTTTTTTTTTTTTTTTTTTTTTTTTTTTTTTTTTTTTTTTTTACTTTTAATATATTTTTAAACATATTTATCACGAATTAAGTATTTTAGTAATATAAATTATATTAAATGCAGTATTAAATTATCTAAAAATCCAAGCACAATATTGTGTAATACACATTTGAAAAGAAAAAAAGTGACTGATTAATCTAAAAATATTAATATTTAAAGTAGTGGAGATTTTAAAATATTGAAATTTTCTTATACTTTTTCAAAATTTTAATTAAATACAAATTTTTATTTATTTATTTATTGAAAAATATACTTTTAGTTGAACCCTGAAGTGCAGAGTAAACTGTCCTCTTTAGAAAATATCAAAAAGTTCAAAGCTGTAGAATTTTCAATTCTGCTTATAATTTGCGAAGTGTAAAAAAAAAAACATAAAAATAAGTAAAAGGCCGATGACTGATTCGAACCCGCAACCTTTCGACTTGCAGGATCGTACGATACCACGACGCCACGAATTTACATGCGGCGCTCGTACTAATAAGTATTTGAAATATACGCTGAACTTTGACCCCCAATTTCTCAAAACCAAGGCCCATTTGAAAGAATCCTTTCAGCTGAATAATTAGTGGTATGACCCCTACAACATACTTTGAAATCATCAAAATCTGTTTGCACCATGTTTGGTGGTGCCCTTGTAAGTGTTCGGAAATTCAGTTCTGACATGTTGGCACCACTACTGGGGTATATAAAAAACTTCAAGAGGATCCTCAAAGACCTCATTTTTTCAACGTCTTCAAAACTTTGTATGAATCTACAGTAATTTCCGTATTCTAAACCTAAGAGAGGGGATTTTTAATTAATGATAGACCTGTAAATGACATGCTGTATTAAATTCTACTTATTTCTAAACTACATAATGAAAAAATAAAAAATGATTTACGGGGTGAATCGGAACACGTTTTCTCTTATGGTGTTTTTTTCTATACAGTAATAGTTTCATGTAATATATGAAAACATATGTATGAATATGTATTGTAACAATATTTTGTTTGTTCTAATTACTTGAAGAGTTTAAAGGTGCCATGAAATTACTTGGTTAAACAAAAAAGTTAACGCCTAATGCAACAGACATGGAACACACAATAAAAGAGTTTAAAAATAGCAAATTAGTTAGAAAAACTGCACAGAATTATTCTCTGACATCCACAACATTACACAAATATCTCAAAATGATAAACGGAGAGGGGTGAAAATAGTAGTAAGGGCTGTGGATGAGGGTGTAATAGTAGATCGTATTAATACATGCAACAATTGGGGATACTCAATAGAATCACTTACCCAATCAATAGTGAAGTATAACACAGAACAGGGCTGAATTTGTATTAAATTCTACTTCTGCAATTCGAATATAATTTCTTAAAACAAATTTTAATCTTTACTTGTATATAAAATAAAGGTTTGATTATACAATAGCTACATGTTCCTATTCCTCCCTTATCATTATTACCTGTTTTTATTAACCCTATTAAAGCATGAATTGGAATAAATAAAGATTATGACGTTTGTTCCGATTCACCCCTATCTGCGGGGTGAATCGGAACACTATTAAAAAAATAAATAATATATATATAAACAGTAAAAATGTTTCGTTTTTGCTTAAAAAGTAAAGAACAAAACAAGACCGAAGTTTCTAGTAGAAAAAAAAAATTAGTTGTTGCTTTTTTTTTACGTTAAAGTTAAAAAGTGTTCCGATTCCCTCCATTTTACGTTAACTCACCTTTTTCTATCCATTGCAAGCAATATTCAGTTAAAGCTTTAGTTAGAGTAGAAGAAAGATGTTCTAAAGAAATCTGAAAATTCTTGCGCCATGGATGTTTTAATATACAAGTGACTGCTAATATTTAAAGAGCTGTTTCAATACTTGAATTTAATTCTGTTGTTCGAAGGTCTTCATTTGTTTCCGTAAATGAACTACTATTATCTTTAGATTTGATTGTTATCCAAGGTGGCTACAAAGAAACAAAAAGCATATTATATGTTTTATTTTTTATATATAAATTATTGAATGCAATATTGTTTATTTAGTTTCTGGAAAAACCAAAATGCTTATTGGAGAAGTGATTCTTATTTGCAGAAAACTTTTATTATGCAATAGCTTGATAATATAGAATACTTGAATATATGTCCTACAAAAGGCTGTAATAATAATATATAAAACCCTACAACTACTTTTGTATACTAACAGAATGTTTTGCAAAAAATAAAAAAAGTTGCAAAATATTCAATATATACCTTTTTAAACAGGGACTTTTTGCAAGTGCACTGTTGTCATGTTGCTTAACCTCTTCAGTCCCTGAGTACCCAAATGGGTACATCAGTTTTGTCTCATTTTATTAATGATACTCAAATATAAATGAAATTTCGACATAAGAATAATATGTTTCGAATTCTAAGATTCGAGCTAATGAAAATAAAACAAAAATCTCGCTCTGAAGTCAAACGAGAGAAGAAATAATTCAGTAATAATTAAAATTACTGTAATAATCGCCAGTAGCGAAGTGGTTAATCATTTTATAAATTCTTTTCAGAATATTTGTCGTTTTTAACTGCTAAGTTTTAGAACATTTGCATTAATTATTGAAATCTTTTTTCAATTATTTAAACTTTGTGTAGAATTAGAATAGAAGAATAAATACTGTATTAAATGTTTTTCTTTATCTATGACTATAGTCAAAGAAATTTTTTTCTCCACGACGGCATTAGAAACTATAAATAACTTAATAGTAAGAACTCTGACAAGATTCTTATCCAGCTTGAAATTATTTTTCCAAGCTATTTTCCCCTGACCGCAATTTATCATACTCGTAGGAATAAAAGATTGGTGAAAAGTTGTAAAATAAATACCAAATTTCAAATAATATAAATGAAGTTTTTAGCGGATGATGTAAGAATAAGGGAAAAATCTGCAAAATGTCTAAAAAGGAAGTTAAAATTTAATAACAGATGTATTATAAATTTTTAAATTAAAATAATATATATATAATTTCAATATACACTGACGGAAAAAAAAATCCCAACACCAAGAAAAACTTATTGTAGAGTAATGAAATTTGGACAGTGCATTTGTCTAGTTACCATGTTTAATTGATTAGATTTTCGAGATCACAGGTTAATTTAAGATCAATAAAATGCATCTCAAAGGCGAAATGCCGTTACATTAATAGTCGCTATAACCCTTAGAATTTCGAATGCAAGCCTGCACATGTGCATGCATTGTGTCATACAGGTGCCGAATGTCACTTTGTGGTATGGAGTTCCATGCTTGTTATACAAGCTGTGTCAATACGTGATGTTCAAAAGTGGCTGGGGATAACACTGGAGTTCTCATCCAATGATATCCCATACGCGCTCAATGGGAGACAAATCTGGTGATCTCGCTGGCCAAGGTAACATGTTGGCACTCTGTAGAGCGTGTTGCGTTACAACAGCGGCATGAGGGCGAGCGTTATCCTGCTGAAAACCCCTCTTGAATGCTTTTCTTGAATGGCAGCACTACAGGCTGAATTACCGGACTGACGTACACATTTGCAGTCAGTGTGCCTGGGAGAACCACGAGAGTGCTTCTGCTGTCATAGGAAATTGCTCCTTAGACCATGACCCCAGATTGTAGGTCCAGTGTGTTCAGGCCGCAGACAGTTTGGTTGCAGACGTTCCCCTGGCCTCCTTCTGACCAGCACATGGCCGTCATTGGCACCAAGGCAGAACCTGCTTTCATCAGAAAACACAACAAATCTCTACTCCATCCTCCATTGAGCTCTGGCTGGACACCATTGACGTCGCAAACGGCAATGACTTAGAGTCAGTGGAATGCATGCCTTGCATCGAGCTGTCCTTAAAGTAACCGATTTCTGACAGTTCGTTGTGTCACTGTGGTACCAACTGCAGCTCGAATTTCTGTCGCAGACGCAGTACGATGCGCCACAGCCGTACGCCGAATACGACGGTTTTCTCTCTCAGTAGTGTCACGTGTTCACCCGGAGCCTGGACTTCTTGTGGCAGTACCATCCCTTGACCACTACTCCCAACAATCATGCGCAGTGTATATATTCCGTCCAAGTCTTTTTGCAAAATCGCGGAAAGAAAATCCACTTTCTTGTAACCCTACTTTACGACCTCTTTCCAACTCGGGATCTGATGATAATGGCTTCTTCGTCTTCATAAAGGCATTCATGATCAACCTCAACTCAATTCGTCAAATTTGGAAGATAAATAATGCTCACGAACTTTACAGCACTCTTTTAAAGCAAACCTGATTTTAAAGTTGTGAGTGGCGCTACTAGCGCCACACTTATGTGCGAAGCATGAAATTTAAATCAATGTCATCGTTCAGATGTATAAACATGCCTACAAAATTTCGTTTAGCTAACACCAGTCTTTCTTGGTGTTGGGATTTTTTTTTTCCGTCAGTGTATATAATACTTCAATATATATGATAGATATAATAATATTTCAATATAATTTTCAATTATTTGAAATGGTTGAAATAATTCCTGATTCTGAAGTTCCATCAACTAATTATAAACCTCACAAGTGATTGCACAAGTATACCTTTCTCTCAAAAGTCATGCCGAATTATACAACGTGTCAGATCTTAGAATATAGGGTTATAAGATGTTAACGGCAAATAAATTAGCATATTGTTTACGCCACTATTAGAATTCTTTTGGGTTTCCAGTAGTTTCTGATGGAGCAACTAAGCAGTTAAAACAATTAATTCATACTCTCTGGTCCTAAATCCCACTCAACGTCATGAAAAAGTAAATAAAAAGTTGCAAAAATATTCGATACGTGTTTGTCCTGAAAAATGAGTTTATTTTATGCAAAACTTGACCATATGAAAGAAATGAAATCCCTGTCGGCTTGGACTATAGGCGGAGGTAGATTTCGAAGAGTGCTCATTTCAACAACAAAAAATAAAATATGATAAGAGATAAACCCAGTTTAGAGCGGCTTTTGAAATTTTTTTAATTTCATTTTTCTATAAGGACTGTCTTCCTTAGAATCATCTTAAGCGAAATTCCGCTCAAATGTCCATTGTGGCAACTTATTTTGAAATATATTCTGACTTTATTAAAAATTCCACCAATATGGAACATTATATATTTCGTAAATAAGAAAAAACTGTCAATTGAATGCCTTTGAGAGCAAAATTTAATATAAAAATGAGTCATAAAATAATCAATTTGTTATTTAAATACTTTCACAATTTCTTAATCATGATAGGTTCGGGAAATTTTGAGCGAAGTGCCTAGTTTGACAGCTTTTTTAAAAATATATTTAGCCTTTATCAAAAACTTGACCAATTCGACACATTATACAATTCATAAATAAGAGAATTTGTCAATTGGACGCGTTTGCGAACAAAACTGAATTTAAAAATGAGTCAGAACGCAATTTGCTATACTCATGCTATTGCTTTTAGAAATCGTATTGCCTAAACAAGTTTAAAATATCAGTTTCAAAACCTAATACGCGCAAATACATATAAAACTGAATGTAAAATCTTGACTTCATCAATAATAATTTTTAAAAATATTTCATTCTCCTGTACAACATTTTTACTCTTCGCAAAAATGTTAACTTCTTTGGAATGCGACATTATTCAAATAAACGTTTTGTTTAAATGCAATTTTTTGCAAAATTTGATCTTTATTTTTATAACAAAATGAATTATTTTAATAAAAGTAATATGCATCAATAACAATGAGTTTTCTATTTTTTGGCAGAAGGCAGGTTTTCTGTATCGCTAAAAAAGTTAGCTCCTCTTCTGAAGAAAATGACAATAATTCGACTTCTTTCGAAGAATTGAAACGTTGTTCTGAAAGATTATTAAATTGATCGAAATAAATGGTAGCCCTAAGAAGCTGAGTCTAAGGGAAAATGACGATTGGAGTAGGACGAGCCATTTAAAATTATCCAAATGCTCCGTCCCTTTTCCATCAAATTAGCAAATTTTAAAGCATGTAAACTACCGTCACAAGTTCTTTGGGTCAGAGCATGTTTACAATAACTTCTTTAAGATATAGCCTGAAAACTAATCCTTGTTTTTTTTTTAAATCTCTCCATCAAATTTGAAAACTAGGAGCAAACTAATTTCTATCTGGAACGGAACAAAAATGACTATCCATGAAATGTACGGGGTTTTGTTCCATATTGAAAAATGGATTGTAATATTTTGGATTTCAAGTGAAAAATTTGAAACAATTAGATAAAATGGTGTTTATACATTGTTGAAGCTTTTCTTTTCTCAATTATATATTGCTTTTGTGAAATCTCCAATTAGTAGAGTAACTATAGTTTGTGAGTGCTCGGCAAAATTTTCCACAAAACCCCCAAGAATCTATATCATTTACTCATAACAAAACGGGGTCCCCGTTTAATGATCCGTTTTGCGAGTATGGTTTTTTTACCCACAGATCAGGTTGGGAGTACGCAAAATATACATTCGTTATTCTATACAGATGACTCGTTCTTAAAATCCCTGAAGGATCATCAGTTTAAGATGTTTATTTTTCACAATAACTTCAAAGCTTCTCTGCCCTCTACGTCGCGGGTTTTTGCGAATCTCAGTTTTGCCACTGTCCTCGATGTTGATACACAATATAAGTTCTTTTACGCTTCTTTTTTTACAGATCATTTTTGGTAGCTCCTTGCACTATAACATAAAATTAGCAATTTCCACCATCAAGTAACACTAAAAAACGTGGAGATTAACTTCTCTGTCCTCATTCGGCAAACTTGATGGGTGCTACTCACCAAACGCGATAGTTGAAAGATATATCGATGCCAGGGAGGAAAGGGGAAAAATTCGTTTATAATTTTCGGAGTCCAAATTGACATTATCCTAAACACTAGAAAAGAAAGTAGACAACTGTTATTGGTTCAAAGGTTGTTAATCACTGCTGGTGGGAGGGGGTAGTTAATTGCCAAGAGAATGTTTTCATCCGAGCTAATTACGCATGCTACTATACGCTATAAAATATTTAAAACAGGGGTTGTAGTTTATCTTGAAATTAAAAGATTTTTCCCGAAGTATCTAATTTTAATGTTTAATTCTGAAATTCCTGATATTGGGTTCCTCCGACTTATTATACAATATTATTAACTCAATTTATGACAAAGTTAATTTTGGAATACAATTCTAATTCAATATTACCTTTAGTATATTTAATCCAGGAATATCATTCCTGTGCAAATTAAAGTGTGCCGATTGATAAAATCTACTAAAAGTCTGTTAAACCTGTAATTTAGATGAATCTGCATTGTGCAAGACCCATGTTCCTGCGCAAACTCGCTTAAGTTTACTAAATAAATTCCACTTACTTCGTGAAGCTGATTATTTCCCGATTAGTTTTGGTGGGATCTGGATCAAATATAAAGTGACTGGTAACCAACATCCCCCCTTCTTAAATAAGCTTAAACAAAAACTTTTGTTTAGAATTATTAGTTTTCTTAAAATTTGGGCATCAATTTATTAGAAAACTAGGCGAGACTAATTAACTCAACAATATTAGGTCAAGCTTTTAATATTTCATGATGTTTCAATACTTTACTGTTCGTAAGCTTTTAACTAGTTTTTTAATCTTTTTATTTTAATTACATTGACTGTTTTTAATTACATTTTAATCACATGATTCATCACATTACTTTTTCATTTTACTTTATTTTTTTATGTATTTTTTTTTACAATGTCTTATGTTGTATTCCTCACCTCGTTCTTGGCGCAGCATATCCGTATGGGGAACCTTGCACCATTAAATTCCATACAACCAGCCAACCATTGGATTGATTTGGATTTGTCTTGGTGTATATAATTATGTTTGAACCGAATTCGTTGGCCAGTTTCATCCGCCATCTTGTTTCAAAATGACGGCTATTTATATAGATATTTTTTAATTAGTACATAAAAATTAGAAGTTAAAAAATATTTTTCTTTTGTCTTTTATTTTGATACAAAGATTCTAGAGCATGTTTTGTTTCGTCTATATCTTAATAAATGGCTGAGTTATAGCACATTGGATTTCTAGTGTGGATTTTATTGGATTTCATTTAGAAATGATCTGATTTTTGCCACGTGATGACACGCGTATTAATTAAACGATTTGAACGCAACTTGATGTGTACATAGTAAATACAAATGCCTCGACCGAGTACGTTGGTCAACTTCATCCGCCATCTTGTTTAGTCTCCCCTCGGGATTGCACTTACACTCTAAAGTTAAAGCTGAGTTCCCGAGGTGGAACCTAAGCCATCTTGTTTCAAAAAGAAGACAATTTGATTTTTTTTTTAATTTTAATTTAAAATGAGGTAGAAAAAAATTAGAAATTGAAAAAGATTTTTTTATGTGTTTAAACTTGATATAAAGAATCGGGAGCATTTTTTGTTTTGTTAATAACTTAAACAATGGTTGAGTTGTACCACTTTAAATTTTAAGTATGGCTGATATTTTAAAATAATCTGATTTTTGTTACGCGATAATATGCACATTTATAAGCCGATTTGGATATAACTTGCTGCGTACAAAACACGAATCATTA
Source organism: Maratus speculifer (assembly GCA_964019185.1). NCBI lineage: Eukaryota > Metazoa > Arthropoda > Arachnida > Araneae > Salticidae > Maratus > Maratus speculifer. Next base: position 348,041,573 of record OZ025293.1, read on the forward strand.
TCTTGGCCAAGTTCGTTGGTCAACTGCTTCCGCCATCTTGTTTCAAAATGGCGGCCATTTAAAATAGTCAAATTTTTAAATTTATAATAATGTACAAAAAATAAATAAAAAAAGAAAGAAAAGAAATAGAAATAGGAAAAAGCTTCTTTCCGAAGTGTTTCATCTCTATACGAGGATTCCGGAACATTTTTTGTTTTGTCTTTATCTTAAAAAATGGCTTTTTATAACAATTTGAATTTCTAAATTAGGTAACATTTTGAAAAATCTATTTGCCTACGACAGCACTCGCATATTTCAACCGATTTTGATGTTAGTGAACATGTGTACAGGACTTACTATCAATCTATCTCATTGGTTAGTTTCACCCATCATGTTATTTTAAAATGGCAGGCACTTATTATATATTCAAATTTGGCGATCAAATACAAATCGCTTTAAATAAACCAACTTCCGTAAAGTTGATTAATTTCTGGAAATTTCCATTTATATTCAATATTAATAAAAAAAAAGTATTAAATCTTTTATAATCGTGTTCCACAAATTAGAGATTCGTATGTTTGAACAATATTACCTGATTTTTTTACAAAAAGCAGGAAAGAATATGAAAGCTACATTTTCATCCCGGCACTGGACTGAAGAACTTTTAATTTTTAAATACGCAACCGTGAAAAAATAAAAGAATAGTAAAATAAATAAATATCACTCCTTTGTAGATTCTTAAAATACAGAATTTTAATTCTGTGAACATGTGACCCATGACTGTGTGAATCGAGCGCTATGGCTTCTCCTGAATAATGTAAATCTGTTTAAAGGCTATCATTACAAAGAAACTCTGACAGAGAATGACTCTGAGATTAATTTAAAATATGCTAAAGTACACTTTATTGATCTAAATATTCTACTAATTTCATTTAAAAGTACGTATTTTAGGGTTTCGTTCATCTGACGTAACCCTATTCATCTTTGTCCTCTGTCTGTCAGAGAATCCGTACACAAAAACTATGTAAGTCGGAGAGTTCAAATTTTGTATACTTACAGCTGTATATTTCTTGTCACACAACATATCATAAAATTTTGAAAAAAATTATTTTAATTAAAATATTTTTTCAATATCTTTAGTTCACTTTTTTTGTTGTTCTTTTCTTCTAATTATTGCACGCAAGTTTAAATAGACATAAAAAGTATAATGTATGCAACATAAATTAACTGATTAAATAAATCACGTGAAAACGCGCTTATTTGTTTTTATTTCATCAAATTATATCATATTTATCATCTAGTGAAATATTTTACTTATTTATTAAATTTCTATTCCTCTAAATTGATAGCTGCCTCTTGTGACTAGTTTGGTCTCCCTTAATTTTACACTAAGCTTTGCAAAATTTAACTTTTATTCATAATTTTATTTACTTGCTCACCTTCACTAAATCTGCAGATTCTCATAGAGTAAAATCAACGAATATATGCGATCAAGGCAGCACTTAGGGGAAGAATCCAGTATCCTGCTCTGGTTGGTGCGATCGGCGAATAAATCCGAAATAGAGCCGAAAAACCGTTTAGCAAACTCTTTCAGGAATTCGGAGTGAGAATGTGTATGTTGGATGATTCTAGGTCAGTTATATCTAATGTTATGAGTGTTTGGTTAATACACATCCTCCGCTAAAGCTTGCTGCAATTCTGGCTTCAAAAAGAGAGGAGATGTCAAAATATATAAAAAGCTCATAAAACAAACCTGATGAACTTTTATTTTTGTTCATATAGAAATAACTTCTTTTTCTATATACAAATGCGGCGCAAATACCATATACTCATTGCCACATTGGCGTGATTTTTTTCTGACGGCAATTTGTCGATAAACTCGTTTTCGAATACACATTACACAGATAGATATTTTAAAAAGAAACAATAATAAATAAATAAAGTTTAATTAATGACGGAAAGAGTTCCATACCCTGTTTTTTTTTTTAACCTTTCTTTTTGGCTTTAAATGAATCGATGTGGTTGCCTTTGGGGTAGCTTTTTTTTACTGTAATGAATAAAGTGTTTTGAAGGAGATATTTAACGAAACCGTGTGTGCTATCTGCGATCACACTTACGCACTTGTTTTCACATTCGATGATTGAGAATTGAAATAAGCGCTATTTAGAAGTGATTTAACACATTTTATCACCATATACTAATAATACACCAAATACTAGACCTTCTTAGGATGAATTTTTAATATTAAGAGCAGCGCACATTTCTGTCAGTAATGGAAGAAATGGGACTTTGTCATTAATAACGAAATAATAAATATTATTTGCATTTCAAAATCATCTAAAAAGTATAAGATCGGTTTCCTTTATTTATTCATTTTTCATTACCAGACAAACTATATTCGACAGAAAATATGAGTTTCGAAAATAAAAATTGAAACTAGTTACATAAAATGTAATAACATCTTTTACTCCAAAAATTCTTATGCAACATGACAAATTCTTATATTATTTCTAATGACTTATTTTTAATATATATGCGTAGAAATCTGAAGAAAATGTTTTGAATAGCTCACCTTTTACGTACATTTATTCTAAAACTATTTAAACTTTGATTTCCTGAAATCTTATTCAGAATGACAAAAACATCATAACAATGTTACATTTTTACGAATTCATAAAATATTTTTTCATTTCTTCTTTGGATAAATAACAATATGTAGCATTAAAGTTAATAGCAGAGATAAGAACGACATACGTCTTTCGACAGAACATTCTTTCTTCAGGATTCTTAAAACCATTCTAGCATAATAAAGTAATATTAAAGGAAAAACAGATGTTTTCTTTCACAAAACTATTTTTAAGTAATTTTTATGTTGTTAATAACATTATTCAATGCTAAAAAAATTATGCTACAATTTTCTTGTTTAAATATATATCAGACTTTATATGGTAGTATAAGATTATGTAAGATGCACTGCAAAAGCTCAAGCACAAAAATGAACGCATTTCCGAACAATTTTTGTACCCAAATTCACAATACATTAATGTGTTGTGAAGTGTTTTTTGTGTTGTGATTGTGTTCTTAATATGTTGCGAAAGTATTTCTATCTAGAAATGTGTTCTTATTGTGTTGGAAAGTATTGCTATCTGGAAAGTGTTGAAATAGTATTGTAAGTAGTGTTGATGAAAATAGTTTCCTAAAATAGTATTTTGCTGTACAACACTTTTTCCCCAAATTTAACAACCCATTGTAAACTTTTACAATTTAGAACACTATAAAACAACACACGTAAAACATTTTCAAAATATTTTCAAGATGGTGCCTTTTAAAATTACACAATTTTAAAAATGAACGCAACCATGCATAATCTAAACAGCACAATCGAAAACGATTTTAGTTAGAAGTGTTGATTTTTATGCTCAGTTTGTATTGCAAAATTGTTTGATGCGTTTGTAGTGGATTGTATGATTCACTTTCAACATATAATATGATACATTTTTCGTTTCAAACTTTGAGCAATCACGAATAAATGCGTGTTCACATAACTAAATGTCATTGGCTGATAACCTTTTCTAAACTGATCCTAATTGCACAGAACCAATTTTCCAACTCTGTTTTAAATGGAAGTTGGGTGCTTTATTTTAATGCAGAATTTCTCTAATACATTGCGCGAAAACACTGGTACGGGAAAATGCTGGAAATACTGGTATAAAAATGTCACTGTATTTGTTAGACACCGTTTCTAAATTTGTTAGTGTAGATTTTTCAAAAATAAGATGTTGGTAAATTTATAACAAAAGTTAATCTGTCATACATTTGAGCGTAATTTAAAGAAAGTAACACGTCTTTCAAGCTTTTATGCATTTTGAATATCAATTAAAATTTTCTTACTATATGAGACGCAAACGATTTGAATTGTTATTTTATTATTCAATATTTTTTTCAGTAATGGTAATATGAAAATATAATAGAACCTACTAATTGAGCTCAATTACATTTAAAATATTTTTATTTTACAGAAATCTGAGGTGTTTTGTAATAGCTGCCTCCTAATCTATGACGTGTGCTGATAAATAGATGATCTGAAGGGACATTACAAAATTACTTCTTATGCTTAATATAAAGTAATTTATGCATAAGTTGTCAGTTTTAAATAAAGATTTATGTTTTGTGAGAGTTGTAATATAATGCAAATAGCTTGAATTCTGTTACTTTGCACATTTGTCTGATATTAATTCTACTTTCACATATTTGAATCATTGTTTAATAGTTTTCTGTCTCATCCACTTTTTCTTTACTTGATAGGGTTTCAGTAAATTGTTTGTATTTTTAACTTAATGCGTAGATTAATTAAAATTATATTTTGAGGAGGCTGCTAAAACATTTTCATTTTTATTTCTTGAAGTGATTTTAGTACATAAATATCTTGATAATTTAGTTACTCATCTTTAACCTTCCGTCTACCAGACGGGTCCATTGGACCCGACAGCAATATTTCTGGTGTCAATGGTAAAATGAGATTTTCGATTGACACCGGAATTTATAAAGGACTTGTCTAGATATTACGAATTCCTTAATTTAAGCTTTCATTGTAAAAGCAAAATTATATTAAAATATTACTGGTGCCGTAGATAAATGGGTGTTTTGTCTGGTAGACGGAAGGTTAATATTAATGGTTCATAATTTAGTTAAAATTCTAAATTCAGGATAAGTTTAGTTTACGGGGAATTTCACTATCATTGCTCATTTACCTATTAATCAGTATTATAAGATTTTGCATTATATTTTATAAAAAAAAAAAAAAAATAACTATTTCTGAATCTAAAAATAAATAAAATATAGTTAATGTTTAATGTGTGCAAATTATTTCGTTGTGGGAAAACTATATTAAATCAATATACTGAGATATTTACTGATCATCAACAAATTAAGATTATTTCCTAGTGTATACATTTGAAAATCTGCTCTAAGGAAAAACTGAGTGTAAATTTATCAGAACAAGGTAGGCCGCCGACCCACAATGTAACTAAATATATGTTTTTAGACATTTAAAAGTATATTCTTTAAAGGGAATCATTTTAAATATAAGGTGTCCTGGGATAATAACGCCAAGTGTTAATATCCGTGAAATTATGAAGGATTCTGGGAGATGGCACCTACAGGCTCTGCGCAGAAGGGCTCTGAGTCATCTGGATAACAAACAATATCTAAAATTTAAATTTTTTCATCTGTAGCCCTTATCGCTAGAAGAAGCATGCAAGAATCAACGCCCGATCTAAAATCTGAGGGTTAAATTCCGAGATTTGAAAAGTGTATATTTATTAGGAAATATTATGTTTATAGCATAAATTTGTAGTGTATTTCACGTACTTCCAAAATGATGTGGAAGATCTTGCATGTTTTTGGGAGGTAGTTTGTATTTTAAAATATAATGCGCAATAAGTATACCGGGGTAATAACACAATCCAGTGTCTTTAATACGTTTGATGATTCTTTTCGGGGTTAGAACTATATCCGAAGACGGTTTATTTTTATTTTATGCACGCGAGAGCATTATTTTCATTGTTGAAATCCAAAAAGGATTAAGAGAAATTTGTGTGTCCACAATGCTGGTATTCTTTTCGTGTCAGAAGAATAAAGAGAGTTTAGGTTTTAGAGTTTGTATCTTTAGAATTTAACAATTTGCTTTCCATTATTCCTTATTTTTATTTTATAGTTGTGTTTGCATGGCCTTATAGGTGAATAAAAAAGGCAAACAACATTGGTCAAGAAATCACGCCATTACACTCTATGAGTAAATATCTTCTAAAATATTCTTTCTTGTATACATAGTCAATAAGTGTATGAATAAAATCCTATGTTTATTTGAAAAAAATCTAAAACTAAGACGTGAAAATTGTTAGAACCTTTACATGGCCTTATTAACCCACAACACCTTTATATAAGAATTTATGATAATGTATTATTAGAAGATATAGAGAAATATTTTAATAGTTTAATGATTTTGTACTTTAACATTTTACGCGGATACTGAAAAAAAATTTCACTACTCCTTTGCTGAGGTAATAAAGTTTACAACTTTATATCTTAATTCCATACAACGTATTTGCCAGCTGAAAATACCCATGTTGTAATCAACAAGGGATTTGTTCAAGAGAAAAAGTACTAAAAATTTATTGCAATTTTTTTGTGAATTTATGTTTGGAACATACAGTTTTATTACTTTTTATATCAGAGTGTTTTTGTTTACCGCCATTTAACATTTTTATATAATGTTATATGCTGTTACTTGAAAGGATTTGGTCAGGTAAGATATTAATAAGTATATGATAAAATTTCTTGCCAAATTTTATTTAATCTAATTTAATTCATTTATTTTGTTTTTCGAAAACTTATATTTCAAAATTTATAACTAAAGAATTCGGAAAATTAATAAATGATCAAGTGCGAGTATTACTGGTGCTGAGAGGATTCCATTACGATAAATATATGAATTATTAATCTCTTAGCTACGAGCGACTGGTATACGAGCCCATGCCACCTAAAATTCTCGGAATCCTTCATTATTCCCATCATTTTTTTTTATCGTAAAGTTTACGTTATTTAATCGGAGTATTTTCGCGATGCAACAGCAGAAAATTTTCTGTTTTGAAAAACCTATTGTAAAAGATTAAAATAAAAAAAGCGTTTTTGTCGCAAAAAAGTTAACTGATTTATTTAAAAAAATGATTGCTAAAAGAATCATAAGAGTTAGTAAAAAACAATGCAACAAGAGTTGGTGATACCTCCTAGAAATGTATGAATGGGTATACCATAAAAGTTCAAAGAGATATGAAGCCTAAATAATACCAAATATTGCTATTTTGTACAGTTCTTTTTATCCTCCCTTATCTATTTATAATGAACTTAATTCGGTACTAAGAATAAAAGTAGTGCATATTAAAAATTTATTTGGCATTTCATAAAACTTTATTCAGCGTACTAATAATTTTTTTTTTCTTACAGTGTAGCTAACAGAAGATACTTGTTCAAAATTTAAACTTGGAATTGTGATATTCGCGCATAGTAAGAAGGTTGCAAAGCTGCAAGGTCGCCTTGATCGGTGCCGCGTTTTCCACTTCGGTTGTTAATTAACTTTAAAAAAAACGGGAGGTGTATTGAGAAACCCACTCCATGCAAACTCGATGCAAATCTCGTAGTATGTATGGGATTAATTGAAATTAAATTAGTCTATTTTCAATAAATTGACGTTTATTGCTGTAATACAGCTATAGTTATTGCATTACAGAAATACAACTTTATAGGTTGTTATCTAAGCATTAAAAGTCAATGGTACATAGACTACGCCGTCCCAATCATTATCTATGTCCAAATAGCACGTGTCTTTAAGATTTAATGTTTCGGCTAATTACCGACTATTTTTTTCAAAAACCATTATCAAAAATGCTTTAATACTTCTGCTATGATAGGTGCCTCCAGCGCTCCTCGACACCCTTCCCGAATGCCCGCAAATTAAAATTTTTGCGTAACGGAAAAACACACTTAAAAAACATGCCATCTAGAGTAATCGCTATAGTTTTCCTGCAATGTTTAAATTAATTGGCCGTTTCAAATTTCGCTTACATATGCTGTCCCAGAGTTAAAAGAAGAAAATTTAAACAAAATTAATTTTTTAATTTTTATTTGAGCTATGCATTAGCTAAAAAAGATTATATTAAAAGTTTCTAACATGAAAAATTAAAAAATCGATAAAAATATTTGAGATATAAATCTTTAAAATGTTGATTCTAAGCAAATGCCTGTCCCCTTCGTAGTTTTGTTTTTAACTGCGTTTTTTTTTTTTTTTTTTTTTTTTTTGAGCAACTTTTTTTAATAAAAGGTTTAATTATTTTAAATATGAACTGTTAGTGTTCTATATTAATGAAAAAAAATATTACAAAAGATATTTTCTTTAGGAAATTACCAGAAATCTTTTGTCCCTTACTTTTTGTCAAGTCCGTTACCTTGTGATTATTTTAGTCAAAATATGTTTCGAATGCTGCCTAAAGTTAGGAGCAAATATTCGGCAATATAGTTAATCTATTCACGCAACTACTACTTGCCATTTTTTACTCTTCAATTGTGAAGCAATATAATAATGGCAAGAATAACCTTTTACAAAGGTTGGTATTTTTTTGGATTGTCAAGTCTGTTACCGTAAATTTTAATATTAAAATAATGATTTTTGCACATTAGTAATTAAATATTATTTACTAAATAGTTTCAGGAGGTATGTGCATTATTATCTAAGTTAGAAATTATACAAGCTAGTTTATTTCTAATAGTTTTATTTGAAATGTCAAGTCCTTTACCATGAAATGTAAGCGATGAAATGTAAGCTGCTTAGAAAGTTTACCAAATAGTTTTAGAAGCTATGAGATTGGTTGTATGTATGTCGGCCAATTATCTGCGCTGTGGGATATAGGCCCTAAGGGATGGAGTGCCCTCCGTGGGGGTCTATCTAAGGGAACCTAACCCGTATTTACGCAAGGTTCGAAGAAAACCACGGAAAACTCCTAACGGTTAGGCCGACGGTCGCGATTGGGTTCGAACCCAGGACCTACCGTCTACCAGTTTGAGGTCAGAACCTCTCTAGAAGCTATGTGAATTATTATACAAGTTAGAAAATATACAAGCTAATTCATTTTAATGTATTTTTTTTAGTTTTATTTGAAATGTCAAATCCGTTACTTGTCAAGTCCGTTACCATGAAATGTAAGCGAATTGTGAAAATGGCCCTAATGTCTACTACTTCAATTTTTTTCAGAATTTTAGTTTGAGTATATTCGGAATTAGATAGGGGAGAAAATGCTTTTTAACTATACTTTGGACGATATCGCTAAAAATATAATGCCTAAAATTTAAAAAAAATGTATTTTTGAGTTCAGCGTTAGGAAATCTTTCACATGATGTGCAAAGAAGAGGGTTTTTTAAAGTAACTTAATAAGCACTCTACATTTTCCTAAAAATATATTTCTGAATGTTTAATAATCTGTAAATATAATCAGAGTCAATAGTCTTTATTACCTCCTCCAATTAGAACTTTCCACGTTCCACATAGTTTACGAATAAAATGGCTATGACAGACAGACACAGAAGTAATCTTATAATGGTCCTGTTTTTACTTTTTAAATGCAGTACTCAAAAATGGACAACGTATGATCCACAAAACTGCCAAAGATTAAAATTTGAGTCGCTTTTAACGTCACAAGTATTTTAAAGTGAAACAAGAATTTTCGACTCTTTATGCAATACTTATTATTTGAATAATTACTTTATTGATCAAAGCATTGAAAAGATAAAATGTGTGAATGAATAACTCGCCAATGACACACAAAATATTAGAACAGTAAAAAAATAAACGTTAATTTTTGTTGGTAGAAAATGTGTATATCACCCAACAAATTACTTTGTTTCAATTTGTAATTACAACTACAACTAGATTTTAAAGTGGATAAATTAAAAACTTCGTACAAATATTCAAAACAGAAGCTTCCACTATTTAAAAGAAAATCATATGTTCATATTATTTTTTTTTATCATGTTCGATTAATTTCCCTGTCTAATTAATTAAAACATATGATTCTAATACGTTTGTTTCATGTAAATAAATTTATTCTTCCTTATTAAATAATGAATTGCGTAATTAATAGGTAGTAGTAAATTACTGGATGATTTAATTAGTCAACGTTGATAGTTATTAATCAGAATAGAATTATATTTTTATCTTATTTTCGAGAACCTAAATGAGATGGAAGTTACTTATTTAAACTTTAAGTTCAGTTACTGTTAGACAGGCAGGAAATATTTCTTCGAAAGGTTAATGAATGTATTTAATTACTAAATTTTCTTATTAAATATCCATTGTTAAAATACATTTGCAGCAGTTTAAATTTTTCGTGTAAAATTTATGTATTTACGAGGGCAATTCGGAAAGTGACCTCCGTTTATGAAAAAAAAAAAAAAAACTAATGAAAGGAAACGTGTTTTATTACTTACGTATGAAAGACAAATTCTTCAGCTATTTCTCAACATAATTGCCGTATTATTTAAAACAATTATCATGACGGTAAATCAGCTTTAAAATTCCATAGACCGAGACCTTAGCCGCCGGCCTATTCAACTGCGATTATTTTTAAATTCAACTCGCACCACTCTTTCAATCGAAAGAATTTTAACATATTTTTCTATATAATTTGCTGATAAATGTACAACCAAAAATGTTTTAAAAAATAGTATGTCAAGTAAAATATTACGAGAGCAATTCGGAAACTAATTTTCTGTTTAATGTATAAATGAAAAACACGCCTCCTTTCAACAATTTATATACATCTCAAAGGTACAGCTGTCTTCTATTTTTCAACATAGTCACCATGTACATTCAAGCACTGTAGAGGTATATTGTATGGTGTTGTCATGTGGTATGTATCTATGATTAACGAACCTATATTATAAATGGACCATAAGTAATATTCCTGCGGGTCTACAGCTCTGTGGGAAGCCATTACAACCAGTAGTTTTCTCTTCAATCAGTTTTCCTTGTATTTACTTATTTACTATGTCATAAATTAACACGTAGCTATCTCTATGTATTTATTTCCGAGTTTTATGGGCTTAAAGGGTTGTTGGGGTCTTCGGACCCCCATAATTAAATACGTTTTCATCTTTTAATGAAGAAATGGGTGCTAAGACACAAGCTTTTATGTCTTGTCTTTGAGGGGCAGTTCCTCGCAGGGGAGGGGCATGCACCTTCTCCAACATACACCTTACTATTTCGCTCATTTATTTATCTACCACTTCCAACAATAAAATTTAAATTTAATCTCATCCCCCCAGGGCTGTAGACCCCCTCTATTGGTCACTCACTATTTTCAGCTCATTTCTTCACTTCTTTTCATACTTTAAAAGCCTATAACCTTTTTTCTATGGGAGCTACAGCGTGGAGAAATATTTTGGCAAGACTTTCTCGTCACAGATATTTTTCTGGCTGACAATTGTTTTCGGTTACTACAAAAGAACCGCCTTCGAGGGGGGGGGGGGGCAAGGGAGCATTTTTTTAAACATTTTATGTAGCATGTCTACTGAAATCTTCTGACTTATACGTAACAAATCTACCATCAAAATCCATCTCCCACTATTCTGTGCCACGGCTGGGCCCCATAAAGGGTTAAAACATTTCTAAATTTTTCCCTAGATACGGGCATGTCGCATATTAAACTTTTTGTCTTTAAGAGAGCATTAACATCAGCCAACTTTTATCCCCATCCTCCCCCTTTATGGCCATAATTACCACATGTGACTGAATATTCATCAACTCAAATACAGCAAATAAAACTTCACTTACAGGTGAGCTCAAAGGTTTGGTTTGGTTTGGTTTGGTTTATTTTTGTCGGCTGATTATCTACGCTAGGGATATAGGCCCAGGGGGGAGTGCCCTTCGTGGGGGTCTTTCTAAGGCGACCTAACCCGTATTTACGCAAGGTTCGAAGAAAACCACGAAAACTCCGGACGGTTAGGACGACGGCCGCGATTGGGTTCGAACCCAGCACCTGCCGTCTACCAGTTGAGAGGTCAGAACCTCTCGGCCACTGGTAGGGCGATGAGCTCAAAGGAAATCCTTCCTTGTTCCAATTACTGCACTATTCCCGCAGTTTATTAATATTGTTTTGTACATGGCACACCAATACAACTTACTAACTGCTCTTATTTCTGTATATGCTATGGCGGAGAGAAAAAATTAAACATTATTTTAGTGTAAATAATTATGTATATTTCTGTGTTTAAATAGTGTATTTATTCAAGTTACTCCATTACTTATTTCTCAAACTGGTATATGTGTCCAGTGGTTTTTGAGGATGTTAAGGGCAGGGGTTGACAACAATAACCACAGAAACAAAGTAAAATTTATTCTTTCTTAGCAGCACTATTTTCATGTATTAACTATTAATTACTTTCTTTGTTTAGACTACTTCCATTAATAATTCCCCTCTTTATTCCAAAAAACTAATCAAAATTATTCAATCGCATTTTTTTTTTAAATTTAACTTTTAACTTTTTATCTTAGCCATTTACCGTGGACAAGTTCACCGGGTTTTGCTATAAACTCTCTATATGCCTTTCTTTCAACGAGACATGTGAGGCTCTGACGATGCCTGGTATTTTGCATATTGAATTTTTGAAATTAGCAATTAAACACAGCACTTAAAATATCTTTAAACTATTATATTATATAGAAAACTTTTTTCCCTCTCTCCCTTTGTTAATTTCAAATGCGATATTTCAGTAGAAAAATATTCTTAAAAATAATAATATAAAAATTTCCTACCTTTCTTGAGGGTTCTTGAGGGATGCACGGTGGTCCGAATCATAATTCTTGGCCGTCTTCAAAGACAAAAAATCCACATCAAAAATAAGAGACAAAACGTAAACACACAAAAAAGAAAAGTTGATTATTTACACACGCGCGCACAGATATTACATGTTTCTTGATCATTATTTTTAATTTGACTACATCGAAATCTGAAAGGTACAAAAAGAACATTAATAAAAAAGATCGTAAAAATAACCAATGAGCGTTTAGTTTGCACAAGAAAGAAAAATAAATAAATAAAAGAATGTTCTGAAAATGAGCGGCTGCTGGTGCCAGGAATGTCTTCGTGAAGAGTGTTTTCACACTCCCCACCTTGAGTTCATTAGGGGACAGAACTCAATCACTGCAGTTGGAGTCTTTCGGGCGGCCGTACAATTCGACCATGGCGAGTAGTCAAACGCTTCTGCAGTACTGCATCACTTTGATTATCGGCGATTTCATTCACCTCCAAAGAACAAAGTTTCTTAATGGGACGAATTAGCATTCCAGTTGCAGTCTTCAACTTTACTACGCGCACAACGCCATCTTGACTGGGTATAAGTTCCACAACTCTACCAAGAGGCCAGTTTATTCGGCTAGAATTTTCCGTCCATATCAGGACAACATCTCCTACACACAAAGATCTTGATTTTTTCCCACTAAAGACCGAACATTTTAATGTGCCGAGGTATTCGCTTCTAAATCTTGATTTTAAATCGTTTCTAATTTTAATTCTATAATGGTATCGTTTATTCATTTCTTTGTGGTCTAGAAATTCCAATTCAGACATACCTATTTTAGTATTTTCCTGTAAGAACATTGAAGGAGTTATAACTTGAAGATCTTCATTATTATCTGTAACATACGTCAAGGGGCGGGAATTTATAATACTTTCACAATCGCAGATAACGGTATGTAGTTCTTCAAAATTTAAAGACTACTTTCTCAATACCCTTCTAAAGATTCGTTTCAGGATTCCAACAAGCCTCTCCCAAAATCCACCCCACCAAGGTGCAGAAGGTGGAATAAATTTCCAATCTATACGTGAAAACGCCGTAACCGCTTTTACTTTTTCATAGTCAATTTTTTTCAATAAATTGTGGCAGCCAGTAAAATTTGTGCCGTTATCTGAATATATTATTGCAGGACGACCTCGTCTAGAAATAAAGCGTTTCAGTCCTAAGATAAAACTTTCGGTTGAAAGAGCTGTCAGTAGCTCGAAATGCACAGCTCTAAAAACTGCACACGTGACTATCAAAATCCAGACTTTAGATTCTTTTTTCAAATAAAGAGGCCCGCACAGATCTAATCCTATTATTTCGAAAATCGCGGCTTCTCTGACACGATCAAGAGGTAAGACACTTTCTACTACATCAGGTGGTTTTGCTGAGTGTCTTTTACAAATGATACATTTGCCGATTACCTTTTTGATTGTTTTCCGACTCTTCAGTACCCAGTAATTTTCTCGTAACGCAGTCATTAGCAGGGGTACGCCACAATGACCGAATTCTAAATGTTTCGAAAATATAATCTGTTCTACGACGTAATGATTTGAAGGGAGTAAGATAGGTAATCTAAAATTAAATTCATCTTCTCGTTGAAATATCTTCGTTTTTACGCGTATGATTCCTTCCGAATCTGTAAAAATATTCAGGCATTTCAGTCTTTGATTATGTTCATTCACAAAGGATTCTTTCTGCACAAGTTTTAATAATACTGTTTCTGCCGCTTTTAATTCGTTGTGTGTTAATTGACCGAATATTCTGTCGGTACTACCCCTTTTCGAATTTTGGTAAAATCGCAAAATCCAACCAGTAACTCGCAAAATTTTATTGTAAGAAGAATAGCGATTATAAAATGGTGCCTCATCACTCTCTACATTAGGAGCGGTCACAATAGTTTTTCTTTTTTCAGAATTCACTATATCCATATTAGGAAAAATATTAGTACTAGGCCAATTTTTCTTTGATTCTGAAAGCCATGATGGTCCTAACCACCACTGAGATTTAATAAGGGATTTTGCACAACAACCGCGTGACGGTAAATCTGCTGGATTCATAGGTCCAGGTACGAAATTCCATGAAGTGTTGGGGGTAAGCTTTCGAATTTCTCTAACTCTATTTTCTACAAATGTAGCCCAAGGACCTTCCCGTTTTATCCAGTATAACACGTCCATTGAATCTGACCAATAGAAAGTATCAACATTTTCTAATTTCAAATCGTTTTTAATACTATTGGACAATCTAGCTCCAATACAACAGGCTAATAACTCAAGGCGTGGAATGGAAATGTCCTTTAGAGGAGCTACTCTAGAACGAGCCTGAATAAGTTGACAAGTTACACGATTTTCTACTTCATTTCTTAGATAAATGCATGTAGCGTAAGAAAATTTACTAGCGTCGCAGAAAATATGTAAAGATAAGTTTCCCTCTTTTAGAGATAAGTTAGACAATCTTCGCGGGATCTCAAGATTTCCCAAATCATTAATTTCCTTAGTCCATTTTCTAAATTCCTTAACTATCTCATCGGGCAGCTTGAAGTCCCATGACGCCTTTATTTTCCAGCATTTCTGTAAAAGTAATTTTGGAATTAAGGTCACGGGGCAAGTGAAACCGATGGGATCGAATATTTTATGAGTTAAGGACAAAATTGTTCTTTTAGTGATGCACTCATTTTCCAATTTAAAATTCCGAAAATCACACGATAATGTATCACTCTTGGTGTCCCACATTAAACCAAGTAAGGGAATCTTATCCTCAGCCGCATCACTCAAATGACCCTTTTCATTAAAGCCTAATCCAATTTCTTCGCACCGATTATGACACCAACCACGAAGATCAAATTGTGCCGAAACTAAGAGTTTCCGTGCTTCATTGCGAAAATATTCTAACTCTTCTAACGATTCTACACTAGCTACACAGTTATCTACATAGAAAGATTCTTTAAGTTTTATAGCAACATCTTTAATGTTCTCAGGTGCTTCATCTAAGTGACGTGTTAGAGTAGCGGCCAAAAGGAAGGGGCTACAACTAATCCCAAAGACAACCCGACAATGTCTATAAATTTCAAGGTTTTCTGAATTCCCATCTCTCCACCAGAAAAAACGTAAATAATCTCTATCCTTTTCATTCAGAGATATCTGTAAAAAAGCTTTACGAATATCTGCTACAACACCTATCTTTCCCACTCTAAATCGATTTAGAACAGAAGGAATTAGTTCAATTAAATTAGGTCCCTTCTCTATACAATCATTTATGGAAACAGAACCCTTAACATGTGCTGATCCATCAAATACCGGCCTAATTTTGGTCGTAGAATTAGGTTTTATTACAGCTCTATGAGGGAGATAATGGACTTTGGTGTTAAGTTTTTCCTCTTCTTTCACTCTTTCAGTAATCCCTTCCGTTTCCCACTCATTTAAAACTGCTTCGTAATCTTTCAACAAACCGCAATTTTGGAGATTCTTAATATTATTTTGCAGGCGTTTTATCGCTAAATCTTTATTACTTGGAATGGGAGGATGCTCACTTAACCAGGGAAGACAAACTTTGTACCTACCATCAGTTTCGCGTCTTACGGTTTCTTTAAAATGCTCCAAAACTAATTTCTGGACTTCTTCCTTAGTTTGTTTTTCAGCCGGATCTACTATGCCTAAAGAATCTAAATTCCACAAATCTGTAATTTTGGCATCGTTTACATATAATGAAAGGACCAAAAGAGAACTATCCCTTTCATTTCCGCCAATTTTGCCCATAGTAGTCCAACCCAGTTTTGTTTGCATCGCAACCAAACCACAAGATAAATTTTCTATTTTACCTGTAAACAGTTCTCCCACAACATCTGCTCCCAAAAGTACATGTATTTCATTTAAATTTCTTTCATATAAACAATTTTTACCTTCAGGGCAGATATCGATCAAAAATATATTTTTTCCTTTTAATTCCGCAATACAACGAATGTCTCTAATTTTGGGTACATTAGCACAAATTTTTTCTTGTTCCATTACCTCAATTTTTATCTTTTTACCTCCCCTTAAACCCCTTAAATTAACAGAATAACAGTTATGATCTACCGTTGTTTCGGTACCTCCAAACAACCCGTGAGTAATTCTGACCTTTCTTAAACTTTTTAATTCCATCTTATTGGCTACGAACTTTGAAATATACGACTTAGAAGACGCCGTATCTAACAATGCGCGTACTATATATTCACAACCATTATTTCTTACATAAACATATAAAGTTTGTAAATAAACTTCTTTTGGCAAGTTTTCATTCGCAAAAAGGGCAGTATCCGACACTTCGGTCTGTTGTTTAGGTTTTTCCTTTTTTATGTTTCTATAACAAAACAATGTGTTATGACTCCCGTTGCAAATCCGGCATTTTATATATTTTTTGCAAAAACGCGATAAATGTTTTTTCATTTCTAAGCACTTAAAACATGCTCCCTTTTTCATTAGAATGTTCTTAATTTCATCAATAGATAACTCATTAGTTCTATCGCAATCAACCGATGAGTGATGAAATGATTCACAAAAAACGCAGTTTATTACGTTTAAATTCTCTTTTTTGTTCGTTGACACTAAATCATTAGCTGTGGGATAATTTTTTTGTTTATTGTTATTTCGAAACGAATTAAAGTTTTTCTTTTCAGGAGGATTAAACATTTTCCTTTCTTCGTGAATTGGGTTTATTACTAGATTAGCCTTTTCTCTTGCTTTTAAACAAGTAGATAAGAAATTCATTAATTCTTCAATTTCATAAAATCCTTTTTCATTATCGGACTTGTTAAGTTCTATTAACAAATCTTTCGGAATTGTTTTCAAAATGGTTGTACATAATACACTTGAAATGCTATTTAAATCTGTTCCTAAGCTTTGCAAACTTCTCAGTTCTACTGATAATTTATCAAAATATTGTCGGAAAGCATATATATCATTCGAAGTTCTCAATGGCTTGATAGCTAAAAGATTACTAATATGATTGTGTATTAATAATTGTTTATTAGCAAACCTACTTTTCAGCAATTCTATAGCCGCATCGTAATTTTTTTCGGAAACAGGAAAACCTTCTATTGTGTTTAAAGCGGTCGATCTTAATTGCGATCTTAAATAATTAAATTTATCAACTTTATTTAACGACTTATTATCATGAATGGCCGATTCAAAACTGCTCCAAAAGGAAAGCCATTCATTTATATTTCCATCAAATATTGGTATATGCAATTTCGGTAACTTAACTTTTACAGAATTATCCACTTTTTCATTAAATGTACTGTCTGAAAATTGTTCTTTGTTACTTTCTTGTTTTGATTTTAAATTTAAAACTCCGGCATTTAATTCTCTAATTTTCTGATTTGCGCGTGACTTCCATAATATTACATTTTCGCTATACTTTTCAGCGGCTTCTAATTCTTTCTCTAAATCATCGGGATTGACTAATAATTCAATTGAATTATCTGTTGTCTTAAGTGACTTAAATTTGTCGGTCAATGTTTCAACATGTTCTTGCAGTTCTTCGATAGACACATCGTCTGATTTTATGGAAGTTTCGATTTTATTTAGAATTTTCGTAACAGCCGATCGAAAAATTGTTCTTCTTTTTTTAAGTGTTTCTAAATTTTCAGCCATTTTTTTTTCTTTTTCTCTATTTAATTAGTTAATTTCAAGATTCAAATTCTTAATTGTTTCAAAATATATTACCACCGTACATCCCGCGACAGGGATGCCATGTTAATTTCAAATTCGATATTTCAGTAGAAAAATATTCTTAAAAATAATAATATAAAAATTTCCTACCTTTCTTGAGGGTTCTTGAGGGATGCACGGTGGTCCGAATCATAATTCTTGGCCGTCTTCAAAGACAAAAAATCCACATCAAAAATAAGAGACAAAACGTAAACACACAAAAAAGAAAAGTTGATTATTTACACACGCGCGCACAGATATTACATGTTTCTTGATCATTATTCTTAATTTGACTACATCGAAATCTGAAAGGTACAAAAAGAACATTAATAAAAAAGATCGTAAAAATAACCAATGAGCGTTTAGTTTGCACAAGAAAGAAAAATAAATAAATAAAAGAATGTTCTGAAAATGAGCGGCTGCTGGTGCCAGAATGTCTTCGTGAAGAGTGTTTTCACACCCTTGCACCCACCGTCATTGGAAAGAAAATAATTCTTTAAATAATCTGCAGTGATTCACTAAAAGTTCTACCTATACCGAGAAGTATTTTGGGAGACATAATATAAGCAAAGCAAGTCAAAAAATATGGCACCAACCTTAAGAGGAAGCTCGATGCTTTCCCAAAGCGTCAGTTCTCTGAACAGTCTAAACATGGATGACGCAGGAATGATCGACTTAATTGAACTTGGTAAAGGTCTTCTAAATCCTCTAATAAAAGACTTCTCCCAAGATAAGGAGACTAAGAAGAAATTGTTAGAGGTCCTTACTGTTTTCAACAAGATGACACCTAAAGCGGAAGAAAACCTGGCAACATTAAATAATCTCAAAGAGCTCAACGAAGCTCAGAAATTCAGCCATGCACACCAAGAGCGCGCTACATTAGAACTGAAAAATACTTTGGAGTACCTAAAAATGAAATTGAAATGAGATTGGACAGTTTGCCAAAAGTTCAAGACCTTGAAGAAGTTATGAACAAGGCTTTGTTAGGTTGTACTGAACAAGCCGATCCTTCTGCAGAATTAGTGTAGCACCAAGCTGAGACGGAAGAATCACAGGCAGTCCTGAACAAACAATTGACGTCTGGTAGCCGCGTTAATAAGCCAAACAGAATCCAGTCTCCAGGATTGGATAGGGTATACAAGCGGACTATCATCGTAAAGGGAATCAACAGGCAGAGTGGTCAAGAGGTACAATCTCTCCTAACAAAGGACAGAACGTGCAAACAAACTCTGTCAGTAAAGTCTTAGTCAGGAAAAACCATCTTGGGATAGTATGTAAAACCATTGCAGATGCCGCCAACCTAAAGAATGAGCTGCAAAAAAACCAGACCCTAAATAGAGAAGTGAATGTAGTCTCACAGTCAGTACCCACGTATAAAATGATCTTGCTGGGAGTTCCCCAGCATTATACAGATAATCAAATCACAGAAGCCATTCTGACAAATTTTAAAGCTTATGAAGACGAGATAGTCATCCTGGCGGCCCAACAGTCAAAGAGAAACCCAGAAATGAAAGATTGGATCTTAGTACTTCCCAGGGCTTTGGGGGAAACCATAGTCCAAGAAAATGGCCTAACGATTGGTCTTAAGTTCTGCAGGCTGAGGCCGCATACTTCGGTTCAGCGCTGCAGAAACTGCCAGGACTTCAATCAACCCATCAAATTCTGCAAAAATAGCACCTTCTGCCAAGTCTGAGCTCAAAAGCAAGATCCAAAGGTATGCGAAGACCGGCCGCAGTGCGTGAATTGCGTATATAGCAATAAGGAAAATGGCACTCACCACAACACAGGTCACAAAACCTCTTATCACTCTTGCCCTGTTTTCAAGTTAGCCTACCAGCAGGAGAGAGATCGTCTTGATGCCATCTTCGCTCGCAAGAGAAGATTGTCAATCACCAATGATCCTAACCCACAGGAGGATCCACGCAGCCAAAGTGCCCCTTTCATCTACCTTTCCAGTCTTGGGGAGTGCCTTGGGAAGGACCAGGTCTCCCACTTTTCAATCATTGGCCGCTGCCACCCCAGGAGGTAGCCTTCGAAAACTTCCTACAATCCCAGAAGGCAGACCACAGAGGTAGGAATTATTAATTCTTGTTTAAATCTGCTGAAAAAGATTCTTAATTTCCCCTTCAACTTTAATTTAATCTTTTTTTTAATTATTATTTATCTCTCTATCATTGGTGATGGCTACCTCGCAGGATCCCTCATCATCCCATTCACATACTCAGACAAACAAAATATGAAAAAAAAATTTGGTAATATAAAATTTATTCACGTTAATCTAAATCACTGTAAAACAGCCAATGAATCGCTAAAGGACTTTCTGATCTGTGTCAATGCGGACGTAGCTTTGCTGCAAGACGCTTATTATCAAGAAGGCAAAGTTCCGGGCATCCGCTATCCTGGCCGGTCTTCTCATCAAAAATGGGTACGGCACACCTGGTCGTTCGGAACACTAACATAACATATTCAGTTATACACGGGAGATCACCGTCTTTATAACGATCATGGCAAAAGAGGGCCATCTGATTGTTCGCACGACTTATGCAGCTCATAGGCTAGACTTTGAGATGCTAATAACACACAGGAGGTATTTCATCTGCAGCCGGGACTTTAACGCCCAGTCACCCCTTTGGGGCTATGAGCAGCAAAACTCGCGGGGGGAATCTCTCATTGAACATCTGGTAAAACACAACCTAGCGATAGCCAATATAGAGAACAAAGTTCACACGTTCGTCAAAACCAATAGCAAAGGCATAGTATTGGCCAAAATATTTCCGGATCATACTTTGGTAAATCCATTTGCCCATAGCAAAATCAGGAATTGGCACGTATCAGATGTTCACAGTGACTCAGACCACAAATATATAGCTTTCGGCTTTGAAATTACACCAGAATACACAGTAAGACGCCGATTCAATACCACTAGGGGGAATTTGCGCAAATTCACACAAGTTATAAAAACACACAAACCCCTCCTCAACCAACAGCTACAAGATGCAACAAATACAAACTCCTTAAACACTGTAACTAAAGTTCTCATCGAAACAATGCAAAAATCAGCAAAAGCATCTTTCAGATATAGATACACACAGAGATCAACTACTTTCTCCTACTGGACATCAGATTTCAGAACCAAACGCAATCAACTCACCGCAATCCGAAAGAAATTACGAGCACACAAAAGTGACGGAGAGGACACAGAATACTTTCGTATTCTGGGAACAAGTTATAAAAAATTGGCAGCAAAATATAAGCGCAGTATTATGGATGCCAGTAATGCGGCATGACGGAAGTTCTGCAGCAACCAGACATATCCTCATAGCACTGCTCAGAAACTTTTCAAGGGTAAGTTTTTTAATCCCGATGAGATCAGACTTGAACTACCTTTATATAAATCAGCCAAATAATCCAATCTTGAAAATGTAACTAAAGAACTTTTCGGCCCATCAGCATACCCCAGAACAGATAATTCAGACCTTCTCTTTAATGCTCCCCATGACCTCCCCTTCACAAAAGCAGAACTGTCTTCAGCAATGCACAGTCGAGACTATTCTGAAGCACCGAGTCCAGACTGTATAGATTCTAGAATCTTAAAATTAACTTTCAAAATTATCCCTAAGATATTTATTCGTTGGGCAAATCTTTGTTTAAATTATAATTACTTCCCGCTCACTCTGACACAAGAGGAAGTGGTATACTTCCAGAAGCAAAGGAAGGATCCCTCTGAACCCACCTCCTACAGGCCAATCTGCCTCTTACCGAAGAAAATTACTAGAGCAACTTTTAGTTAAGAGATTGGTTCATTTTCTGGAAAAAAACAATATCCTCCTTCACAGACAATATGGATTCAGAGAAGGCAGATCTTGCGAAAAAGTTTTGAATGATATTCTATCCTCCTGCGCCTTAAGCATACATGCTGGAGACTACACTTCCCTGGTCTCCTTACACATAAAGGGTGCTTTCGATAATGTAGAGTTGCGGGATATACTACTCCAGTTAATTGAAATTGGCTGCCCGGGTAACATAGCTAAAACCATCAGCTCATATTTATCAGAAGGAAGAATAATTGTTAACTGGGGCTCTGGCTCATCATACCACAATCTTCAAAAGGGCTGCCCGCAGGGATCATGTTTAGGCCCTATTCTCTGGCTACTAATAGCTAATGTAACTCTAAAAGAGCTAGAAAAACACGGGTTCCTCCTATATGCCTTTGCTCATGATTTCAGCTTTGTCTTCTCGGGCCGTGTTCGTGTTGACATTGAAAGAGAAGTAGCTCGGGCTTTCCCCCTCTTCCTCCAGTTGCTAACTAGCCTACACCTCCAGCTCTTAAAGGAAAATCACAAGATCTAACATTTGCAAAACCACGCGATCTTCAACGTCCACCCACGATGAGAATCGGTGGGCAATCGGTTAAACATGTACAGACATTAACACTACTAGGCCTCACAATAGATAAACATATGAGCTGGACGGAACACATTAAGAACATCAGATAGAAACTCATAAAACTCCATAACAATTCAGGATCCAACAGGGACATTACTACAGGGATCCCTCCCATAGCAATTACACTTGAATTGGAATATCTAAGAAGCAAGATCTTGCATCTCCAACACGAAAAAACACAACAAGCCCATTTCCCAAACACAGAGATACAACGAAAAGTCAGCAGCTGGATCCTGCATCCTGCGAGGGAGACGTCGCATTTGCAAGTAAACTTGGAAAAGCATTCTTACAAACAAACCAGAGATCCAACTATATACACAGATGGATCCTCCCCCCAGCGGGATACATTCACTAGGTATTCACGGGCTTCACAACCCCGGGGACCTGAGTGATATTTCTCCTTTCTTTTTCCTCTAACTCCTCTGGTCTTCTTTTCCTCTTTGTTTCACTCTCATTGTGGTTTCCTCTTCGGAGGTGAGGGCGATTCCGCATGGACCGATATCATCCTGCATATCGACCCATGGGGAACTGTAAACCACCCACGTGTTAGCCGTGCGTGGCGACCCGTGTCCCTGGAAAGGGGGATCCTGGTAGTTGAGGGAAACCAACACACTGCTTTGGCCTCTGCTTCAGGTAGACGGGAGGTGCATATTGGTCCCGTATGCATCAATCGGCTGGTCAGCTGGCTTTTGTCACTGGCTTTAGGGATCAAGTGATCGAGCAAATACTAGTCATCTCGTTAAGGGTGGAGGCTGACATAGGTTTGTCTTGTGACCGTATGGGCCCTGGTTAGCACTGGTGCACGAATGTGCATCCCCTTGTTGGGCTCGGTAGTGGGTGGTGCGGCTGGGGTCTGAATTTTATTTTTCTTTAATATGGATGGGAAAACTTTTCCTTCTATTTCTCTCCCTAGTGGAGAGCAACAAAGTGTACAGACTTCCTACTTCACTCGCTTTTTTATCATCTGCCCAGTCCGACCTTATATACCGAACCCTCTCTGATGCTTTAAATGCCAGCGATATGGCCATACCAATACCAATGGCCAATGTCGTGGAAATGTTATTTGTGCACATTGTGCAGAAGTTTGCCACGACAGTAAAACTTGTGAAAATTCTCAACGCTGTGGAAACTGCAAGGGTGACCATACATCATACTCTCGCTCCTGTCCTATATGGACCCGTGAAAAAGTAATTCTTACGCTAAAAATTAATTAGAATTTATCTTACCCCGATGCCCGTAAAGTTGTTGAATCGAGAACCCCATATGTTGGTGTTTCCTATTCAAGTTTACTTAAGCAGCAATTAAAATCCGTAAGACATATAAGCACTCAAACAGAACCATGTAATCTACCCAGTACCCCAAAGAAAAAAACATGAGATTCATGTTGTTCAGTTAAACTTCCTGCAATCCCAAAATTAGAACGCTGGTTACCTTCTTCAGAACCTGTTATTATTTTACACACAACTACTCCGACACAAAAATCATCTGCTCAACTTAAGAAGGCAAATGAACTCCAAACTAAAAATAAGGCAACTATATCTAATAATCCTGATCCTTCTGTTTCTAATCTCCCGAAACCTGTTACTAATCAAAAGACTAAGGCAGTTACACCTAATAAAAAAACTCTTGATCATTCCGCTTCTTATGTACAGAAACCCAATACTGTTCAAAAAATTAAACAGATCCAAAAGGCAAAAGAGAGGGTTCCCATCCGAGGTTCCCAGCAGTGGCAGACTGTTACAAAAAAACACCGCAAATCGCACCAGAACCTGTCTATTACAAATTTTAAAGATCCCAACTACTGCAAAATTATGTGGCAGACGCTATGGAAGAATCTGACGACTCGAGTACAGAAGAGAATATTGTTTTGACGAACTCATTCCTGATTAACTTTACACTTTTAATTTCTGTGTCCGTTAAAATTATTTTTTATATGACTTGAGCATCATCTCATGCTTTGTTTTTTTTAAAATAACAATTGCTGCTTTATTCTTACTTTTTTTAATTGCACCTTATGTTTATCACTTGACTTATTTATTTTATCTCTTATTTTTTAATTTTTGTGTTCTTTCAATTTGTGTATATATATTTATTGTGGATTGTCTATATTTTAACAAATTTTATCGGTAATTTTATGCATTTTAATTAACGAATGTAGACTTTTTGATTGATTTTAATTATGCATTTCATTGCTTATTCTTGATTAGTTTCCTATTTTGATTTTTTCTTGGCGCAGCATGTCCCAAAAGGGACTTTGCGCCATAAAACCCCAATCAACCAGCCAAGCACAGATGGATCCCGAGCCGAATCACGCGTGGCATCAGCTTTCTGTGTCACGAGTGGCTTCGAGGTGACCCATCAGTGGGCCTGCAGGATTGGCGACTTTAACTCCGTATTTCAAGCGGAGCTACTTGCAATCCTGCGGGCACTGGAATGAATCTCTGGACAACACTGCCCTTTCATCAGGGTTTACGGTGATAGTTTGTCCAGCTTGCAAGCCATTTTTTCCATCGTACTAAACACCCGATAGTCCTAAAAATCAAACAACAATTAATAATCGTAGTCAATAAAACTTCCCTTCATCACGTCTCGGTCCACATTGGCATTCAGGGCAATGAACGGGCTGATGCTCTGGCCAAGGCAGCGACAGAAAATCCAACAATAGAAATTGATCTCCCAGTGCCTTTCTCCCATGTCAAACGAGTCCTAAAAGGAAGAATCATACCCGCCTGTCAGACTAGGTGGCACGAGTCTGACAAGGGACGCCACACCTACAACCTCATCCCAAAAGTATCTAGAGAGCTTTATTTCCTTTCTCCACCCACCCCCAGGGGGATACCTTCTTTAGGTATTCACGGGCTTCACAACCCCGGGGCACCTGAGTGATCTTTCTTTTTTCCTTTTCCTCTTACTCCCCTTGTATTCCTTTTGTCTTTGTTTCACTCTCATTGTGGTTTCTTCTTCGGAGGTGAGGGCAATTCTGTATGAGCCGATATTATCCTGTATATCGACTCATGGAGAATTGCAAACCACCCACGTGTTGGCCGTGCGTGGCGACCCGTGTCCCTGGAAAGTGGGATCCTGGCATTTGAGGGAAACCAACACACTGCTTTGGCCTCTGCTTCAGGTAGACGGGAGGTGCATTTGGTCCCGTATGCATCAATCGGCTGGTCAGCTGATTTTTGTCACTGGCTTTAGGGATCAAGTGATCGAGCAACTACTAGTCATCTCGTTAAGGGTGGAGACTGACATAGGGTTGTCTTGTGACCGTATGGGCCCTGGTTAGCTCTGGTGCACGATTGTGCATCCCCTTGTTGGGCTCGGTAGTGGGTGGTGCGGCCGAGGTCTGAATTTTTTTCTTTTTCTAATATGGATGGAACTCCTTCTATTCATTCTAATCCTCTCCCTTGTGGAGAGCAACAAATCGTATAGTCTTCCTCAATTACTCGTTTTATTTTATTAAAGGTACCGGTAGTCTCTCTAATAACTCCTTTAAAAATACTTCACCATTTCTAATTGCAAAAACATTCCAGTCTGTCTTGGGGGATGGTCATTCTATTAAAAATTACAATCTGGAGATTTATTAATTGAAATTTCTACAGCTAAACAATCGCAACTTCTTTCCAATTGCTCTAAATACATAAAACTCTAAATACAAGTCGTGATGTCATATCTGAATCTGATCTCTTATTCTCTACTGAAGATGAACTATTAGAAAATTTAAAAAGCCAAAATGTCATAGATGTATGCCGTATTACTATCCGTCGCAATGAATAAGTACTACCTACAAAACATATAATTCTAACATTCAATAGTCCTACTTTACCAACTAAGATTAAAGCTGGCTATTTAAGCTGTCCAGTTCGACGATATATACCAAACCCTCTCCGTTGCTTTAAATGCCAACGTTACGGCCATACTAATGGTACATGTCGTGGATCTCTTACCTGCGCACGTTGTGCAGAAGTCGGCCACGACAATAAATCCTGTGAAAAACCAGAACGTTGCGCAAACTGTAAAGTTGATCATACAGCTTATTCTCGCACTTGTCCTAATTGGAGCCGTGAAGAAGAAATAATTACAATAAAAATTACTCAGAATTTGTCTTACTCCGAAGCCCGCAAACTAGTTGAATCCAGAACACCATCAGTTGGAATTTCCTATTCCAGTTTACTTAAGAACCAATCAAAATCCATAAGAAACATAAGTACACAAACTGATTTCCAATTTCCACCCAGTAAATCAACCGTAACACAATCAAAGAGCACTCCAATTAAAGAATCTCGTGATGTCTGTCTCCCTACTAAATGTCTTGTAAAACCATTATTAGAACGCTGGCTACCATCCAAACAACCTGTAGAAATAATTGATCTAGAAAAACGTCGACAGAAATCTCAATCTAATGGATCATCCAATTCTCCTGTTACTTCTCCAAAAAATGCCCCTAATTCATCTGCTTTAAACTTGAAAAAACCCAACTCTTGTCAGATAGTAAAAAATTCTATTCAAAAAGAAGGGACCAAGACTGGGACTAAAACTGTTACAAACTGAAAAACACCACAGAAATCAAATATACTTAAAAAACAAACAGATACCAAGAAAACCCCATCTCCAGCATCTCCCAAGTGGCAGACTGTCGTTAAAAGAAAGAAAAGCTCATCGCTAAGCCCATGCATCAGGAATTTTAAAAATCCCAGGCAAATGCAGCACTATGTTCAGGAGGCTATGGCATCCGAGGCTTACGGCAGTGGCTCGGAATCCGAGGAAAACACTATGTATGAGGAATATGTGCCTGGTTGAACTTAATTAGTTTTTATTGGCTTCTGGTTTTTATGTTTTAGATGTTCTGTAAATTTGACCTTTTGTGTTTCTTTTCATGTTGTTGTTAATTACTTTAGAATTTTAACTTCTTTTGGAACTTTAACTTTTTACATTTTTAAATGTCTTTGACTGGTTTTAATTGTTTTTAATCTCATGTGTCACCGCAATTCCATTTTCTATTTATTTCGTCTCTATGAGAAGTTTTTAATGTAATTTTCACTTTTTAAATTTTAACTTTATTTTATGCCTACCTTGTTCTTGGCGCAGCATGTCCCACAGGGGACTTTGCGCCATAAAACTTCATTCAACCAACCAACCTTTCTCCACCCACCACAGCCTTCCTCGCTGGCCATGGACCCTTTAAACAATATTTTAAGGAATTCCATTGTGCCTCTTCACAACTCTGAGAATGTGGCGAAGTGGGATCCCCAGATCATACCTACTATCACTGTACTCTGACTGAAGCTTGGCATCTCGGATATCACCCTTCTCCCCCTAAATCCTGGCTACAAGGGGTGTTATCTCGGCTAGCGTTGCTTGCCAAATTAAGAAACATTTATAATTACTTAATGTTCAATTCCATTCTAACCACTTAGCGGTCTGCCTTTCTGTAGTATAGCAGGAGATCCAGAGTTCTCCATCCCACCTCACAGTTGCTTGTCACGAGGGAGCACGGGCCCCAGCGGACAGTGCACCATAATTTCATCTTTTACTCTGCCGCTCTTTGTCACGAGGGGACAGTCTGTGCTCCAGCGGATGAGTTTTATCATGTAAAATTTTATCTATTTTATTGTAACTAAAAATAATGTAACCTTTAAAAAAACTTAATAACGAGGGCTACTATGCTCTACAGACAACGCTTCCTTGTCTGAGCAGTCCATGTTAGGCATTCAAAGCCTAATGTCTTAGATGCCTTTATACTCAATTTCAGAACCTTAGCTGCTGTATTCACATTGGTTTTAGAGGGAGGAGTGAAAAGGAGAGCAGTGGAGTGAAAGTCTGATTTTTAGCTTTTGGGGCTACATTTGTGACAATGGATAAAACGTAAATACTGTAGTTTGGACTCCGATATCATAGTGATGTAGCCACATCCCATCCACTGTCACTAATGCAGCCGTATAAACTCCAAACCAGCACTTTATCCTCACCCTATTCCTTGAAATCTACCTCAAAGTAGGTCTTTAGAACTCCACCCTGCCTCCAAAACTATGTTAATCTGTTCTGAAATTGAGTATTTAGACATTTAAGACATTTGGATATGATATTCTACATCAACCATCGCAGAACAAAAATTTTATATACACTAGGTACAATAATTATTGAACAAACCAAATTTAATATTAATTATTCTTCGGTACATTTTTTAGAAGTTTAAGTTTTTCATATAAGAATTAAATATTTTAAAAAAGAAATAGCTGCTTTAAACGTAAAAGCATACTTAATTATTCACTGTTTTCAGCTTTATAAAAATTAGGTCTAATTCATATTAAATTGTTTTTGCAAATAAAGTTGTATTAATAACATAAAAAATCAAGATAATATAACTCCTTGAGACCTGGTGTCAATTAAAATAAATGTTTTGCTGTCTCCTTCTTTTGCGATAAATTTCATTGTACGAAGCTAAAACCAAATTGGTATTGTAATGTACGATTCTGAAATCAACATTCAGCTTTTAGATTTTGGCAACGGTAACTAATTTCTTAGAAAATGGTGCAATGGGGGAGACAAATAGAAATTCGACGCTCTGCTGGTAAGTTTCGTTTTATATATTATTTTAATTTATTTCAGCAATTTTTTTCGATTCTTAGATCTATAGTTTTGCGATAACAATAATCAATAAAGTGAAATATAAAGTAGTTTTTGACTTAGTATTATGCTTGTCTTTGTTGACGTCTATTTAAATGGCTGTCGAGTGTCGGGTCTTAATTCATTTATTATATCCTAATGCTTCAACAATTAGAAAGAAAAATTTTGCTTGGTTTAATACGAATTATTTTTAGAATATACTAAAATTTAAATACTTGAAAGTAATAAATAAATATGTTTTATATACATTCTGTATAATTATTTAATATTCTATAGGAATGGCAGCATTGAAAGCATTGGAATTAATGACAAAGGGATATTTGTCCAACATTGAACTTGATGATTCTAGTGATGAGGATTTTCAAATACGATGAGCATATTATGTATGATTCTGATGAAACAGATGTTGAAGAAAGTAACATAAAACTACAGGAGTAAGAGATGAAAAAGAAAACAAATGAAACAATATATACAAGAAAGAGATTTAATAACTAAGTTATCAAACTTATTTTTATATAATATAATAAAAAACTTGTGTATAATTTTTAGATAAAATTTATAAAAACAATAAAATAAGTCTAATCATTATAAAATGCGATAGTAAATATGTTTAATATAGAAAACATTATTATTCATTAAACTAAAATTATTTAAAACTAATAAATTGCTTGTTTTTCTTTTTTTTAGATTTTCGTCAAACAATTCAGGTGCGCTCGAAGTTATTCAATAGCTGGCAGAAGATGCGCAGCAATATTTAAATTATAAAGCTGATGAATGCTTTATAAATTACAATGATGACGATTTGTACAGAATAGAAAATGCTGATTGTACTAGTACAGTCTATGTTAAGAAAAATGGAAATTCTCCTGTTATAACTGCGTCTGAATTTGAAACTTTTGTCTGTATGGCTCCTCTCATGAGCGCGTACAAATACCCTGAAGTAAAGATGTTCCGGAAGAAAAGTACTCGTATACCAATAGTTTGTGATGCCATACTTGGACACAGATATTTTGTGATTAGATCAAACCTAAAACCCCCCAGGGGGATACCTTCTTTAGGTATTCACGGGCTTCACAACCCCGGGGCACCCGAGTGATCTTTCTCTTTTCTATTTCCTCTTACTCCTCTTGTCTTCCTTTCATCTTTGTTTCACTCTCGTTGTGGTTTCCTCTTTCTGAGGTGAGGGCAATTCTGCATGGGCCGATACATCCTGTTTATCGACTCATGGAGAATTGTAAACCACCCACGTGTTAGCCGTGCGTGGCGACCCGTGTCCCTGAAAAGGGGGATCCTGGCAGTTGAAGGAAACCAACACACTGCTTTGGCCTCTGCTTCAGGTAGACGGGAGGTGCATATTGGTCCTGTATGCATCAATCGGCTGGTCAGCTGATTTTTGTCACTGGCTTTAGGGATCAAGTGATCGAGCAACTACTAGTCATCTCGTTAAGGGTGGAGACTGACATAGGGTTGTCTTGTGACCGTATGGGCCCTGGTTAGCACTGGTGCACGATTGTGTATCCCCTTGTTGGGCTCGGTAGTGGGTGGTGCGGCCGCATATTTCAGATGTGTATATTGCTGGGACGATTACTGTTTCTAAACCAATAGGAGACCGTCATTATCACGGTCAAGTACACGCCCACACAGTTTGATTGACAGGAACTCGTGGACAATTGATCGTGTGTGTTTATTATTTATTTGTACTCGGATTGTTTGAATTTGTACTCGGTAATTAAAAATTAAAGGTACGAAAGAATTTGTTTTTCAAAATGACTGAATTTTATTTACTTCAATTTAAAATTATACTTCCTCTGATCCTGAAATAAATAAATAAATAAATAAATAAAAATTAAAGTAAGAATTTTGCTTATACGGATATTTTCGCAGAATACTTTTTTCCCATTTGTTTAATATATATATAAATCATTTTGGAACGATATTTAGAATATTAAAAGGGTTTGAAATATTTTTTTAAATGTCTTATTTATTAATAAAAGACAGCCTCCAATAATTAAAAAAAAATCACCAACGGACTCTCGGCCCGCGATGGACTCGAACCTATATCCTCCGGTTTCAAGCTCGACGCTCTAACCATTCAGCCAGTCAGCTCACTTTCATCCGCAACAGATTATCGTTATAATTAGCACCGTCAATTGTCCACGAGTTCCTGTCAATCAAACTGTGTGGGCGTGTACTTGACCGTGATAATGACGCTCTCCTATTGGTTTAGAAACAGTAATCGTCCCAGCAATATACACATCTGAAATATGCGGTGCGGCCAAGTTCTGAATTATTTTTTTTTAAATATGGATGGAAAACCTTCACTTCCTTCCACTTCTCTCCCTAGTGGAGAGCAGCAAATTGTACCGACTATCTCACTCACTCGATTCTTTATCATTAAGCGCACTGACAGTCTCTCTGATAGTTCTTTTAAAAGGACGTCGCCTTTTCTCATTGCAAAAACTTTTCAGTCGGTATTGGGGGATGGTCATTCCCTCAAAAAACTACATTCTGGGGATTTACTAGATGAGGTTTCTACAGATAAACAGTCGCAATTCGTCTAATTGCTCTACAATAGGTACCTTTTCAGTTTCCGTACAAATGCATAAAACTCTAAATACAAGTCGTGGTGTAATATCTGAACCTGATCTGTTATTCTCTACTAAATCAGAACTATTAGAAAATTTAAAAGACCAAAATGTCATAGATGTACGTCGTATTACTATCCGCCGTGATGAACAGGTACTACCTACAAAACATATAATTCTAACATTCAATAGTACTACTTTACCAACTAAAATTAAAGCTGGCTACCTAAGTTGTCCAGTCCGACCATACATACCAAATCCTCTCCGTTGTTTTAAATGTCAGCGTTACGGCCATAATAAAACAAATTGTCGTGGATCTCTTACCTGCGCACGTTGTGCAGAAGTCGGCCACGACAATGAATTATGTGATAAATCCGAACGCTGCGCAAATTGTAAAGGTGATCATACTGCCTATTCAAGCACTTGTCCGAATTGGAACAGAGAAAAAGAAATTCTGACCGTTAAAATTACTCAAAATATGTTTTACCCTGATGCCCGCAAACTTGTTGAATCCAGAACACCATCCGTTGGAATTTCCTACTCCAGTTTACTCAAGCAGCAATCAACAACCGTAAGACACATAAGTACTCAAACTGATTCCACATATCCACCTAATAAGTCTACTAAAACCCAATCAACTAGTATGCCAATTAAAGAAAGCCGGGATATCTGTCTCCCTAGTAAATGTATTGTAAATCCGCCATTAGAACGCTGGCTACCATCCACAGAACCTGTAAATATAACTTATCTTGAAAAACTGAGTCAGAAATCTCAAGCTCAATCTAAGAGATCTATGATATCAATATATCATATATCATTGAATATGACGATGTTAGGTAACAAATTGATAAACTTATCTTTTCCTCCATAAAAAAAAAAATCCTTTCTTTTAAAGTAACTAAAAAATCATGATCACAACAGGATCTACATTACAGTTGAAGTTATAAATATATCGCCCCTTTTCTCATTCTAGTAATATTTATACGCCCCCTTAATATAACGGTCACCAAAATGCCGGCACATGTATTTCATTCGTTCCATACCTTATATGGTCATGAAAACCGAATGTGGTTTTCTTATACCAGCTGCTCTACAATAAAAATGCTGCATAAGATGTTTTGCGCGTCCTACATATTCCAATATATCTCCTTCTCATGCTACCGTTCCTTATATGGTATCCATTCGCGAAGTTTAGATCGCTTCATGAGCCCCAAGGCCTATCCCACAAAAATTCCTTTCCTTTTTCAAATTCCAATATCAAAGTTTAAACTCTTTTGTCGCCAATTAGCGATTATCTTGTTAATGTGCTAAGTACAAAATCTCTCAATCAGAAGAAAAAATATTTCACGCATATTTTGGCCAAATATCATATACATGCCAAACATTGTAACCTTTGGCGATATCTGACAACTGATGTTATCTTGGTTCTGACTAAAAGAACGGTCACTTTTTTCTTGGCCTGGCCCTGCTGTAACTACCAATAAGCACGCTGAGCGTCCTACTCTCTCGAAAGGGCAAAAATAAAACTTTACTTTAAAGAACCTGGCTGCATACTTGTCTTTTTGTCGATCTCCTTTTCACGGCATTGATGATATTTCGTACCGTATCGAAGAATCCAATAACAACAAACCCAACTCAGTAAATTATTTAATTTCAGGCAGAGATACAAACAAGGATCCATTACTTGAAATATCAAACGACACATTTGTCAGTGAGCAAAGAAAGGACCCAAAATTGGCCGAAGTTTACAATGATATTTTAAGAAATGGATCATCAAAAAAATTTCCGATGTACTTCATCCATCCTGACAGTAAGGTTCTCATGACAAAAAAAGAAAACGTATATAATAACACATTTTCGTACCATATTATTGTACCAGACTCACTTAAGGCTAAAGTTTTAACAATTTGTCATCTGTCACACTTTGGGTTGACTAAAACATATGCATTTGTAATAGCTAGATATTTTTGGAAAGGAATGTATACCGACACGTTAAATTTTGTAGCATCTTGTACTAAGTGTATTCAAACAAAACATCACATAACACCACCTGCTCCACTTCAGCCCACTTACACACCAACCCATCCAGGACATACCATTGGGATTGACTTACTAGGACCATTTAAAAACGGACAATCAGTTTTAACGGTAACAGATCATTTTTCACGGCACCTTGAACTCTTTGCTTTGCATACAACAACAACTGACAAAATTGCTAAATGTTTATTTGATTACATAACTACCTTTGGCAGACCTGCCACTATTCTCAGCGATTTAGGTAAGCAACTGACTTCTGACATGTACAACAGATTCAACGATACATTGGGCATAAAAATACTCCATTCCTCAGTAGGTCACCCCCAAAGTAATGCAATTTCAGAGAGAGTAAATAAATCAATAAAATATTCAATTACCACTTTACTTGAAGAAGGCCATTCTTTTGAAAATGCATTACGTATACATAAATCACTATACAACGGTTCCACACATTCTTCCACTAAATATTCCCCCAACTTATTACACTTTGGAAGAGAACTATCTTTATTATTTGATACTTTTGATCAAACTATTAATCAGCCAATCCTTGATAAGGGCATAGAAACTTACCAGTTGCTAAATGATTTGAACTCAATTTACAAAAAAGCATACACTAACATCAAAAATTCACAAGAAAAGAGAAATCAACACTTCCAGAAACGAGCGAAACTAAGAGTAATCTTAGAAAAGGATATAGTGTACCTCAAATCCGTGGATAAATTTAAACCAAAATACACCGGACCTTTTATTGTGGTGCATAAATATTCGCCAGTTTCTGTTTCCATTAAGCGTTTACACTCGCCCGATGAATCGGCATTCAGAGTACACATTGACAGGCTAATTATAGCCCCCCCCCCTAGAAATGATCATTTATTTGTGCGTCATGAGGAAAATATAAGTCACCCAGGAAACAGCTCCATAAAATACAACCTAAGATCTCGTTTTTAACACAGCCCATCACAATATTAGGTTAACATAGATTTACAGTAAATGCAGTACATCACACTGATACGCATGTTGTGTTGGAGTTTCCTTTGAGGGAGTTCATGGCTGGTCCAGGTTCTCCATCACAGGGGGCTTCCACATAACAGATATGTCTCTTAATTGCTGGGTTGTCGCCAATATTGTTACTTTTCCCTTTCAGTAGTTTTTTTTTCTTCATACATAATAGTAATAATAAAATAACATATCACATTGCACATACATTAATTTTAGTCATATCAAACATAATCATGATGCAGAATAAATCTCTAACCGATTATGACAAAGCTGTTTCTCACTACTCTAGGATTGACATTCCCTTTCAGATATATATAAATACCATATGTATCAGAGTTTTATTTTTTTATTTTTAATTATGCCCCTTCGAAGTGAAGGCCCGTTCAAAAGTCGCCCAAAGGACCTGTAACTTCATTGTGGTGAGAAACAAAATTTCGGATTGGTGCAGTTCATACCAATTTTACCTAAACTCCCTGTTTTTCTATGTAATGCGACGTGCGCTCCTCTGAGAAAGCAAAAGATTTCGGGAGGAGCAGAGGGTCCATGTAATGTGGGCTCTCGCCAATATTCCCACTTCCCATAGGGCTAGGCCATAAGCCGATGCCATCACCTTGTCATTTGACAAGATTTAGGGCAGCACCTTTTTTATGGATCGCGTGTCGATTTCCTTTTTTTTGCTTGTCCTGTGTGGATACACGAATTTTTGTTTTTTTTTTTTATTTTTTAAACATACTCATTTGTCCCAAAATACACTTCATCCATAACATTTCATTATTTTTCATATTATTATGATACACTTACATGGTTGCAACCTCCATTTCATATTTTAACCTCCATTTCATATTTTTAACCTCCATTTCATATTTTAACCTCCATTTCATATTTTTAATCTACATTTCATATTTTTACTATCTATTTCGTATTCTTTTAGTATAGATTTTCATATTTGTACCACATAATTCATACTTTTATTATATATTTCATATTCTTCATATTTTATTCGAGATTTCATTTTATCCATAACCTATGTTTTTATATTATTCGTGACCTATAGCTAACATTCTTCATAAACATATATATTATAAACAATTGATGGTACGAACTTCATGACTA
Source organism: Maratus speculifer (assembly GCA_964019185.1). Classification (NCBI taxonomy): domain Eukaryota; kingdom Metazoa; phylum Arthropoda; class Arachnida; order Araneae; family Salticidae; genus Maratus; species Maratus speculifer. The sequence goes on from OZ025293.1 coordinate 348,077,433, forward strand.
TTTTACATATTAAACATGCTTCCTTGCATTCGGCGCCTTATCTTTGATTAGAAAAAAAAGACAACCTTTATAAAGGAACAATATATGGTATACCTAGAAAAAAAAAAAAACAGGAAGAATGTCTTGTTGTGTGCAAAGTGCTAGAAAAAGCACAAATAAGGCCTGAACTCTAAGCAATAAAAGGCCAATGTGTTCCGGAACGACAACAACATCAAAATAAATGAACATTAAAAAAAAGAGAGACTCTGAAGATGTATAAGCATATGTCGACATAATGTATAACTGCATAAATTCAAATATATATATGTAATCAATTCATAATATTTAACCAGCATAATCCTACACTTTTGTATGTAATTCTGAGAGAGACATTTTCGTACCGGGTCCAAAATTTTTCAAACTCAAACCAGCGGGGGAGATATATGATATCAATATATCATATATCATTGAATATGACGATGTTAGGTAACAAATTGATAAACTTATCTTTTCCTCCATTAAAAAAAAAAAAAAAAAAAAAAAAAAAAAAAAATCCTTTCTTTTAAAGTAACTAAAAAATCATGATCACAACAGGATCTACATTACAGTTGAAGTTATAAATATATCGCCCCTTTTCTCATTCTAGTAATATTTATACGCCCCCCTTAATATAACGGTCACCAAAATGCCGGCACATGTATTTCATTCGTTCCATACCTTATATGGTCATGAAAACCGAATGTGGTTTTCTTATACCAGCTGCTCTACAATAAAAATGCTGCATAAGATGTTTTGCGCGTCCTACATATTCCAATATATCTCCTTCTCATGCTACCGTTCCTTATATGGTATCCATTCGCGAAGTTTAGATCGCTTCATGAGCCCCAAGGCCTATCCCACAAAAATTCCTTTCCTTTTTCAAATTCCAATATCAAAGTTTAAACTCTTTTGTCGCCAATTAGCGATTATCTTGTTAATGTGCTAAGTACAAAATCTCTCTCTCAGAAGAAAAAATATTGCACGCATATTTTGGCCAAATATCATATACATGCCAAACATTGTAACCTTTGGCGATATCTGACAACTGATGTTATCTTGGTTCTGACTAAAAGAACGGTCACTTTTTTCTTGGCCTGGCCCTGCTGTAACTACCAATAAGCACGCTGAGCGTCCTACTCTCTCGAAAGGGCAAAAATAAAACTTTACTTTAAAGAACCTGGCTGCATACTTGTCTTTTTGTCGATCTCCTTTTCACGGCATTGATGATAATTCGTAATAGACAGTATTAAATCTGCAAGATACCGTAATCATCCAAGATTTCCATCACAAGATCATCCAAACATCTAAATGAGACTAAGGCCGTTACCTCACCAAAAAATGACTCGAACTCATCAGCATCAAACTTGAAAAAACCCAACTCTAGTCAAATAGTAAAAACTGGTGTTCAGAAAGAAGGGACCAAGACAGGGACCGAAACTGTTACTAGTTCAGAAACATTACAGAAATCGCAGAAAAAACGAACAGAAACCATAAAAACCCCAACTCCAGCAACCCCACGGCGGAAGACTGTCGTTAAAAGATTGCAAAATTCATCGCTCAGCCCATGCGAAAGAAATTTTAAAGATCCCAGGCACCTGCAGCACTATGTCCAGGAAGCTATGGAATCCGAGACTTATGGCAGTGGCTCGGATTCCGAGGAAAACACTATATTTGAGGAGTATGTGCCTAGTTAAATTCATTTTTTAGTGTAACTTTAACTTTTTACTCTGTACTTAAAATATTTTTACATTCTATTTACTTTCATGTTGTTATTTCTTTATTGATTGCTCCGATCTTAACCAGTTATATTTTTTACATGTATCATTGCATTACATCCTTGATTTTTAACTCTGTTTTTATTTAGTATTTTATGTCACATTTACACTGTTTGTATTTTAACTTTTAATTTCAACTTTTACAGTTTTAATTGACACTTATCATTGATTTTATATGATATTTGGCTTTTGTAGTTCTAGTCTTATTAACTTACTGTTTGTAAGTTTTAACTAGCTTTTAACCTCTCTATTTTATTTTCACTGCATTTTTTAGGAATCGCATTTTAATCACATGTTTCATCACATTACTCATATTATCATTCTTAATATAATTATTTATTACACTTTTTACTTTGTCTTATAATTTATTCCTTACCTTGTTCTTGGCGCAGCATGTCCCCAAGGGGACCTTGCGCCATTAAAATCCATACAACCAACCAACCAATCAAACCTAAAAACTGTTTTTGAGTACGATACGAGAGTAGTTTTGACTACAAGTAGAGAGTATTTGGGAGCTTGAACCAATAACACTTTCTATATGAAATGGTTGTTTAAAAATTTCAAAATAGTCTTTTGTCGATATCGATGAACAGAAAAACCTTTCAATGTGTTAGATTTTATAATTTATCAGAGTAAAGGCTCGTTTCCAATGAAAAACGACACTAAACTTTTTGCTGTTAGTGAAGCAATAAGTCAAACGGTGTGAATTTTTTTCTGTTGGAATTCGAGTATATCTAGACAAGTATTTCACAACTATTAATTTCATAGAAATATACTCCTAAAGGGAACAAAGGAAGATTACAATAACAGAGAATAGAAAACCAAAGGGAAGCAACTTACTATCCAATAAAATGGGAAGGATTCAACAAATAATGTAGTAAAATCTGATATAAAAAATAACTTTCTAAATTGGCAGGATAATAAGCCAATTTATATAATGCAATCGGTTTATTCTGTTAGTGTTGTAGATATTGCAAGAAAAGGTCTGAAAGAGAACAAATACATACTCTGCCACCCAGAAATTGTAAATTAATATAATTTGAAGTTGGGTGGAATGGATATGGTAGATTGAACCATTTGGCACTATCAAGTAAAAAGAAAAAGCAAAAAATGGACAGTGAAAGTGTCAGCTTACATGATACATTTGACAGCTGCAAATTCATGATTACAATACAAAAGAGATTATGAGATTAACGGGTTCCAAAAGAAATTTTTTTTAATTACCTGGACTTTTAAACATAGTTGAAAAACTAATTGTAGATGTACAACTCTGCTTTTTCAAATGATGAGGAGTTTCAATCCATTCCAATGAAAGAGTCTCTTAGAACTTCTATCGCTTTATTTTGAACAAAATAGACGCGAAACGCATGTCAAATCTATCTTTTATTAAAAACTTGTGATACTATAGAAATACTGGTTGCAGCTAAAAACTAAATTTTCATGTTTCACTGCTTGGCAGAAATTGTTTAAAGATTTTTTTATGAAGCTAAAATTAAATTCGATTAATTTATTTAATGTTGAAAATAATTTGCATTATTAAAGTATATTAATACTGGCCTTATAGTCTTATAATATATTCAATTTTTAATGATGCTTTTAGTAATTTTTCAATGATTTTAAAGTGACTATGTCTTGAATAAACATATAAATATTTAAAAAATCGGTTTTTTTTAAATTTCTTTAAAAACATAATATTTGACATGTATTTTATCAGAAAAACTAATATTAGAAAAAATATATGTATTTTATTTTACTCGGGTCTCAGGAGGATAAAATTATATTACTGCATTCTTCTTTTATGAACCTATAAAAATTTAATGCAGTTACAAAAGTGTGAGTGAGAGGCTTTTTAAATTATTCTACACAGGAGTTCATTGATTGAAATAAGAGTGAAAAAAGAAAAAAATCGAGAAAGTTCCAAACTATGCAAAACCTCTGTTATAATTAATCCTCTTGGGTCAGGTGTACTATTAATAGTACGTCTGTTTTTATCCAGTATTAACCTCCTCTGCCCTGATGTCGCCTGTAGGAGACACTAAAAATAACATTGTAAATTGATTTAAATGCTCCTAGAATTGTTAAAATTATGTCTAGACGTTTTAAATAAATGCGTACATACCATAAGCATCGATATATAAACGATAAATCTTATGAGTTACTTTATAGTAATTTTAAAGTGATTCTAGATGTCCATTGCAAAATTTGTCTCGGGAATGAAGAGTTTGTCTTAATAATTACTTAGTTATTTTCCACAAATAAGAATGGACCTTATGCACGTGACGTCACACGCCAGAGCTGGCGGTATGCTAACCTGTTATTCTAGTCCCTGCACCGCCAGAATGCCTGAATGCGCAGGCGCAAACATCGCTAGCAGACGATTTCAGCCTTTCTGTATACATTTTAACGGAAAATTTACAAATTTATAGAATTTTCTTGCAAGCAGAACAACAATTTTGAATTTATATTACAATAAATTAAGTATATGCTGCTTCAACAAAGAATTCCTTTCCAGAATTTCTAACAAACAAGCATTAATAACTCACACTCCATAGACTGCTATGCTAAACACCGCCAGTAAATACCGCCAGCAGACGAATTTTAGCCTCGACCTCAGCTTGTGTACATAAGGTCCATTATAGCTATGCCTTTCATTTTATGCTTCATTTATGTTCTGATATACAGTGTGTCCACTCTCAGTGGTGGGCAATGGCTAATTTCTAAACCGTTAGTAATAGACATATAGTTCCAGTTGAGATAAATATATTTAAAAAGATAAAGAATTGTTTGTTGAGCAATTTAGGTCAAAAAAATTATTAAAAATTTATGAAAATAAAATTTTTATACGTTCCCCGGTCCTATAAGTGATATTTAGTAAAGATTTTCCATTTCTATAACAAGCAATGCATAAAAGGTCCCATTCATCTAACATTAAAACTGACCAAGTTCTATATTACCTCGTGAAATGCAAACACCAAAAATAATTTGCCAGAAAAATGAGGCTTTTGGAAGCACCTGAAGAAATAACATACTAATATTTTTCCACAAACATTTTCTTCAAATGAAGTTGGTGATACTTTGTTCAATGAAACTAAACCTCTTATCAATAAATTAGAGAAAAAAATTTAGAATGAATTAACGTAAAATCAGGGAACATAAAGTCAGTGAGTCATCGATTTGCAAAGAGCACAATGGCGTGTCATAATCTTGAATATTTAGGTATCTTCGTTTGTGTAGTTTTTAATTTTTCGTTGAGTCTAACGATAACAGATTATAATCAGACGTTATTTGATATAAACCTGTAAAACTAAAAAAATGTTCTTTCTTGTGATTATTGTCATAGTTTTTATACAGGGTGTGCACTCTGAACGGTGATCAATAGCTAATTTCTAAGCTGCTAGTCATAGACATATAGTTTCAGTTTCAACTAGTCAGATCTGACAATCTCAAAACTTTCTTCTGTTTTATGCAGGTTAATACTTCCTGAAAAATTCAGCATAGCAGCGCCACTAGTTAGGTCGTTTAAACCAAAATCTAGTCAGCAAAAATTTATGCCAAATTATAACTGAATTTTAAGTTTCATGAAAATCCGTGCATTAGTTTTGAACATAGAGCTATTGCAAAATTTTCTTAAACTGTATAACAGCGCCACGTGTTGTGTGATGTACACCAAAAACTAATCAGGATCAATTTTTTATCAGGTACTAACTGAAACAGAAGTTTGATAAAAATTGATGCATTAGTTCTTGACTTATATTTATTGCGAAATCGTCAATAAAATAAGCTTTTTAAGAAAAAAATATCAACCGACTTCAAAAAAGCGCTAAAAAGAATTAAATAATTCTTTAAAATTCTCTAATGACAAAACGTTATCCAATAAGCACACATCGGATATCAGGTACCGGCATAAAGAACGGTTAAATTTAATATGTATAATTTAATATCCACCAAACATAGATTTTAGAGATAATATTATTTTACAAGAGATGAATTGACATATTTATGATTTATTTTATGAATATATACATATAAAAAGTAATGAATTACTTTTTGAAGTTGGTGCCAAACAATCACAATCGATAATGATTATCCCCATTTTAATTATGGTACTATGCATAATTTAGCTACAATTCTTAATATACATCAAATAGTTTGGCACCAACTTCAAAAAGTAATTCATTACTTTTTATATGTATATATTCATAAAATAAATCATAAATATGTCAATTCATCTCTTGTAAAATAATATTATCTCTAAAATCTATGTTTGGTGGATATTAAATTATACATATTAAATTTAACCGTTCTTTATGCCGGTACCTGATATCCGATGTGTGCTTATTGGATAACGTTTTGTCATTAGAGAATTTTAAAGAATTATTTAATTCTTTTTAGCGCTTTTTTGAAGTCGGTTGATATTTTTTTCTTAAAAAGCTTATTTTATTTCCTACTTTTTAGTTATGCATACCGTAGTACATAATTATGTGTACTGGCACACGATAGCTCTTTGCAATGCATTATTAATGTACGCACTTTGCTAAGTTCTGATGTATTCAGTTTACTTGTCACTGTTTGATTGTCAACTTTTCTGAAACCACTTACAATATCGGTTAGTATCGTTGTGAATCTTAAGAATTTCTTTGTATGGTAACTTCTTCAGACAAGATCTGCCACTTCGAAAAGCTACCGCATTTATGAAATCTTAGTGTGCATCGAATCCTACGGTCATCGAAAGTGGGTATCAAAAGGTGACAATCCATCAAGTAAAGTGTCCTTACACATAAGAGCGCGATATAGTGCTTCCATATATGAGCACGCAGCAAAATGACTTCATATATTAATGTATAGTAAAATGCTTTTCTAGTGTAGTCAGTCAAAAGTACTCCCCCTTCACTCAGAAAAAGGAAAAAGAAAAATTTTAGAAAAAATCGCACTATGCTCCAATCGATAAACAGCAACAATCTAATACCTATACAGGCAGTAATGGCATCGGAAATGAGCAGTGGCGATTCGTCGAGGAATATGAAACTCATAACCAATACCTGGCTGCCTCTATAAGAGAGTGACAGCATTTGATTCCCAAATATTTATTTACAGACGCTTTTGTCCCAACTACACTGTTAAAAATTTGATATTTTTGCTGTACACTGTTAAAAATCTGCTGCATTTTTTTGCTACGCACTCCAGCGCTTGTATAGAAAACGGTTACTTGACTGTATTAAGGAGCATTCTCATAGGTCTCAGTAGAGACATTATATACAAGCGGCGGAGTGCGTTGCAACAAAATGTAGCAGATTTCTAACAGTGTATCATCACTTCACCGCTTATATAGAAAACGATTAGTTAAATGCATTATGAAGGATTCTCATTGATAAAAATAAATATATACTGTAAAAGCGATGGAGTGACGATGCAGCAAAAGTTGCAAATTTTTAACAGTGCATTGCATTGCCAGGCATTTTTTATTATGAAATTTGATGATGATTTCCTGGAAGAATTCGATTGTACTCGTATGAGAAGTTAATAAGATTGACGAAAATTGCCCGCTCAACAAGATGCTTGGTGACTCGTTTTTGTCCAGAATCGTTTCAACCAATTATATACTGTGCTAGATGTGTCGTCATATTCATATCGAGGAATCCTACACTGTAAAAAATTTGAGACTTTTGCTATATCATCACTCTATTGCTTTTATAGAAAACGATTACTTCACCCAATTGCGAAGCATTCTCATGGGTCAAAAGAGAGATATTCTACAAAAGCAGGGGAGTGACGATGCAGCAAGAGAGTCACATTTTTTACAGTGACACTGTAATCGGAAAGCGAAATTTTAAAATGGAGGGTCAAAATCACAGTCCGGTGAAATCCAAACACCTCATTGGTCATTGAGACGCGTCCTTTTCAGAGAACAATCTCTTAACGGTAGGCGAAATGTCGCCTTACTTCTTTTTTCGAAAAAATATCGTAGCGTCAATTTGATGTAAATCTTATCTGTTTTCATTTATAATCTATTTTTCACTCTCATTTTATATAATGTCATCAAAATATCTTAATTGAGTTAATTTCGATGGTTTATCGTAAATAAGAACAGACTGTAACAATTGCTTCAAAATTACTTTACCCCTTACTCTTTTTCAAATGGAGAAACGCGTTCGTGATTTCCACCTATACCACACGACCAATGAGGTCGCTGGATCACACCTGACTGTGATTTTGGCCCTCCATCTTAAAATTTCGCAATTGGAAATGAGCGGTGGCGTATTCCATGAGGAATCTGAAACTCATTACCTATACCTGGCTGCCTTTATAAGAGAGTGACAGCATTTGATTCCCAAATATTTCTTTTACAGACGCTTTTGTCCCAATTACACTACAAAAACTTTGAGCCTTTTGCTGCATCATCAGTCCACCGCTTTTATAGAAAACGATAACTTTACTGTGTTATGGAGCATTCTCATTGGTTATAAAACACATATTCTATAAAAACTATGGTGTGACGCTGCAGCAAATGGGTCAAATTTTTAACAATGTGTCATGGAGCATTCTCATGGGTAAAAAGGAGAGATATTCAATAAAAGCGGGGGAGTGACGATACAACAAAAGGATCAAAATTTTTACAGTGTACACTGTAAAAAATTTGGCCCTTTTGCTGCATCGTCAATCCACCGCTTTTATAGAAAACGATTACTTCAGCCTATCGTGGAGAATTCTCATGGGTCAAGAGAGAGATATTCTATAAAAACGGGGGAGTGATTATGCAGCAAAAGGGTCAATTTTTTACAGTGTACACTGTTAATAAATGTAAACCTTGTTCAGTTAGGATTTCACACTTTGAAAAGATCGTGTGTCTATGTAAGTGTAACTTAAAAACATGAAAAATGAACGTTTCTAATTGGTCGATTGCTTCGAAAAGATATTGAATTTTAATGTTTAAATTTTTTAAAAAGTTCTAATCAACAGATTTTTATGAAATTTGAATGGGACCACATAGGCCCCATACGCTTTCAAACAAAAAAAGAATTATCAAAATCGGTTCATATTTACGAAAGTTATGCGTGAACAACAAATACATACAGGTCGAAATCATAACCTCCTCCTTGAAGTCGGTTAAAAATGCAGCATAGCAGCGCAAATCGTAAGGCAATTTATATAAAAAGATAACAATAATCCATACCAGGGATTAACTGAATCTGAAGTTTTAGAAAATAGGCAGGGCAGGCAGTCAGACAGACGGACGAATTAAATTACGACTATACATGTTGTGTATTTACATAATTAAGAACTCACCAAAAAACACTTAAAATACCAGTTGATTCCTGTCCCTCTTTCACTCTTTTTGGTACATTTTAACATTACACATGAACCCCAAAAATTAAGATACACAAAACAGAAAATACAAAAATAGCACATGCTTTGAAATGCTACAAACAATTTCAAACAATACGAAAATTAACCTTTTCTGAAAAAAAAAAAATCATTTTCCGAAGTCACTTTTCGTTTATACCGCGCATTTTACAGTAGAATTAACATTTTTCACATTTTGGCTAAAAATATAACATTTATTTTATACAATAATTCTGAAGTTGTATTGATATATAAACTAATAAAAAAATATCATTTTGGTTCAGGTATAGTCGAATTTAAGATTGAAATAATGAGTTTGAAAATAAAAATATTTCATTTAGATTTCGATGTAAAAATTAAAGAAATACACGTAGAATTTTTACAGCTCTGAGTGAATACTTTAGCACAACATTTACTCAATTATAGTAAATATATCGCCCTCCCCCATTTTTGTTCAGATTTTTCTAACCCTTTTACTGCTAAATATCATTTTATTATTTTTACCGATTTTTCACACAATTAGCGAGCACGTATCTCGGACAAAATAAAGTTCAAAATGTAGAATCATATAAATTTAAGGTTTAGTTAAATATACTATCACAGATCTGGGCAGCGCTCAGTGGGTAAGCTAGGTCTATACATAGTTGTTTCAGAACTGTATGTCAGAAATGCAAAGGCATGTAGAGGAGACCGAAGTACGCAAATTTTGTATTTAAATGTGGATGTGAAAATGCTTCTTTGAGGCACTACAGGGCACTGTTGTGTTCTGTGGCTAGAAACACTTCGCTAGCTTGAATCGTTATTCCCCGCATGAATTTCGAGCAACATGCATCGTTAGATCAATGTGTAGCTTTCCAACATGCATTTTATGTATGGGGTTGCGCAAGGAAGTACAGCGGCAACTCAAAAGATGTACATACAATGAGTAATAGGTAGAAATCGTCCGAATCACCGAATATTTGAATGTCTTCACCGGAAGTTGTGCACAAGTGGATAGTTTTATAGTTGGAGGAGTAATACCAGCACTGGAATATATGCACCCTTTTTTGAAGTTTTAAGCACAGTTTAGGACAGTACTTCGACAAACTCTCGAACGATCGTGCATGCTTTGAATGTGAGCAAACTCCTTACGCAGTCCTATACATGAAATGCATGTCAAAGAAGAATGAGAATTGAGAGCTGGGACAGTTTAGAAAAGTCTACTGATCGCACTTTGGTACTTTCATGATGTATCATATCTGGTTTATTGGCGTGAAGCAGGAATAGGTGTTTGTACCACCGCCTTCTGGAAAGCACACTGTCTCATAGTATCGAATACAGGGGGTGAGATCTGATTGTGAATCAAATGATGAATTTTAAATATAGCTTTCCTAGATGTTAATTTTTCATCCCCACATAAACTTTGACAAGTAGAAGAAAATGTCATGAATATATATATCATGGTCATAGTGAGAGAAGCTCTGTACATCGAGTGACTGCAGGTACTTTGCAATATTGGGAGGAAAACGTAACATCTACATTCTCTCCGAATTTCTCTTTCATGAGTTCTATGTTTCTTCGTCCTGACCACTGACTTAAAAGCAGGAGGCTCTGTTCGTTGACTATGGACGCTATAATTTTTTTAAGTACTCACAATCAGTGTCTCGTATTCTTTTCTAACTTTGAGCACGCTATAAAATCGTTGTCATAACACATTTCTTCTAGCTCTTGTTGGAATTTAGACCCTAATTCACGTTTTTGTTCCTGGGTGATAAAGAACACTAGCCCAACCAACTTTAAAGTGGTGTTTATAGTTAACAGCATAATATACGAAGGGCTAGATATATTCTTACTTTTGACTCTTCAAGGTTCTTTAGAATACATATTCATATGTATACCCACTCTTATCTGTATTGAGAACTGAAGAAAGAGAACACATGTTTTCTATTATTTTTTTATATATCACTGCAGAAAGTGTCTATGATTGGCTGGATGAGTAAGATCCATGAAGACATCCTTCCTTGTTACAATGTGGATCACTTTACGGCTTTTGATTTGATATTCTTTTTTGAAATAGGATATGAAACTATGATGTTTTGAAGCTTTTGAAATCCGCTTCAGTAGCTTTGTCTCACATTCGGAGGTATCTATCATGAACATTGGCCTTGTATTGTGGACGGTGTTTCAAAACTTTATCTTGCATGTATAGCACAATATTCCTCCTGCTTTTGAACTGTGTTGCCATCATTCTCCAAATACGGTCGTCATCGCGTAATCACCTTGTGGTTTGTAACTTTCCTAGAGTGTTTCTTGGCTGCTTTTAGCAAGTGAGCACACGTGCCTACATTTGTAGATTGAGTTTAAAATTTGTTGGGGTACATTTTATCCCTGTGTGTATCCCAGTACATCCCCTTCACCTGATCGTATGCTTCAAAACCTTTTTTCATTGTTTCCACAGAAACCCCAGAATTTTCTCTCCTTTTCTTTCTTGATAATAGATTCGTGCAAAGAATCATCTTCTAATTCATTATCTCTTATTTCTTTAGAGATTTCTGCATCTATAGGCGCATAGAATTCGCTTTCGATCATTACTTTGACTGTCTAAAAAATTCGTCGATTGTTCTCTTTTTTTTCTGTAGTGGTAACTTTTCCATCTACTAAGGAATCACCAAAATGGAACAGTATGTTAGCAATAATTGTTTTATCGGAGTTAGTTAAAACCTCAATAGTCACCCGACAACGTCTCCAGAACTGGGCCCGACTTCGCATGTGACATAGGTACCTTCTATCTCTCTGAACCAGTGAACCTGGAAAACAAGCCATACGTACTGCTATAATTCACCATGGAATTCACCTAAGGAACCTGCCCCGTTACGCTCTCTTTTCATCCCGTAGAACCAGTCGAGGAGTTAGTTTTTGATCTTACACTCAATCTACCAATTAATGTGTATGAGCAACGACTTTGATACAGTTTTTTCTCATAAATATAAGCAAAAAAATTTAAAAAATACTGTAACATGAATTGGAACATATGTTGAAACGATTGATATACAAATGGTAATTTTATTTAGTTTTCTACTCAACACGGTGAGATCTTTCTAATGATACCACTCTTGTCAAAAAAAGCAAGTAAACTTTTTGCACTTCCCTAGCCAGAATAAAGACTTCCCATTTTCATTGTGACTAAAACAACAATGATCAGTCAAATTAACATAAAAAATACTGTTTCTTATATATTTGTAATATTTATTATATTTCAATCTTTATTCGTAAAAGGAAATATACCTCATGTAAATATATATATATATATATATATATATATATATATATATATATATATATACAGGGTGTCCAGCAAATAACACTTTGATTTCAAAATTAAATTTCTCAAAAATAAAGATTGATAGAATTATGCTGTAAACGGTTTGTTTTTTAGGTAAGCTGTAAAAATCTTATACAGAAGTTTCGAACGGTGAATATTTTGAAAAGATTGTGTTCTGATTGCAAAGAATGCTTTGATTTGACATTTTTCTTGTTTTAGATTGCTTGCTGAGAATGAGTTTTTTGGCTTAAAGTGCCATAGTTCAAGGTTTTTGGAATTAAATTTTTTAAATTTCGAAATTCAAGAAATTTAGTTCGAAATATTGTTAAACTATGGCACTATAAGCCAAAAAACTCATTCTCATCAAGCAATCTAAAACAAGAAAAATGTCCAAATCAAAGTATTCTTTGCAATCAGAACACAGTCGTTTAAAAATATTCATCGTTCGAAACTTCTGCATAAGATTTTTACAGCTTACCTAATAGAAAAACTGTTTACAGCATAATTCTATCAATCTTTGTCTTTGAGAAATTTAATTTTGAAATCAGGGTGTTATTTGCTGGACACCCTGTATAAGTTCTATTTGATTCTTACATCCTCAAAAACAATTTTCTCATATATACAGAAATAATAATTTAAAAATTCTATTCCTATCTTAGACTAAAAATTTATTCTTAAAATATATTTACACGATCCGAAATGTCGAAAATGAAATAAAATTTATCGTAAAAATTCTACTGGATTAATGTAATTTTTTCTACCCCATTTTCTTCTATGAAAAGCGAGAAAAACTGTAAAAGTTTGCAAAACTATTTATTATACGAGGAAATCCTTTTGCAAAAATAAGCCTTTTTTTTTAAACATAAAAAAATATGAAGAAATCTTTTGTGGTATTTTCAATGCACTTCTTCAGAATGAATTCCTACTTTTGCAAAACGAAGATTTTAGACGTAGTAAATATGATATCTGGAACAGAAACGTATAATTTAAAATCATATTTTAAACAAAGATGTTTGAAGATAAGAACAAAAATATTTTAAGTAATACTTTGATTACATCTAGAAACAATTTATCTAATGTCATTAAAAATTTAGTATATGTATTTAATGTACACTTGTAACTGAAGATAATTTAGTACCGTAATATCGGGTGTATAAGCCGCGGATCAAAGAATTCTTTTTCGACCCAGAACTTTTTAAGAAACAAATGTAACTACTTAGATCGACGTAAATATTTGTCTTCAATCACTAAATAAGATTTCTGGGTCCAAAAAGAATTGTTTGATCAGCGGCTTATACACCCGAAATTACGGAAGTTTCTCTGAATTATTTTTAAGATAATATATATATTTTTAAATGAACCATGTGATCCAAAAGTAACCGTCAAACTGAAAATTCAATAACTTCAAAAGTACATTCTAAGTAATTTAGAGTAGAAAAAATAATCTAATATAATGACAGAAATTTTGCGATTAAGTAATATTAGGATTTCCTCTGGAAATTTTTAATCAATCAGGTGTATTTATTAAAGAGGATTTCACATCAAAATACATTTTTAGAGAAGATTCTTGTCTTAACTTTTAACTGATATTTAACTGATTACTTCATTGATAACGATCTCTCAGACCCCTGCGTTTTTTTAGTTTTCAGTTTAACTATAAATGCTTGCGAAATTTGTTTCATTTGGAGCACTGGTGCTATTCAGGTATTATATTGGTCCTATACTGGTCAGGTGAATTTTAATTAAATTAGTTCTTTACATAAAATGTTATAGGCCCTAAAAAATTAATGTGTAAATTTACACACATAAACAGGTAAATCGATGATACAAATATGATTTGTCTATGTGTAAACTGCCAAAATACACGCCTAATATATAAATTTTAAAATACACATTTTAATATGTGATTTGATGATAAGTCTAAATGTGTAAGAGTTAACTTACTCTTGAAATACACACTTCAGTGTGTAAATTGCAGAGAAATACACATATTTCTGTGTAATACTTTTACACCATGTATCTGTGCAATATTCTGTATTTGCACACACCTTTGTGTATTATGGAAAAACACATAATGTTCTGCAATCAGTAAAATACCCATTACTCTTTTCAATATGCAAAATACACGTATTTGTGTAATATTCTGTTTTTACACATATATCTGCATAACATCCAAAACACATGTTTTTGTGTAGTATTTAAAATACACAGATTTTTGTGTACATAGTTTTATTTTATACTGTGGTGTGTAAAATGTGAATTAAGGGTTTTTATGATCGCAAAACAAAATTGCATGAAGAACAAATTCATATATTTGGTGTGTTCTTTCTTCCTAACAGATTTGTAGTCTGAAAATAAGACCAGAAACCACTGTACGCTCAGAATAAAGAAACAATATATATTTCTTCTGTAATTGGATTTGCTGCAAACATTTGCCTTTTTTGGCCTATGTCAACGCTATTTCTACTGATATCAAATCACTTATTTTTAAAGTTTTTGTATTTGTTGCTTGTAGCTTTTGAAGGTAATATGTTTATAAAAGTCTTCAATGCATACTATTTTTTTTAATTTTTTTCATCTAAGGATCACAAACGAATGAACATGAATCGAAATCTGTTAAAAGGCTTCTTTTGTCATCGGTAGAGATCTAATTAAGAAAACTATAGCATGTAAAAGTATGAAAACTCGTGGTTTTATAATAAAATATATTATAAACATACTGAAACGGAGTTTAAATCGAATAAATATTTTCAATAATATCTAATGTTTAAACTGCAAATATTTACTTGAATATTAGAATATGTTATTTTAAAATGTAAAAAAATGATTTAAAACACAAAAATAATAAATTCTATTTTCCACATTTGCAATAAGCGGAAAATTATACATTTCTAATCCATATTGTCAATTTTCAAGTACTAAATTGTATGATAAACTTACCTTTGTAAAAAATCTGTTTTGGGCTATTTCCAACCGTTTTAATTTCACAAAATTCAATTTAGCGATATTGATCTGAAATTGTTCAAGTGATCAAGAAAACTTTGATATGAAGGATTAACTAAGTATCATCGTATGTTGAGATATCTTAGAACAAATGTGGCAAAAATAGATAAGTTGGACGACATCAGCAATAAGTAAGACCACCTGTTAATGCTCACTGTATAGGTAATTTTGACTTTTGTATGTGTTGTAGATATGCAACACGGTGATACAAAAATATAATTAATTTTACTTCAGGGTTTAACTGCAGCAAACTCCGTACTTAAATCATTTTTTTTTGTTATTAAAAAATAACTTTAATAATCGATTGCCAAAATTATATTTTTATTTATAAAATTATATATTAAAAAACAATAATAACTCTTGCTATCTATGATTATTATTTTTTAAAACAAAGGTCATTTATTGTTTATGTCACACATCTGACCAGCTACTCTATTTCAGGTAGAGATCTGCACGGACCTTATTTTTGAAGACTCGGGTCGGGCTGGGCTCGATCATTAATTTTTTTATGGAGTATCGGGCCATAATAAACGTATTTTTTCCGTACGAAGCCGAGACTGATTTCATTCTTTCTAGTCTTCATGGACCAAAATAATCAGTTCCTGATGAATTGTTTCGTATGAAAATCCTTTTCTCGAGATTGCCAAGTCTTTTCTTAAATAAGTAAAATTTGGCTTGGTCCAAAAATTTTCGCAAAAAAGTCATATTCTTTTAAGTCGTCATTATTCTGCAATTAAACATTAGAATTTATTTTTTAAAGAATCGTAGCTAGCTTATTATAATAGAATTAAACACATGTAAAAAAAAAATGATGACGGAATTTTCTTTTAAACTGAAAACTGTAAATCTCTTTTAAACTGTTCATACATGCAAAGTGAATACAACAATACGAGAGAAAAAAATATATTAAACATTTAAATCTGCTAAGAAAGTGACGTATTTTTTTCTTTCCAATGCGATTCCGTCTTAAAAGATTTTACTTTTACCATATACCATTTTTTAGAATTTTATGTCCCCATTACACGGAGTATCAGTTAATAATACTAATGATAACAGAAATATTTACATACAACAAAGGTTCATTAAAAGCATAAATATCTTAGCCTATGGCACTTCTGCATAAATGGAGATTATCCGGGAATGGTTATCAACGGGGCACACTCCCACCAGAAATAAAAAAGAAAGAAAATTTCCTTATTCATGGCAGTAATTTTGAATGAAAAGGGCGTTTAAATAAAGTAAAATTTCCTATAAAATTTTACTGGTGAAAGACTGCTCCGTTAGTAATCAGGCTCTGGAGATTATAATCATGAAAAAAAAGACTAAGATAAGTTTTTTTGGTCTGAACTCTTCCGTAAGGGTAAAGATAAATGTTCTGTAGAAATTCTCTCGGGCCGAGCCGGGTTCGGGCCGAATTTCTAACTTTTTTCCGGCCCGGGCCGAGCTCGGACCAAGATTTTAACTTTTGGGCCGGACCGGGCTCGGGTCGAAATTTTAACTTTTTCGCCGGGCTCGGGCCTGGAAATTTCGGCCCGTACAGACCTGAAACTTTCAGGTCTAATATGAAAGTTTTTGTACGATTTCCCGAGAACCTACGTCTGTTCTCAGGGCCAGTATCACTCTCATATCATCATAAAATAATACAAACGAGTTTAAGAGAATACTAGGATTTTAAATTAAATGTGGTAAACGTTTTCCCACAGAATAGTCTGTTAGAAATCCATATAATAGTACTTATTTTTATCGGACACAGTTAAAAATAAAGTAGGAATCCTATTTAATCACTTTTTTATGTAAAAGAAACATAAAATTTCAAATCGCAAACACCAAATAAAGCCACATATTGATATATTATTATTATTTTATTTACGAGATTAGAGAATAATTATAAATATCAAGCCTCATTTTAACCGTCCACCTACCAGCCGGGTCCGACGGATCCATTAGAGAAATTGGTTTAAGTGCAGTAAAATCCAGTTGAATGTAATAAAATTAAGAAATTCGTTTGTAAACTCTTTTAGATCTAAATATGTAAAAATCTCAAAACATTTCAAAAGAATATTGAATAAAAACTAATGAACTTTAATTGTGGTTGAATGCATTGTTATAATTTTTGTACGCTGTTTTTTCTTTTCTTTTTTTCCCTGGTTAATCCGATTATTTTCTGATAGTGTATATGATATAAATATTTTGAAATTCCTCTCGCTAAAATTATTCAAAAAATAAAATAATAAAAGTTTCTAGAATAAAAAAATAAGTAGTAAAACAGAATTCTAATATTTCAGCTTCATTCCTTTTGATATATGCATTATTCATAAACAGTTATTTATTTTAACAAAGTCATTGTAATTTAAAGAAAAGCAAACGGAGAAAATAATATTTTTCATACATGTTTTTCACTCATGCCATTTTTTGAAGTAATCCATTGTTGTTTGTAGAACAAAATCCATAAATGTTTATAGAACAAAAATACTCGAATAAGAATTACAAATGCAGTGACATGAATCCTTTTAAACATGCCAAAAGCAATGGTAAATTTTCCGGACGTAATTTGCCTAAGGCAACGACATTGAAGTACTTTTGTAATATTTCCTGGTTTAGTTTTTAAATTTTGACAGACATGTACATAAAACGGCTATTTTTATTCAGCAAATGTTTTCTGCGTATTCCAAAGATCAAATGAACTCTGATGTCTCTTGTTTGAAAGTCGTCTGCGGTTTTTTCGGGGCCAACATGGGAGATGCACAAGTGAAAGTTATAAAGCAAACAATGCATATATTACTAAATTTTGAAGTTTATCACTTGCTCATTCAAAACAGAAGGCTTAAGATTAACAGAATTTTTTGTTTGCAACCGCAGAAATGTTACTGCCAATGATCTCCAAAAATTTTCTATTTCATCTATATCTAAAACGACATATGATCATCGACAAAAATCCCTATAAAAGATAAATTGCATACGTATATCTCGAAACATTTTTACATTCTTCTATTTTTACAAGAAAAATTACTGGATTTGTGAAAATTTTCGAATTCCGATTTTGGACGGATTTACACGTTTTGAGAGCCTACACAAGTCACTGAAAAAAGATCCGGATGATAATGTTAAGTCTATGGAAGCGTTATTTTCAAATATCTCGCTCAAAATTTAATATTTTTGAAAGACTTTTTGCATACGATAGCTGAGGAACAGCTATTTTTCCACATTCACATGCTTGTATGAGTTTATCAAGAGATAAAAACTTACACATTAGATTTCACAAGTTGATACATATAAAAAAAAAGATATTTTTTTCAAAATGTGTAAATTAAATGACAAGTATGCATTTAAAAAAATTGCACACTTCTGTGTGCACAGATAATTAAGTTTGAATTAGAACAACTCACAATTTTTTGTAAATGTACGCATTTTTTGACGTTTACACACTTGTCTGAGTTTTTCAAGTGATAACAAATTACACACTTTCATAAGCTAAATACACATAAAAACTAGTAAATTTCAGAAAAAAATGTGTACATTTCACAACAGGAGTGTAATTTTAGAAATTTACACATATACACGGGTGCATTTAGCTAATTTACACACTTATTTTTTGAGTGTACATAAACAATATTCTATGAATTAATGGAGTGTGATTCACTTTTCAATCAAGTGGCCTCGCACACCGCTCACAGTAGCTATCCAACAAAATTTGCCACCGCAATTAATAATTAACCTATTCTCAATGAGCATCAATTATTCTCGTTTAATATTTTAAAACCTTTTTAAATATATTTAATTTGTTATTTAAACTTAGTAGCCCTGTGATTAGATTTAAAAAATTTAAACAACTTTTCATAGTAACCCTTTACTTACAGAATTGTTTATCAAGAAATTGCTTAATGTATAAAGAAATTGCTTAAGTATATACTGGAATTTTTAAATTATAATAATGTGGAACTAAATAAATCGGTACTCATAAATTTTTGTAAAACATTTACAAAAATAATCAGATGTATAGCCAAGAGTACTCTAATGGAATTATGACAATTCTTATAAAAGCAATGTATTTAAATATATTATGATCTTCTGTGTAAATGGAAAAGCTTTTGCAGTTGAGGATATTTCTTATAACTTAAAAAGAAAAAGAAAATCTATACCTATTAAAATTTCCATTTATTGAAAACATTTAGCTTTGACTGCTTCTCTACAATGCCTAAATTTCATCGAGCAGAGTATATTATGTGGAAAGAAAAATAAACTTTTATTAACACACAGAGTAAATAAATTTTATATTAATTTTTCTTTAATGCTGCTTAAAAGTAACGTCAGTGCATAAAGGGTTATAGTATTTTGCCCACATTATACGACACTTATTCGTGCCGTCCTCACGATTGGGTTAATTAGTTCGGGCAATTTCGCTCATTTTCAAAGTCCTAGTTCCATTAAACTTTAAATTTTATAAATTCAACATGCATGCAACACAATAAAATTTGATGAACCATATATAAAAGTAATTTTCAAACAAATAAGTTAGAATACATCTTTCTGGTTGAACGCAACACTAATCTTAAATAATTTATTACGGATAGTTGAAACTAAAGATTTTTGATGATTTGGCAATTACAGTAGATTTCATTGTTCAATGTATTCTGTAGTGGGAAGTCAGTAATTGCGGAAATTCGATAGAACAAAGTACGTGTGAAATTTATTAACAATTATTAGAAGGATAAAATTTTTAAAATTTTAATCAATGTAATAGTTTATTTCCTATCATATATATATAATACTAATATATTCTATATGACCTGATTTTAAAGAAATGGTTTTGGCAATGCATTTTCTTAAATTACGTGTAAGAAATAGTTTTCTCAATATAATTTTGATTAAAAGATATCATAAATGTTCCTTAATTATATATACCACTGAAGAACTTTTACCTAGCAATAGGAAAAAAGCGTACGGATTAATACAGAAGTTCAAAAAACATTAATGAAGAAGTATATAGATTTAGCCGAAGAAATGTTTGCCACTACATACATAAATCTGCTTATAACGATCATCTCCTACATATTGCAAGAGTGTCGAGTTTTAATGTTTCGTTCATGTGACGAAACTCTATTCGTCTCTGTGCTCTGTCTGTCAGTCCCTCACAGAGTCCGTACACAAAGACTGTATAAGTCAGAGACTTCAAATTATGTGTAATTACAGCTGAAAACCCTGTGTCACGTGAGAAATCATAAAATTTTGAAACGTTTAAAATTTTTATAAAATTGATTTTCTCAATGTCATCGGTTCATTTTTACAATTTAAATCTTAAAAAAGAACTTTAATTTCAATGTATTGTGCGTAGGTATCGTTACTTGAAGGTAAAGCAACTCGCTAGTTAACAGAAGATTATTAGTTCGATCCCTGGTGCTGGAAATTGAACTTTTCTTAACACATTAATGGCCAAATTATTTTCTTCATTAAAAATGAAAATTTGGGTTTCCCACCACTTTTAAAAGACGAATAACTTTTACCTTAATTTATTGAGGAATTTATCTGGTAAAAAATAGTGCTTATTTATCTTTCTATTTACTGGTGTGAAAAGAGCTTTATTTTCTTTTTTATAATCGTCCCTAAAAAGGGACGCTAGTCACTAATGGGTTAAGATAGATAGATTTAAGCCTAGAAAGCTACCTGGGGTTTATATTTCTTGCTTTTTTTGATAAATTGTTTTTGATATTGTAAATAGCATTTTTATTTAGGGGTACAGCTGTAACTTTCGTTTGTTTCGTTGTGCTTTCTATTCGTAACTTTTAAGCAAAGCAACATGTTTGTTTATATCTTTTGTTCTATGAATTGGAATTTGATTTTTAATAATTATCTTTTCGACCATATATTTCGTTTTCGACTCTATCTCTTTGAAAATTCTGGTTCAAAATGCACTATTTGACTGCATTTTTAAAAAATGTATTCTGCCTTTATTAAAAAAAATTACCATTACGGCACATTATATAGAATCTAAGTAAGAGAACCTGCCAAGTGCATGCATTGGAGAGTAAAAATGAAGTTTAAAATTAATCGGAAAGTAAGCAATTTGTTATTTGGATACAACCTGAAAATTTCCAGCACGGTCGATTCGGACAATTTGGTTCAAAATACCTACTTTGACTGTATTTTTTAAAATATATTCTGCATTCATGAAAAAATCGACCAATATGGCACATTATATAGCTTCTAAATAAGAGAAACTTCCAAATGGATGTGTTTGAAAGCAAAAATGAATTTAAAAATGGGTCGTAAAGTGATGGGATATCATTACTTTAAATTGCAGTTTAGATTTCTGGACACCTTTAGTACGTATTTTTTTCTTCGACTCCTAAGATTTTTTTTTATTTTTATACTATACGAAGTGGTCTTGTAAAAAACTTGTAGGTCTTGTGAAATACTTGTATTATCGAGAAGATATATAGAAATTCAACCGGATTTGATATTCTGTGAATTGACGAAGTTGCGGATTTTTTTCTCCTTCAACACCCCCCTCCTGCTCTTTGTTTTGGTTTTTATTTTATTTATTTATTTATTTATTTATTTGCGTTAAGAGTTTGTCCAATCAAAAACTTTTTAATAAAAAGTTGTACATAAAATAAAATAATTGGATTTGATACCTTGGAAATTGACGAAGTTATGTTTTTTTCTCCCTAAAACCCTATTTTTTTTACCCCTTGAGCCCATTTTAAATTTTATGAAAAAGCCTCTCATTCCCAAATTTTCGGCCTTTTTTTAGAAGTAATAACAATTTTAAGCTGATCCATATCTATTTTAACTAAGAAGTTATGGCGTTTTTTTTTTCATTTACCACAAATCCCCTGCCAATTCCAACCCCCTTGGTCCGATTTTGCCCATTAATGAACTTAAACAAGATTTTATCCCCTTGATTTTATGTATCAGTCTGAAAGATATTTGTGCAAAAGTATGGTAGTTATCGTATAAAAAGGTGAAACAGAAGGATAGATAGATAAAGTTTTTTACTGAGGTTGGTTTTGGGTTATTGGAGTCATGATCGGTGTAGATCTGCAAACATTTTTTGGAAATTCCAACATAGGAGAGAATGTAATAGGTAGATATCATATGAAATCTACCTAATATTTATCAGTAGAGAAGTTAATTTCAAAGACGAATTATGTTACCAAGAAACAATCCAATGAAATAACTGGAATCATTTGAATTGAATTATTCCAAAAATATGTTTATCAAAGGCAACATCTTCTGTCGTAAAGATACTATCTCATTATTCCTATTCAATAAGTATATCAACATTTTATTTAATTATTGCATAGTTTTTAGGCATTAACTTGAATTTGGCGGAAATTACATTGAATATTTATGATTTCAAAGTAATTATCGCAAATGAACTGTTTATTCCTTGCCATTATATATTCAAAGGTACAATTACACTTTTGATACATTTTAATAAAATTTAACGCATATAGCCAGACTTCTAAAATAAGTGTTTATTAGTATTAAAATTATAGTGCATTATCGTATGACAATGACAGCTGGCATCTTAGAGACAAAATTTGGAAATCTTTGAAACTAACGAAAGAATATTGTGATCGTTAAAGCTTAGTTCTAGGTTGTCACTTAATAGCATTCATTGTTCCCTATCAATTACTAAAGTTGTAGAAAAAGAAAAGTGTACATACTAACTCTGATGCACATCATCGTCTAAAAATCCGAATGATATCAGTCGGTTAATAATAACTTCTACCAATCATCCCTCTACTTACATTTTTCCATAAGGTCGTCTATATACTACCTCTGACAATAAAGTTCGATGAATAGTCCTGTAACATTAATGTATATGAAATAATAACGAAAGTTACCATACCACCCTTCGAAATAGTCATCTCCCATAACTATGCACCGCTGAGATCTGCTATACATGTCCTGGGAAATTCGCAAGAAATCTTCTTTCGGGAAGGAGTTAAAAGCTTCGTCACGTTTCGTTGGATGTCAGCAGTAGGGTCAAATCTATTTCAAATAGAGTTTGAGTTTGAAAATGGGAAGAAGTCTGGGGGATTGAGAACTGGCAAGTATGGTGGATGTTCAATATGCACCACCCCTTATGAATTTATTTCGGTGTCTTGCAAAGCTTAAAACCAAACTTTAAAGTGATCTTTTTTTCGTTCATTTTCCTGTTCTCAGTTAAGAACAGACACACTTAGTAAAGCACGTCTTACAAAGAACATAAGCGACACTCAACTGATCAACAGTGGGGGAAGATGGTCAACACTTGGCTCTATACAGGTGCATTGTTTTGTTTCCTGAGTGTTGCCAGATCGGCCGTTCTGAATTCATTCACCAAACTTTATTGTCAGAGGTAGTATATAAATTGCACTAGACATTTAAATCTTAAATTATGAGTTCTATTATGATACAGTTTTTGTATTTTTTTATACATATTACCTTCGGACTACCCATCCTACTAAACGAAAGTCATTCGGAAAAGGGGTTTAGGATTTTTGCTAATTTAAAGTTTAGAAATCCTAACCTTTATTACTTTTTATGCGTTACAGACTATATTGCAGAAAGGTTATTAAACAAATCAAAAACTGCTTTATGGAATGTACTATAGTTTTGAATTCGAATATTTAATGTCTTTAGATATTGATTTATGTTTAAAAATATCATATGTTACAATTCATATTTTTTTTTCAAATTAATTCATAGTATGCAATTTTTTAAAATAAGTTTTATAAAAATACATGCAATTTTTAAAAGAAAGGTTTTTTTTTTTAATTTTCATTTAAGGAGATCCGAAAATAACAAGTCACATCATCAAGTAGTTTTTAAATGATGTTTAACCATCTGCACAGATATATGCTGCAGAGATTCAAAATGAACTTAACATTATATTTTTCAAATATTAAATATAAATAATACTTTATAAAATTCACCATAGAATAAAAATCAATGCAGGATAGATTTCGAGCTAAAACAATAACAGCTAGTCATGAGCTGAAGCAGACACATTCCACAAGAAAACAATGTCAAAGATGAACTGAAAGATAGAGGGAGGAGAAGTTCAACTTTCATATTATTTTCTAACGGACAAGTGCCTGCTTCAGTTGATGACGAGCTGTTATTGTTTTGACTCGAAACGCGTATTGCATAGTTTTTTTATATTTTATGGTAAATTATACAAAGTGTGTTATTTTAATTATTACTTATCACCAGTTTATTCGGTGATTTTTCTCTATTAAATGTACATAATTCCTAAACTACTTCATCGAATTTCTTCATGTTTGGTATCCTAATGTAAGGTTTTACAATGATTTCAAATATTGTGTCAGAATCAGGTGTCAATATTGAACATTTTAAAGCTTCTTATAATTTCTGTGTGTATGCAACCTCCCAAATAAAATGTGCGTATGGAATAATTTCTAAATGTTATTACTAATCAATGTATAGAAGTTGTTATTTATATAATGATTTTCAAAAGACTTTAGTGTCGCGGTATATTCGTTTTCGCCTACATGGCAAAGGAAAAAGACATCCTGTATACTTTAAACGGCACTCAAAATTGCACACTGTTGCATTTTCTTTTTTTTTAATTTACGCTATAGTAATTATTTTAATAATACTTATTTGTATATTTTGTGCTAGCTATGAACAACAAAATCAAAGGTTTTCATAGGACAAATTCTTTTATAATTTCACAAAATTTAAAAACAGTCATTTTTGTTTTTATAACAGTTTCAAATTATGTTAATTTTAAAGCTCAATTATACAAAAATTCCATTTAGTAAGAGTCTAATGCAGACGTTCTACCTGAAATATCTTTCATCTAGTCACATTAAATACCAATCGGTTAGTATTACACTACAGCAGTTTTATATTCTTCTACTGGAAAATAATTTTGGAAACATTTAACATAGAAAGTTCATGTATGAAGCTGAACTTTCCATCAATAAATTTTAGTTGTTATTAAAGCCATACGAAAGAAAAAGTTATAGATATGTATCTTATACTATAATGCGAGCAAAAATTGTGTGTGTGTGTGTGTAAATTTTATCTCAAAAACGGCTCTAACGATTTTCGCAAAAATTTGCATTTTACCATTTTCGGGCACAAGAAGACCATTGGGCTAGGTCACATGTTCGAGAAAATTCGATTATTGGGTCATTTTGGGTCATAATGGGTCAGGATCAAGCTCTTTATATCTAGAGAACGGCTGGATCGATTTTAAGGAAATTTTGTATCTAATCGTTTTTTAGCACGAGAAAACTATTGGGTTGGGTCACATGTTCGAAAAATTTCGATTAATAAGTCATTTTTGGGTCATTATGGGTCAAGCCATTTTTATCTAAAAAACGTTTCTAACGATTTTGACCAAATTTTATATTTTATCGTTTTGGATTACAAGAAGACCATTGGATTAGGTAACATGTTCGAGAAAATTCGGATAGTGGGTCATTTTTGGGGTCATTGTGGGTCATGCTATTTTTATCTAGAGATTTTCTCAAGCAATTTTGACTAAAAATTGCATTCTATGGTTTTCGGGCACGAGAAAAATATTGGGCTAGGTTACATGTTCGAGAAAATAATTTAATGGGTCATATTGGGTCATTAAGGGTCTGGGTCAAGTTATTTATATTTAAAGAACGGCAGAATCAATTTCATCGAAATTTTGCCTATATTAGTTTTATGACATGAGAAAGCTAATGGGCTAAGTCACACGATCGAGAGATTTCGATTATAAGAGTCATTTGTGGGCCACGATGGGTCATAATGGATCATGGTCAAGCTATATCTAAATAACAGGTGATTCGATTTTAACGAAATTTTGTATACAACATTTTTTTGGCATGAGAAAACTATTGGGCTAGGTCTCATGTTCGAGAAATTTAGATTACTGGATCATAAAGGGTCTGGGTCAAGCTATTTATATTTAAAAAACGGTAAGATCGATTTTAACGAAATTTTGTATACAGCATTTTTTTGGCACGATAAAACTATTGGGCTGGGTCATATGTTTGAAAAATTCAGATAAGTGTTTCTTTATTGGGTCATACAGGTCAAACCAATTTTATCTAAAAAAAGGCTATAACGATTACCACAAACTAAAATGTCCAAATTTTGTATTCCACAGTTTTGGATTACAAGAACACCATTGGATTAAGTCACGTGTTAGAGAAAATTCTTTTAGTGGATCATTTTTGGGTCATTGTGGGTCACGCTAATTGTATCTTGAAAATGACTTGCTCGATTTTGACTAAATTTTGTATTCTATAGTTTTCGGACATAAGAAAATCATTGGGCTAGGTCACATGTTCGAGAAAATTCGAGTAATGGGTCATTTTGGATTATAATGGATCAGGGTCGAGCGAATTATATCTAAAAAACGGCTCAATCGATTTTAGCAAAATTTTGTAACCAAACAATGTTTTACGGCAAGAAAAAAATATTGGACAAGGTTACATGTTTGACAGATTTTGATTATAGGGGTCATGAAGGGTCACCATAATTTTATCTAGAAAACAGCTCTCACTATTTTTGACTAATGTATCGATGCATTACATCCCTGATTTTTAACTCCGTTTTTATGTAGTATTATATGTCAACTTTTACACTGTTTGTATTTTAACTTTTATTCTCAACTTTTACAGTTTTAATTGACACTGAGTGTCTTTTAGCTATGTCTTTGTTTTATAATTACTGTTTTTACTTGGGTTTTTTTAGTACTGTCAACTAATTTATCTCTCTTGGTTTTCTCTCTTCGACTTTGTCTTGGCGCAGCATGTCCTAATGAGGACCTTGCGCCATAAAACCCAAATCAACCAACCAACCAACCAACCACTATTTTGACTATACTTTGTATTATATTGTTTTCGGGCAAGAAAAAACATTAGGCTCGGACGCATGTTTGAAAATTCGAATTAATGGGTGATTTTGTTTAAGTCGTAATGTGCCAGGGTCATTCTAATTACAGTAGAACCCCTCAAATCCGGACCCCGATAATCCGGATCGATTTGGTCATTTTTTTTCCAAGCTTGAGGAACATTTTTGCCGATTTCTATAACACTAACTTGTTTCATCGTCATATTTTGAATAAAAAAAACTTTTTCTGAAATTTTTTCGACTTTTTTATTACAAAGTAGACATTTTTCTGTCTGTAAATATTCAATAAGTTTAACATAAAAGTGATTTTGTGTAAGTATGCTTAATTTTATTTCATTTTTTCCTAAGTCTCCGGATAATCCGGATTTTCGATAATCCGGATTGGGTCTGGTCCCAATTAATCCGAATTATCGGGGTTTTACTGTAAATTTAACCAACGACTCAATCAATTTTAACTAAAATTTTAATCGAAACGTATTTTCGCACAAGACGGCCTGTGGCCTTAGTCGCATATTAGAAAAAAATTGATTAGTGAGTCATTTGTGGATCTCTGTGCGTCACGCTAACTTTAACAGGAAAATAGCTTTCATGATTTTGACTAAAGCTTGTATTATATCTTTTTCGGGTACGGGAATATTATAAAATAAATTATTTATAGCAATAATGGAGCGAGAATTTCATTTTTTATAAAATTTAATACAGAGGTTACTTTAACCGAGCATGGCTCGGTGTTCCCCGGTAGTATATATAGTTATAGTACCGCAATTTTCAATTTTTTTAAAGAAAATTTAAATTTGAAATACTTTTAATGTACGTGAAAAAAGTTTTTAAATGTTTTATTTATTTATTTATTTATTTATTTATATTTATACATTTGTTGTTTTGTATGTTGTTGATGAGTAGGTGTTTTAAAATGCTATTAATAAAACAAGTCATTTACATTTTTCGAGTACTAGGTTTGATTTAATAGTATTTGATAGAATATATTTAAATACTTTGTAATTGAAATGAATTTTTTTATTTTTCATTATGCATTGAGGAATTGCTTTTATTTCCTTTTAGATTAAAATCATATGGAAATTAATTTATAAATATTTTGCAGATTTCATTAATATAATTGTATGTATAATTTATAAGCATATGTACTCTCATGTATAATTTAGTATTTTAATTTGAGTTTGCGAAGATTTCTCCGTAAAATGTGGGCGATTAAGCATAAAAAATTTTAATTATTATTCTGATTTTTATTTGACTAATGAATTATGAATTTGTAGTTTTGATCACTATCTTATTCTTAATCAATTCCCAAGCTTTAGATTTGCACTTTTTTGAACAAGATTTCAAAAAAGTATGATAGATTAGGCTAGAAGCAATATTTCATAATTTTATTTATCCGCAAATGTTGTTTCCTTTTTATTTAAGAATTTTTTCAAATTTTGGGGAAGTAATAAATATTAGAAGAAATACATTTCTCTTGTGTAATGTTCATTCGATTAAACCTACATATAAATTAAGGTAAAGTCTGTTTTAAAAGTTTAAACTAAACAAGAAAATGCAATTTATTGAATAAAAATGCAAATTTAAACAAAAACGTATTATTAACTAATTGGATTGGGGAAATTAAATAAATCATGTAAAAACGAATACATGGATATATTATTAAAACTTTAATAAAAAAAATTACTATAAAGTGTCCCAAAGGTTTAATTAACTAATTGGATTGGGGAAATTATTTAAATAAATTATGTAAAAACGAACATCTATACTAATAAAAGAACAAAACGCTCTGTCTGTGTGTGTGTCTGTGTGTGCACGGCCAGACTTAGTCCGGTCGTGGTGTGTGTGTCTGTGTGTCTGCGATGGCTAGCAAAATCTACAGCACGTACGAAGCTCAAAAATTTTTTTAGAGTAGCCCAATATCTCTCCTGATGCACCTGAAGCTCAGAATTTCAAAATTCTATTTATTAACTGAGTAATTAATTAAATTCCAAAGCTCACTCTCATAAAAAATCGCCTTTTTTCGCTTTTTTTCCCTTTCATTTTCTTATGGTTGATTGGTTGCATAAAATTTTCGTAGAAATAATTTTAAAAGCTGGGACAGACCTTTAAAATTCATAGACTGGCAAACTGTCACTTTAAATGAGGATTTTTTTTTAATCACAGCTGCTGTACACCATGGAGAAAAAGATAGGTGGAGACGAAGTAAACCAAAAAAAAAAGGTTTGCAATATTAAACCATTTATCGCTGAAATTTTAATGTCTCAAACAAAAGCACGAGGAAGGAATTTTGTATTAATAAAACGAATTGAAAGAAATGAATTACAGCTGAAGCATATTTTACAAAGAAATAGTAATTTTTTTAAATGTTTTTTTTCTATTATATTATTTAGGTTAAAGTTAGGTTAAAGTTAAATTGCATTTATGTTATGGTTACAATAAGGATATGTTACAATAAAGTGAAGGCTAGGTTACATTTCTGTTATATTTAATTTACGGTAGGGTACTGTTAAGTCGCTGTTAGGTTACAGACAGGTTCTGGTTAAGGTACAAAAGTTTAAGGTTAGGAATTTATATACAGAGTGAACATTATGCAAGATTTGATTAAAAATAACACTTACTTTTGTTAAATAGCTCTGAAATTATAATACTATATACCAAACTTTTAGCTACCATCGTGTATCGATTTCATTCATGGTATAGTCGGATTTAAGAGTGATATAATTAGTTTGAAATTCAAAATATTTCACTTGGGATTTGTATGTGAAAATAATAATTAGTTATGTGACTTAACAGTGATTTTTACGGGTAAATATCAACTTTTTAACACAAAAATCATGCAATCGTTGGATACATATTCTCTCCCGCGTTTTTCATTGCTCATTTTGAGTATTTTTAGAGCTTAATATTAGTTGTTGTTTTTAAAACCGATTTTTCACACAGTCAGTGGCTACGTATTTCAGACAATGCATTTCTGCATGTAACGAGTTAATGATAAAATCATACAAATTTCAAGTTCGTTTAATATTGTTAAAATTTACTATAAAGTGTCCCAATGGTTTAATGAAAAAAAAGAAACCAATAATATTTAACAATTTTATATGATGTTTGGGGAAATTATTTAAATAAATCATGTAAAAACGAATGTATGGATATATTATTAAAACTTTAATAAAAAAATTACTAGTTAAATAAATCATGTAAAAACGAATATATGGCTATATTATTAAAACTTTAATAATAAAAATTACTATAAAGTGTCCCAACGATTTAATGAAAAAAAAAAAAAAAAAAAAAAAAAAAAAAAACCAATACCATTTAACAATTGTATATTATGTTACTTATAAGTAGTAGTTCCGTGCTTCGCAATAACTTCAAATTTTCGTGCTTTTCTTGAAACATTTATGTTTTGAAATATTATTATTGACAATAAAAACATGATTTAGTTTCTTAATAGAGTCGCATTGCTTTCGATTCCTATATACTTAACAGATTAGGAAACAGTACTGCCAAGAATCCCGCGTAAATCGGAGCCTGGATAATGCTTATTTCGTATACTTTATTTTGCGACATGAGTAATGTAGGTTTACCGAGGCGTGCGAGCTGGCACCAAAACAGCAAACCTACACTACTCACATATAATCGCAGATAATTCTGACATTACATAAGCCGAAAAAATACTTTAAAATGCCAGTGTTCAGAGCATTTGGAGCCCTGGTTTACACGGGACACTTGTCAATACTAGTTGGGACACAGCATATGATTTCATTTGAATTTGTTTCTGGACGTAAACTTGTCCAGTCTCAAACGTTAATATTTCATTCTCTAATTTAAAAAAAAAAAGTTTAAAAAATGAAATTTCTCGCAAGTTGATTTTATCGATAGCTAAAATAATTATCAATCATTAAGACGATTAAATACTAAGATGATGCTTAAAAATTTATTTACTAGTCCATTACAAATAAACTCGTCTTAAAAACTTACTGATATTTAAAACATATGTAAAGACATGTACTACATATTAAAAAAAGAAAAAATGCAACTCTACAGATGTAAACTTACAGAAATCTGTATGCTTACTAAAATTTTATCTGTACACTGTACAGAAAAAGATGTAAATGGACAAAATTAGTTCTTTTAAAGCTACAGAAATCTGTAGATTTACAGAAAATATCTACTAAAATGAGAATAATCTCACTAAAATTTTATCTGTATTTCAGGTTTCAGTTACGTAAAAAATTCGAAGCATCCCAGTTTCCTAAAAAATTGTTAGTAACCTAACAGATTTCTTGATTTATAGTGCAAAAGTGTTACATGATATTTTGTTGATGTCGTTGCATAAAAACTTCTAGGAATTCCTGTTACATAGAAAAATTTTAAAAACTACATATGTATGTATTTTCTTTTTTACAGTGCAGTTACCTCGAGATCATTTATTATTTCATTTTATCGCTTCTGTCTACTTTGCCTCATAGGTTTCAACATTAAATATATAGAAAGAAGAAAAAAAATATGGGAAAGTTGGTGTTAGTTGCAATTCAATGGAATGAGCGTCTAATAAGTATTTTGTTTTCTATCCGAGAACAAAAATAATTTATTTAATAAAATAATCTGCAATAGTTCTTCCCGCGGAAAATATCTTTTCATCCTTGAAATTGCGGTAGTTCTATTTTTAGGCATTCTCGAAATACATAAATGTTGACATTTAAGAAACTGCAGAAAATTTAATCACTCTTATTTATATTGAAGCCATAAACACTGACAAGATATAATTTATTCAAAAGTGAATAGCAGCATTAGAGCAATACTATCAAACAAGTAATTAATATTTGCTCAGATATTAAATAAAATTATCTTCCTTAGGTTCTGTACAAATATAACGTTATCAACTTTTTTGTTATTATGGACACCCTCCACTCCTTCTGATATCATAATTTATCATCTCTCGACCCCTCCCCCCCCCCCGGTTATGCTATCGTTATCAAAGTTATTTTTTTTTCTAGAATTCATTTAATTTGTTCGAAGTTATATACGAAACTGGTTATCTGTTATTCTCGCATACATTTATGATTCAAATGAAAGAGAAGTCAATAAAATATCACCTTGCATATGAAAAAACATATAAGGTACCCTGGGGTAATAACGCCACGTTAAGGTCCTACCAATTTTCACGGCTCAGTTTTAGATTGTATTTTTCAAACAAATATATGATTTGATACAGCAACTCATTGACTATCTATATAAAAAAAATTAACATTTATTTATTCATAAAATGTAATGGCGTGATTTCTTGACCAATGCTATTTGGCGTTATTACCCACCTATATGGGTAATACCGCCATGCAAATAAAACTATGAAAGGAGATGGAATAATTGCATGTAGATTGCCCATTTCTAAAAATACAAACTCTACAAACTTAGAAATTGACAAATTGCATTCTAAGCTATTGAAAATGTTCAATTTTTTGTGAAAGTGTAAGAAAAATAAAGGTGTGGTGTGGGGAGGGGGGGAGCATGAGCTTATTTTTGCTTAAAAAGGACCACTTAAATAGAATTATTAGAAACATTGCACAGTTTTAACTGTGTTTATTTGAATCAGTATTTAGGATGTAGCTCGGCCACTGTAGGGAATCAACCGGGGTATTAATGCCAAGGATTGGCGTTATTACCCCGTTATGGTTATTGCGCTCTTCATTTTAAATTACAAATTATCTCGAGAAGATATCCAAAATCTTCAACAACATTTTGAAAGTCCATGAAATGTACTACAAATTATGTAATTAACAAAGTATTTCCGGATAAAAAAAATAGTCTTCTCCTCACAAAACGTATCTCGCAAATTTTAGATCAAGCGTTAATTTTAGTTGCTTGTAAAAACAATAAGACCTAAAAATGAAACAAATTAACTTGAAGCTGTTGTTTGCGATTTATATGACTCAAAACACTTCTGCGCAGAGCACATGGGTGTCATTTACCAGATTATTTCATAATTATGCATAATATTAGCACTTGACGTTATTACCCCGCCTGGCGTTATTACACCAGTCCACCTTATTAAATAACACTTAATAAGACACTTAAACGGTATAGTTACTATTAAAAATTATTTTATAATAGCTTTATGTTACTTAATGCAGTCAATGGTAAAAAAGTCCTGTTGCACTTGCCTCGAACGGAGGAGGGGTGGGAGGCAAATAGAAGTTCTTATCAACAAAACAAGTGGACAACATTCCTGCTCTTTCTCTTTTATTTATTAGTAAGTACAAGCTGCATTTGAAATATACCTCACATATGGTTTCTTGAACCTTAATTATATATGTATAAACATATGAAGAATAACACGAATATCAAAGTTGGGGTGTTTCATTTTTTAGAATTAAATAATTTTATAATAATTTAATGATTTTAATAATAATTTTGTATTTCCATAAAAATAGATAACAGGCAAAAAAATGTAATATGCTATTTTGTACCAAACACAGTGTTACGAATAAAAAGTGAAAAATTTGATTGGATCAAAAACGATATTGATATCAAAAGACAAACCCTCTCTCTCTAGAGGTACCTTACGGTATCATATAACACATCCCCCTCCCCCCTACAATGATAAAGTTATATTTTTACAGCCCCTAAGATGTTGTTATTGTTTAAGATGCTTCAAAGAAAGAAGCTTATATTTCAGGTCATTATGTAATATTTGGGCAACTTTACAATTTATTCAGTAACCACTCAACAGGCCTGATAGTCATTTACGCCATGGCGAATCGCGCTACATCAGAAAAGAGATTTAGCTAAATAAAAATTATTGTACCCTCTATAGTTTTCCTCTGAGACATCCAAAAAATTTCACTGATTGCCTACTTGCAGACACATGGCTAGCGTAGAGATAATAGCAATTAACCTTTCTAAAAAATAAATTCTCATTTAGAAACAATCAATTTCCATTGATTGAGAGACTTTTGGGTACAAACATGGAATCGAATCAGATTGCTAAGCTCTTACATGTTGGATTGATTCGTACAATATCTTCCAGAGTGAGCACGTGCCCTGTGTGCATGTCGCCACTAACGATTAGTAATGGCAGTCTATTGGCAACGGAAAACGGATTAGATTTAATTTGTTTAAAATAAATGATTAATAATACAGTTACGAATTGATATGTTTATTGTATAGAACAGAGTGAGTAATACTTTCATTTGACATTTTATTAAATATTGCAAAACTAATGTATGTTTAGCATTATTTATGAACATACAAGCCCAAGCTATTTTTGCTGTTTTTAAACATTAAATCATTGTCATCGGTTGAATTTTAATGTATATCAATAACTATTTTTATACAACATTATGTCATTCAAAGGAAAATATTCACCTCTATGTTTACTCTTTCATTTACTCTTTTCACCTCTATGTTTACTCTTTGCGCTGTAATTAATACCGAGTTATTTTACAGTCATAAAATAACATTCCGGCAACAGCAATTATTCTATAGCTAAAATATTTCTAAAACACTGAAATGCCTTAAGTAACATGCTTGTTGCTAAAAAGGACATTTGAAGCCGGATATCAGTTTCTAACACTCGCTTCTGTTTCTGATTAAAATGTTTATAAAATGAATAAATTGCAGTATGTTTTAAGCTTTATGTCAAGATATTCTCTGCTGTTACCCATATAATTATACAATATCTAGTGCTTCCCAAAACATTTACTAATAACTCTTAATGCGATATATCTTTACTTTAAAATTTTAGAAACATTTTTCAATAAAAAAGTTCTCAAGCCTCAAGATCTAATTACGTATGAAAAATATAAACATTTTAAAAATATTTTTATTGGAAAATTAGTTATCTCAATAAATTGGCGAGTCTTTTTCCATAATGTTGAAAAAGAATGAAAAATCTAGGGTCAAGCATAAATTATTATATCCAGAAAACAGGGTATGTTGCAAACTTCATCGTTAAATTATATGAAAGAAAATATATAAATACACATTTCACAAAATATATAAAAAACTTAAAAATCCAGTTTTAGCAATTAACTTCCACAAACAAAAGAGTAGTTGAATCAGTTTATGTACCCGAATATATGAGCTGTAGATTTGCATGTATACTACATAGCATGTTGAAATTCAGTTCACTCAGAAAATTTAATTTTGTATATTTTCGTCAATAGATGGAAATGCACCTAAATTCTTTTGTATTGCCTCTTGTATTATCGAATTATTTTGTACATAGTAAAAAACGCTTAAAATTTAATTCACGTTAGGTTAATTCAAGTTGCATAGCACAATTTAAAACTGGCGGACATTTAAATTTAATTTAAAATTATGTACAAAAAAATTAGAAATTGAAAAATATTTTTCTTTTAAGTGTTTCAGCTGCATACAACGATTCCAGAGCATTTTTGTTTTGTCTATACCTTAAAGAATGGCTGAGTTATAGCACTTTCAATTTCGAGTGCGGCTGACATTTTGAAACAGTCTCATTTTTGTCACGTGATAACACGCGTATTTATGAACCGATTTGGATGTAACTTGGTGTGTTCATACTGATCTCTGAACTGAGTTTGTTGGCCAGTTTCATCCGCTATCTTGTTTAAAAATGGCGGCCATTTAAATTTTTTTTTATTAAAATTAAAAATTAGGTGCACAAAAATTTTAGAAGTTAAAAAAGATTTTTCTTTTATGTGGTTTAGTTTGATACAAAGACTCCACAGCATTTTTTGTTTCGTTTGTATCTTAAAAAAATAGCTGAATTCAAACACTTTGATTTTCTATTGTGGCTGATATTTTGGAAAGTTCTGATTTTTGGCTCGTGATAACGCGCGTATTATAGAACCGATTAGGATGTATCATGGTATGTACATAGTACATACAGATGTCTCGACCGAGTTTGTTGGTCAGCTTCATTCACCACCTTGTTTCAAAATGGAGGCAATTTTTTTAATTTAAATTTAAAATGAGGTACAAAGAAATTCGAAAAGGCAAAACGCTTTTGTGTGTGTGTGTGTGTGTTTGTGTGTATGAACTTGATACTAAGAATTCGGAGCATTTTTTGTTTTGTTTATATCTTAAAGAATGGCGGAATTCTAGCATTTTGAAATTCTAGTGTGGATGACATTTTGAAATGATCTGAATTTTGTGAAGTGATAATATGCACATTTAGGAACCGATTTGGATCTCACTTACATGTGTTTATACACTTACATGTGTATATGTTTTACTTTTATGTGTACGTAGAACAGACCAATGTCTTGACTATGTTCGTTGGTCTACAACATCCGCTATCTTGTTTCAAAAAGGCGGCCATTTAAATATGTGAAAAAACTTTTAAATTTATAATAATATACAAAAAAGAAAGAAAAAAAATAGAAAAATGGTTTTTTTTCCTGAAGTCTTTTGATCTTAACACAAGAATTACGGAGCATTTGTTTGTTTCGTCTTTATTTTAAAAAGTGGTTGATATATAACTGTTTGAAGTTTTAAAGTGGGTGACATTTTGAAATCTATTTGCGACAGCATTCACAAATATCATCCGATATCGATGAGAATTAGCATTTACACTGGACTTATTAAGATCTCGATGAAGCTCATTGGTTAATTTCACCCCTCGCGTTGTTTTAAAATGGCAGAATGTTCAGTATATTGCCAAATTTGGGTATCAAATATAAATTGATTTAATTAAAACCAGCTTGTAAAAGTTGATTAATTTCTTGAAATTCCCATTCATATTCAGTATTGACAAAAAATGTATCGAATCTTCTATTATCGTGTTCCACTAAATTGAGATTTGTATGGTTGAATAACATAACTTAGATACCTGAATGTCAGGCGTAATTTCACTACGGAAAATTAATTGAGAAATTGATTAATATTATAAATATATATATATATATATATATATATATATATATATAACATAACTTAATTTATTTTTAAAAAATAAGGAATACGAAAGCTACCTCTTCCTCCCGGTGCTGGCCGGAAGGACTTTTTTTATGCCACTGTTGAAGAAAATGGTTTACAAATAGTTAATAAATAAAAAATATTTATAAGATCATTGTTTTAAAAGAATCTGTTACTATGATTACTTTAAAACAGTATAATAAAACAGTCTATTTACTTTATTCATGAATGCTTAAAGGGTCTGAATACTAAAAAGTTTTAAAAATGAAGAATTAAAACAATATACACGCGAGCCACTCTCCGATAATTTTATTTTTTATGCATAAGAAACATGTGAAATTTAACATAAAAAAACAGCATTTTTAAACTTTCAGTTTCAAATTTTCGCGTTCTTGTAGCTATAGAAAGAAAATGTTCTTATTTAATATTAATTTTTAATACTGTAATATTCCAGTGAGACCTTTACCATTCATTTACTAGTGAAATAGCATGGGGATGGTAAGGAAAAAAGAAATGGTAAGGGAAATTAACGTCTATTTTTATGCATATAATGTTAACACTAAGTGATAGTCCCACTGTTCATCGATTTTTAGAAACAATTGTTTAAATTGAAAAAAATAGAAATTTTTAATCTACTTCGAAAACTGCAAAAAACCTTGTTGATATTAAAACTACCAATAAAATCACAAGGCTTGAAATTAATATTTAAATGTTGATTTAAATTACGTTTTAAAATTGTTGCAGTTACTTTTTCTCTAGAGTACTTCTGCATGAGAAAGAAGTTGAAAAATGATTTTTGTCTGCATCTGGAGTGATTTTATGCAGAGCCTGATCAAGCTGAAGTTGGGCCCAGGGCCTTTATAAAAATTGGGCCCCCCCTACCTACCCATTTTCGGCGGCACTTTCAGAAAAAAAGGTTTATTTGATGAGTTGACAAAGTTGTTTGGGTGAAAAGAGCGTAGATTAAAAGCTTCTAACAGTTTTATTGATTCATTCAGAATATTTAAATTTACTTTTCATATTTTATAAAACAATATTATTTGAAAAGTATTTGATTAAGGGAAAAAAATCAGAAAACATAATTTGTGGGCCCCTGAAATTGGTGGGCCCAGGGTCGAGGCCCCGGAGGCCCGTGCATTAATCAGGCTCTGATTTTATGTATAATTTTAGCAAGAGTGACGATAAGAAATTTAAAATCCCGGGACAGATAAAAAAAAAAATAGCAACAGTAAAAATGACTACAGGATAATATTTTGTTACATTTATTCGAATAAGTTTATACAGATAGCTAAACTTAAAAAGCAGAATCATTAACACGAGACAGTAGGGAATTTCATGGAACATTTTGACCCCCAAGATAGTCCAAAACATATTTACCTGGTTAATTATTGTTATACAAACATGCAATGACATATTTTCCAGTATAAGAAATTAAAAAAAAACTCAAGATATGTATTAAAATAAAATGTATTATTCAGGGACTTAATAGTCAAAATTATTTAAGAACATTATAATGCCATATATACATATATATTTGTGTGTATGAATTTAAACATGTGAGTTTCATGTCTTCTGTCAGGATTTTTTTTTAAATTAAAGATTGACTATAACACTTTTAAAATACACCTTAATTGCTTCTACAGAACTTTCACAAAAAATAACTCAATTTTAAAAAGTGATTATTTTTTTTAAATATAATGGTTCGTATATTATGTAGAATTTCTATCAAATTTAATTACATCTACCATGGGAACCTTTTTTGGTGTTACTCCCTTTTAACTTTGAGACTTGGTGCATTTTAAAGACGCATATTAGGAAGTTTGAGAATCAAAACATTTTTTCTGTTAATCCGGGACAACACGCACTTACCGAGGGTAGAAATGGTTTTTAAATTTGACACCAATAAAATCAAATTATAGCCGTCATTTTATTTAGGAGGAGACAATCCTTACAAATTTTGAGATAAAATAAGTTGAAGAAAACTTTTAAAAGATAAGTGCAATTTCTTTTCAAGTATACTTTTCTGAAAATGCTCTTTTCAAGACGTCTTATCGCACTATTAACATTTTTTTTAATGAAAGCAACTCAAAATATAATTTAGATAGTAATAAATATAGAATATTCAAAAAAAAAGTTTTGAAATTCCTTCAAAAATCTACGAATTTGGATTTGTAAAATTACGAAATTATGTTTACATTTTTTGCGAAGACAAAGTGCGTATTTTCAGTTGTAGAGATTCCCGCAACCCTAGTCGAATGTCATAGCACTCAAAATAAGGCAGGCGAAGAATTCGTAGCGCCATATTTGCAACTTAACTTACTTTTGATCTGAAATAAACAAATAAAAATCAAATAACAAAAATAAAGTATAAAAATTTAATATAAATAATGATTTTAACAGATAATTTTTATCGGTTCTCTAACTTATATGTACAGGGCTTTACCAGTTCTCGACGCTAGGTGCGAACAACACCAAAAGAGGTTCCCTTATCAGTAAAAACAATTACTGAAAGCTCAAGTTTCTAATTCAGAGTTATGTAATAATTAATCTTCTACTTTTCTGTTGAAAACAACTACAAATAGATTTATTTTTACATAGTATGTAAATTCTATATTTCTTTAACATTTATTTTTTTTAAATTAACAGTTACTTTTCTTATTATAGAATACCACAGCTGCAGGAAATATTAAGAAATCATAATACGAACAATAATGATATCCATTTTATTAATCCTTTCGGGTCTGGTGTACTATTAAAAGTACATTTCATTGAGTATTGTTTGTTTTACCAAATGCTTTCGTTACTGTTTACACGTAGTAATGTTAGTACACTACATGGCCAAAGGTGACCGGCCACTTGCGATATTAGACAAATTTTAATTATGTAGAAAAATGTAAGAGAAATTATCTTGAAATTCTAAGTGTAGAAACACAATAATATCGCCATACATTTCCGAAAGAAGCGTGTGATATAAAGCGCAAATTGTATAAGAAAGCTGTAATATCAGTTAAAACTTTTTGTAATATAAGATTTTCTAATCATCTTCAGAAACTCTTCCCTAGCCTATTGTCATATAAATATGAATTGAATAGTACGTAAAACAACAACATTCGTTATGTTTCAGAGATTGAAATATACGTTAAACAATAATTAATCTATTTGAATAGCTAGTGTTAATGTTACTAACGTTTAAGTAATTTTTTCTAAAAATCAAAAAGAAATTGGACACAAAAGGATTAATAATGATTAAAAGAATGTATTTTGCAAATTACTTTTTAAATTGAAATTTTCCCTTTGTGGATTCTGATAATATACTATTAAAACTAATCCATATTTAATGTAATATATTTTAAAATTTACCAAATATCTTAACTATTATGGTATTAAAAACTAAAACATTCTATGTGTTCTTTTCTTTAAGTATTATTTCGAGGAAAATAAAATCTATGACGTTATTATAGAATGCTTTAAAATTTTTCGTATATGATTTTTATCATGTTACATATTCCGGAGATATTTGTTTTAAAGGGAGAGAATCACATGAGAAAAATACATCTGTCTAACATAAATATCTCATTTTAATAATCTTTCCGCAAAATTCCGTTCAGATCGTCTGTGTTTTTGAACAGTTGCCATCGTCAGTGTAAGATTTATTGTTAGTTACATGAAAGATTTTTTTAAAGAACAATTTTCTGTTTCTCTTAAGGAGATTTTTTAGAAACATATTCACAAAAAAATTTTATAGACTTTTTAGAAACATATTCACAAAAATAAAGTTTATAGATTTTTTTCTCAATTTTCTATCTTCAGTTTATCGACTTCAATGAACTATTAATGTGCTCCATAATAATAATATGAATATCAAAAATTGCCTTTTTACAACTAGTATTATTGGGCTAAGAAAGAAACGTTTTTTGGAAAAGTCGATTTCATTTCGTAAATAAATTTTAATTAAACTAATAAAACCACTTGGATTTTGTGATGTTAACGATGGGGGCTATTTGGATAAAATAAATAAAAATGGCAATAAAACCTCGATCGAAATATCGGCGCTCTCTGCTGTCGCACCCATAAATCCTTAAAAAGACAATCATAAAAAATGACATTACTTTCATGTAATCATCGTCATATCTATTTGCATAATGAATGATAATGCAGGTTTTCTTTGGCGCGTGTTAAAGAAAAATACACAATTTTCCTGGCATTATCGAAAAATGTGTTATAAAATCAACCTAACTGTCTAATCTTTTGTAAAATTTTATTCCCTGTGGTATTAAATTTCCGTGAAAATTTACATTTTCATTAATAAAAACGAAATCTACTATACATGTGTAAAACAGAAGTCATTTTATAGACGCTTTCAGGAGATATCTCAGTCTACGTACGAGAATGTTCCAAATCCTTCAAAACTGTTATGGTTATTAAAGCTATATTAGTTAAAATAAGAATGTTATTTAATGTCTTGAATGGCAAAACATATTTTTAGAACTTCTTTTTTATTTGTTTACACTAGTAATTACTTGTTAATTTATGAACAAAAAACGAAGACATGTTAATTTAATTCAATGCTGAGATAAAACGCTTCGATAGAATGTCTTGGAACCATAACAATCTCATTAAATTCTGAATCAAGCAAGAAGTCTAAAGTGAGGTATCTTAAATAATTCATGTTGTATATTTAAATATACCTTCTAGACACTGAGATATTTTTAAGAAAACTACTCTACAAAAATCCCTATACCATCGGAATACTGATTTGCATGACATACACTCCAATACACATTTTGCATTCACTAGCACTCACATTTTCCTCTGTTAAAAATTGCACGACCGAGGGTTGACACCGGTTGGAGGCATCCATGATGTGAATGATGCCTTTTCACATGCTCCCACGCTATGACACATGAAACTGGCGGAACTGTGGAAATTGATGGTATCGCATGCATTCCCAGCACTTTGGACGGTCTGTAGGAGGGAGCGCAGTTATCTTTCTCTTCAAAAGGTGGAGTTATTACAGCAATCCTACTTTCATTTGAGCGATCCATATATTTGCAATCCTAAAATTGTGTCTTATTTGCGTTAAAGTAATTTTATTTTGACATGTAGCCCCCTAGGACAATTTTATATTTATCATTTAAAAAAAGACTTTATTTCTTACGATTTGGTACAAGTAACTTTCTTCTATGATAATTTCTTGCAGAAATAGTAGGGGAGTTAATTTTTTTCTTTCTGACAAATGTAAAAAAACATACAGCAGACATAGCAGGTACAATGTACAGTAATTTAGATAAACAGGCTCTTATTTACCAAATAAATTTTAAATAATTATTTGCTTCAATTCTATTTTAACTATAAAAAGAATAAATAGTTAGTTTGGAGAGTTATCCGTCACCGGATATATGTTATGCAAAAAGATTTTGAAAACAAAAATTAGTCATGTCTTTAAAGGAAAATCTCATCAAGATATGTGCATTTGAAGATTTTTCTGCCTCGAGCAGAAAACAGATATTTGAGCTACATATTGTAAACATCCACTTTCGAATGGCTTTAAATATGATTAAGTACGTTTATTTATCTTTCACTTTAAGGCAAGCTCGGTTAGTATGCAAATGCATCATGAGATGGTGCTTTACGACATGTATATATATTAAGAATGAAATAATAAGATTACTAATTAAAGTAAAGTATAGAAATTTCGAATAACACCTGTTTAAAGCTAATTGCATAAATAGGTAATATGTCAATGAAATTGTTTATAAAAGAAAGGTTATGTTTAAAGATTTTAACCTTAAACAAATGTTTTTAAGATCTTCTTTTAAAATATAATAATAATTTATTTATATATCAACAACAAACATAGGCATCTTGTTAAATTAATTCAAAACCTCCAGATAATGATCTTAGAGAAAATCATTGAATAATAACAACAGCATTAAATTATAAATAAAGAGCAAGAAATCATAAAGTTAGGCATATTAGATAATTTATGTTACAAATTGAAACATAACATCAATGCCCTCGGCTATTTTTAAGAAAACTACTTTCACATTATTTATTAGATAAATTTTAAATAATAATTGATTTCAATTCTATTTTATCTATAAAAACAATTATTTTTTTGTTTCTAGAATGATTCTTCACCGGATAACTTTTATGCATAAAGATTCTGAAAATAATTAGATTGAGTTCTTTAACCCTTTGTGGAGTAAGCAATCGTTTTTCTGTAACGTTGAATTCCCACCGAAAATTAAAAAAAAATTTTTATCGAAATAGGGGAAAACAAATTTTCCCAGCTCTTTTTTATCAAAGTAATAAAAGTAAAACTTAAAATTTTCCGGTGCAAATCTTGATTAAAATTAGGTGGGATATAATGAATGCCACCGCCCCTCAAAGTTTTAAAGGAAAATAATTATTAAGCTTTTAGAAAGCGGTGTTTCTAAACAAAGAGACATAATTTTTATTTTACTCGCACCCAGAATATTTAATAAAAAATTTCCTTTTAAAACATACTTGAAAATAAGCAAGTTTTTATTTTTTAATAAATTCTGATGTAAGTTAATTATTTCAAAAAGATTTACTTTACGCCGGAAAGGGTTAAAAGGTGTGATAAAATATTAAGCGAGAGTAATTGGCGATCATTGAAACGAGGTTAATTGCAGTGGCAAACTTTGTTGGATAGCTACTGTTAGCAGTTGCCAAGATTACTTGATCAAAAGGTGATTCACACTCGATTTACCCTTTATCTACCGATGGTACTTATAAGTATCATTAAAATAACTTATTATAAAATTCTTTTAATACGTGAGCTAGTTGTAATACTGCTTAGAATGAGTTATAGATACATTACTTTATCTTCTTTCAAAAACATTATTGGTTACACAAACCAAAAGTATTTTTAAAGGGATGATTTATTTTGCCTTTACATCTTTTGATCTTTCATGCCGCTGAGGGAGGGTGATGGGGATTTTTTAATGCGTAAATATTTCTATAATTATATTTTAAGAACAACATATTTGTACATTTTATAATTCAACAAAATACTAAGAAAATAATTAAAAATAAAAGATTTGAGTGGGGTTATAAAAATTGCACAAAATCCCTGTAAATTCAAATTTAATTAATCCTTCTAAAATCCTTCAAATATTTATTAAATGATTATGTAAATCTTTTAATTTAGTTCAAGCAATTTGCGTAAAATGCTTTAGAATGTAAAATTTTCATGAATTCATAATGCGGCAGACAAAGGGGGATATCGATTCATAGGATATCGTTTATGTACCACAATTTATGTAAAGGACTATTATAATTAAAATTCTTCTGACCAGAAGTCTCTAGCTATAGTAACCAGCGATCAAATCGAAACAAGAATGAATAAGCCTATTGAGGGCGGTGCTCTATAGATGGACACCCGATTTTTATTTTACTGGTAACCAGAATATTTAATTGAAATTGTCATCTTATAACATGCTTGAAAATAAGCAAGTTCGTATATTCTAATAAATTCGTCTATAAATTCTGGTGTAAGTTAATTATTTCAAACAGATTTACTCTGCGCCGGTAGGGTTAAGCTCTTCAAAATGCATGCATTTGAAAACTATTCTGCTGCAAGCAGAATAATGATAGTTGAACCAAAAATTCTAAACTGAAACCTTCGAAGGGCCTTAAATATGATTAAGTACATTTATAAATACTTTTATACATTGCGTAAGAAAATGTTTAAAAAATTATTAAAAATAATAATAATACAAAAAAAAATAAAAAATGTAAAAAATAAAAAAATAT
Source organism: Maratus speculifer (assembly GCA_964019185.1). Classification (NCBI taxonomy): domain Eukaryota; kingdom Metazoa; phylum Arthropoda; class Arachnida; order Araneae; family Salticidae; genus Maratus; species Maratus speculifer. Next base: position 348,122,421 of record OZ025293.1, read on the forward strand.
GTATAATAGGATGGATGGGTGGGTAGATGTTAGATTACGGATGATGGCGGTGTTGTCAGAATAATACTCAATGGTTAATTATAATATATAAATATTTTACTTAACTTTACACATAGAATTAAAATTTATATGTTAACCTAAAATTAAAATACGTAACTTAAAAATGATCAAGGTATTGCTATAAGATATGGTTGTCAATTGCATTTGTTTTAAAGAATTTATTTGTAAAATATTGGAATAGAGATTATTCTTGGAAAACTCTTTGCTTTTAAATAATTTTTATTTTATTCAAATAATATTTCTCTTATTCCATAATAGATGGCAGCATCATCAGTATAAAAAATAGTGAATATATTCTCCTAATAGATGGCAGCACTAAAACATTTTGTGTGTATTTAAAGTAGAAGTAACATTTTATTATTTTTTTAGTAAAAAAATTAATACATTAATATTAATAATTGTTCAAAAATGTAATACTTTTAACAGTAGCAATTATTTTTTCTAACTGTAGAATGAATATTATAAGATAATATATGATCTACTAATTTTGAATATAATTATTGTTATAATTATTTTATCATCTACATTACTGGTTATAACTGTAACCTTTATCCTGTTACTGAGTCACATGTAATTTAAATCTGCCTTAGCTCTTAACTGAAATAATTCACTTGAATTATAGATCATTCTAGATATAGGTTTGGTAAATATTTTAGTACATATATATATATATTTAATAAATATTTTATTATTGTTATTATTTAATATTGTTTCTTTTTCAATGAATTCCTTTTATCCTACTTTTTAACAGTAAATAAAGTCCAACCAGTTGGGTGCATTGTGGGTCGAATTTCTTAGCTTTTAGCACGACCTATAACAGAAACTGGTTGGATGTTTTTGCTTTCTTATTAAACCATGCACCCCTGATGTGTAGTTTAACCTTTTCCGGCGCACTACTCTTTAAAGTTGAAATTTTAAGAAAAAATTAATTAGGCAATCTATTTAGGCCTAGAGGAGTACACGGGTATTGTTTTGTAAAAATTACACTAACCATTTTAATTATACAGCTGTTGCCAAAGTGATAACCTCCCATAAGTAAAGCACTGATAAGCGCAGTGAGAAGAGCATTGCTGTGAAGCGCGTATTACAGTAAAACATTTTACCTATTATTTAAAAACAGTAGAGTTTGATCTCTTTAGTGCTGCCATCTAGAACTCATAAGAAAGATTTAAAGAAGCCATTAGAGTAGTTTTTGAAATAGTCACGGAGTTTTTGTGTCTCTAAACAGGAGGAACTTTAGGTGTTGCCGACCCGGCAACACTGCGTGGGGTTAATAAAAAAGCCTTCTACTGTCCATTTATCTATTTACCTTTCACAATTTTGATAATCTGCCATCTATATCACTTCAAACTGCAAACGATTTTAATAGGATGATTGTGAAATTACTGGTTTCACTGGTTTTTGTATGGTAATATCTGAATTACTTTGGTTATATTTATAAAAGTATTTGTACAGGGTTGTTTTAATTAAAGTTCGCCTATTCAGAAGTCTCTAGGGCAGGTTCTATGGCTCCAAACAAAACAAAATTTCACTAGTGCGTTGTTGAAGAGATGCACTCTGCGAAAATCCAAAAAAAGTTAAAATTTTTGTCAATAGGTGGCGCTGCGCCAATATTTAAGACGGTGTTTGCAGATTCATTATATCAATTTCAGTCGATCCAGACGAAGCACACAAATTTAAAAATCTCGACAAACTTCGACGAACTGCGAATTGTTATAATTAAAGTTCACCTAATCAGACAGCTCTAGTTCCTGACCTATGAATACAAACAATACAAAAAAAGGAATATAATTTCATGTGATGTAATCTGCATGAGCAAAAATAAAACATGTCGCTCGGCAGCGAGAAAATAACGAAAATAACATTAAGAAAGCTCAATGAATCCTCCACCATTATCAATAGCGCATTCCATTCTGAGAATTGTGTTTTCTACAGCATTGCGTCCTGTGAGATTGAGCGAATGTGAAGTCTAATACTGTCTTTCAGATCAGAGATTGTCTGACATCTGTCTTTAGATACAGAATCTTTAAAAAATCCCCACAACCAAAAAGCGCATGGTGTTAGATCAGGCGATCTTGGTGGCCAGGCGGTTTGAAAATAACGACTTATGATGCAGTCTTCTGTAAAATGGCTCGTTAAGAAAGTCCGAATTGCTCTAGTAATGTGCGGTGGTGCACCATCTTGCATAAACACGATATTTTTAAGGCATCCTCGCTGTTGCAGCTCGGGAATCAGAAAATTTGATAATATTATGAGATACCTTCTTCCATTTACGGAACATGTAATGGGTCCTGTGGATATTAGTTCCTCAAAAAATATGGCCCTATCATAAACGTAGCAGTAAAACCGCACCACACCGTCACTTTAGCTGCATGCAATGGAACTTCTTGGACAACATTAGGATTCCCTTTCGCCCAAATTCGAAATTTTTGTGTGGTCGCTTGTCCGTTTAAATAAAATTGCGCTTCATCACTCCATAGAATATCCCAGGACCAAGAATTGTCCACATTTTTTCGTGCAAGAAACTGCAGTGAAAATGATAACCGACTTTCGGTATCACCCTGTATTAGTTGTTGCACTCTCTGAATCTTGTATGGATAGTAGCGCAAAATTTGACGCATCACTTTTCTCACTGTGGAAATCGGCATATCGACTTCATTCGCAATAGCGGGCACACTTGCATTGCCAAATGATGATTGGCTTGCTAAATCAACGGCAGCAGTAGCAATATCTTCAATGCTAGAAATGTCTACCTTTTTTCGTCCTCTGACAGGAAGAATGTCCAGTTTTCCTGTTTCCTCGAACTTTTTAACCATTTTGTGAACTCCACGATCCGACATTGGTCCACGTCTAATATCTTTTAATTTCCAGAATTCTCGAAGAGCTGCAGCTGCATTGCTGTTGTTTTGATAAAATAACTTTATAAGAAGTGCCTTTTCTTTCAAAGTTACCATTCTCCACAAAGCGCAGATTCAAATGCTTTTCAGAAACAATCAACTGTACCAGTGTCAAAGAAATCACAGACACACTTTATCTGCAAGTTTTAAATCGTCAGTTGGTTAGAAGGGTATTTCAAGTTTTCGAAGTTGCGATGTCACTTTGACGTCGTTCGTCGAAAATTTCAATAAAATGTTATCTTTTTCAAGCGTTGGTTGAAATTTTGTAATTTTGTGTTTTATCTGGATTGACCGAAATTGATATAACGAATCTCAAAAAGATAACTTTTATAAACTGTTAAACAAAATTTCCTGTATTTTGTTTTCTACAAGATAAAGAAATCTGCTAATTTCGGCTTAAATAGTGGTGCAGCGCCATCTATTGACGAAAATTTTAACTAATTTTTTTTCGATTTTCGCAGAGCGCATCACTTTAACTACGTACTAGTGAAATTTTGCTTCGTTTGGAGCCATAGAACAGGCTCTAGAGCCTTCTGAATAGGCGACTATAACAACCCTGTATATAAAAAAAAATTAAGTACATTTATTTTTTTTTCACTCTAAAGGAAGCTCGGTTAGTATGCAGATGCATCAGGAAAATGTAGTTTACGGCAAGTATAAACATTACGAATAAAAGAGTAAGATTGCTAACTATAGAACCTGTTCAAAGCTATTTGCATAATTAGATAATATGTATCGCATTTGTGTACGAAAAAGATGTAATTTTTAAATTTTTAAATTGTAAAAAAAATTATTTTAATCACTTCTTTTATCATCTAATCAGAATAATAGAAGTTTTTTATATATCAATAACAAAGATAGGCACCTTGTTAAATTAATTCAATAATACTAGATAAATAATTTTAGAGAATATCTTTGAATCATAACAACGTCCTTAAGTTCAAATTTCAGAAAGAAGCCTAAAATTGGGCATCTTTGTTGATTCATTTACAAATTGAAATATACCTTGAAGGCACTGAGCTATTTTTAAGAAAACTACTTTAACATTATTTAACAGAGTAATTTTAAGTAATGATTGATGATTTGTTTCAATTGCATTTTATGTAAAAAAAAAGAATAACTTGTTAGTATGGATAATGATCCTTCATGGGATATTCTTTATGCATAAGAGATTACGAAAACAATTAGTTTTAGTTCTTTAAAGGGAAAGAAAATTTAAACTTTTCAAGATGGCATGCATTTGAAGGTTTTTCGGCTGCGAGCAGAATAGTGGTATTTGAAGTACATATTATAAACTAGCACTTTCAAAGAGCCTTAAATATGATTAAGTAGTCTTATTCATTCTTTCACACTAAAGCATGCCTGGTTCGTATGTAAACGCCACATGAGAAATTAGTTTACGAAAAGTAAAAACGTTAAGAATAAAAGAGTAAGATTGCTAATTATAGCACCTGTTTAAATCTAATTCCATAAGTAGATAAATAGTAATCTCATTAGTTTATAAAAAAGAGGTATTTTTTAAGTTTTCAACAGTAAATATGTTTTTAAGCGCATCATTTATTATTTAAGTTTTTGATTTTACAAAATTTATGCAATACATAAATTGAAATATACTGTCAAGGCATTAGCATAGTTTAAAAATTTTTAAGTTCTTTACCTGAAAAATTTTAAATAATGATTTAAGATTTCAATGAGTTCATTTCATCTGTCAAAATAATAAACTGTTACTGTGAAAACTGATAATTTAGCTGAAAGCTTTTATAAGCAGTGATTTAGAAAATAATTGGTTTCAGCATTTTCATAGAAATAGGAAAATCCAAGCTTTAATAAAGCGCGCTCTTGAAGCTGTTTTATACAGCAAGCAAAATGTGATCTTTGAAGTACCTACTCATAACTCGCTTTCGAATGGACATAAATATGATTAGGTTATTTGTAACTTCTCTCACACTTAGCTTGTTTGAAAACACTATAGTGCTTTTCGGTACATATTAGTATTAAGAACTGAAGAGTAAGATTATATGTTTAAAATACAGGGTTGTATTTGTTTAAAGCTGTTTACATAAACTTCTCTTTGAAAGTCTATAAATTTCGTCATATTTTAATGCATGTGCATATTTATAATAGTTTATTAGCAAAATCTTTGATAAAAATAATATATGGTACATTAAATGTCATAATTTGCATTATTTTCAAGTTATTCCTCTACTAAATGTTAAACAATGGCACATGATTTGAATATTTTTTTGCCTATCAAAATCATAAACTTTATATATTGTAGAATAATCATTAAGTTAAATAACATTTAATAATAAATATAAGAAAAATAATTGATTTAATTCTTTAAAGAGAAAATATATTAACTTTAGGATGTTAAAATATTAAAGAATTTTCTGTTACGGGCACAGTAGTGATATTTCCGCTGCATGTTGTAAACTGTCACTTTAGAATGGCTTTAAATATGATTGAGTACGTTCATTTATTCTTTAACTTACGGAAAGCTCGGTTAGTATGCAAATACAACATGAACAAGTGCTTTATGTCAGGTATAAATATTAAAAGTAAAAGAATAGGATTGCTAATTATACTAATGTTTGAAAATTTCGGTTAGCACTTGTTAAAAACTAATTGCATAAATAGACAATATGGAACTGCATTTGTTTTAAAAAAGAGGTTAAATTTAAAGTTTTCAATATTCTTTTAAAAAGGCTTTAAGGCTTTTCTATTATTAACTAATCAGAATAATTATAATTTATTTATATACCAACAACTAACGTAAGCAAGTTGTTAAATTAATTCAATGCTACAGGATAATAAATTTAGAGAATACATTGGAATCATAACAGCCTATTTAAATTCAAAATGCACCAAGAAGGCTAGAGTCTGTCATTTTACAAAATTCACTTAGTAAACTTAAATAGATTTGTAAGATACTGGTACAGTTTAAAGAAAACTAATTCAAGTTGCATGCCTAAAAATTTTTAAAGAATGATTTATTATTTGTATGAGTTAATTTCATCAATCCAAATAATAAATTTTTACTTTATAGAATGATAATTACTCTGAAAGCTTTTATGTATAAATAGTCTGAAAACAACTGCTTTCAGCTTTTTGAAAGAAATAAAAGAATACCACCTTCAATAAAGCATGCACTTGGAGGGATTTTCTGCTACAAGTTGAATATGATGTTTGAAGATGGTCATTTAAATAACATTTATCGGAAATCAGACAAAATATGAAATAGTCTCACCCCTGTATTTCCCTTTTTTACGTCTAGATTAATGATAAAGAAGGGTTTTTATATCATTTTAAAAATATCTCGATTTTAAACTATCTCCCCCAATTAATTTTTTTTTTTTTTTTTTTTTTTTTTTTTTGCTTTTGAAATAGTGGAGGGGTGCTTACATTCGATATGCGTAGTTAATAGTTTAAAAATTTTACTTTCTTTATATATTACCTATACATATCTTTAGTAAAAGCATTATGTACATAGCTATTTTAGAACTGAAAGTATGTCATCATTGAAAGTTTGGAACAAATGGAATAGAAAAATTTGCTAATTTATTTAACGTAATATATTTTTTTAACGATGCGTAAAAAATATTGTTGTTAATTGTTTAGTAAAGTTCGATAAAGCATATTGAAAAATTGCTTTAAAGCAATTGCTTTTGAAATAGTGGAGGGGTGCTTACATTCGATATGCGTAGTTAATAGTTTAAAAATGTTACTTTCTTTATATATTACCTATACATATCTTTAGTAAAAGCATTATGTACATAGCTATTTTAGAACTGAAAGTAAGTCATCATTGAAAGTTTGGAACAAATGGAATAGAAAAATTTGCTAATTTATTTAACGTAATATATTTTTTTAACGATGCGTAAAAAATATTGTTGTTAATTGTTTAGTAAAGTAGTACTGCATAATATTGCTTTTTAGAAAACATTAAATTTATTTAAATTACAACTGAACGTAAACGAGTATGTTCTTTATGTACTTGTTGACAGATATTTTTCTGGAAGTCTCAATACAAAATCAATTATTGTATGAGGAAAAATCTTTTACTTCAGGAAAATTATAGATATTGAAGTTAATGTTATTTCTCATGAAATTAACTGAAAGAAACAATCACAGAGTGATTATTGATCCATTTTTTGAGTCATATCTGCCCCCAACTAATCTGTTCATAAGAGTCCCGCATGACTACTTGAGTTAAAATGAAAAAGCATTAATATTTCTCAATTTTGGAAGAATTTTTTTATTAAAAATATTCATTAGTATTCATATAATATGCTAAAACATTAAAATTCAAATAAAGGAATAATTAAATAAAGTTATTCGTTTAACAAGTTGGAACTGAGATTTTACTCTTGTAATCACTAAACAATGTTTAGGCAACTGAGGATAAACGAAATTTTAAAAAATCTTTAAAAAAAAATTACACAGGTGTTGTGGTAATTTTTCCAAATAAAAAAACATATATTAACTAGTGAAAAACTGCAACGTTCATATGTGCCCCAGTCTCCCCTAAATGTATTTAAAATATTTTGCTACTATAACTATTAAGATAGGTAAAAGAAAGAAAATTTTATTATGTTTGTTTTTATTCAAATATACGTGGATATCATAGTTCGTACATTCAACCTATTTTATGGATTTATAACATGTTATAGAAATCGATTTGACATTTGTCCAAAATTGCAAAATATTTATTTCTTTCAATTTTGGATTATGAGTGTCTTTTAAAAAAGAAAACAACATGAAATTGCCTACAGTTTTTGCATATTTATAATGATGCAATTTATTTGTGTTCACTCGTAAATTTAGAAACTTCAAACGAAATGCCAGGATTTTAGAGAATGATTTGCTCAGTAGCTTATTATGGAGAAATATTTCTGAAATATTTTTAGAAATGTCTTCTAAAATGTCTGTAAGTATGGACGATTTAAAATAATGAAGCCATTTGTAAAAGGGATTTTCTGTAGAAAATAACTTCGTTTGAAAATTTTAAAAACTAAATGTGAATAAAAAGGAATATAGAGTGATGGAAGTTTATGTGTATGAAAACTTTCTAACAAATGATTTGAGAAGGAAATAGTAATAAGTAAGCAAAATGTATTATAACTTCGTGTTTTCTTTATTTATTTGAGATTATTTGCAAATGAAAAATTACTTAAAAGACGTTATCGAGTCGGAAAACTGTCGTAAAAATAGTCAAAACGAACTATAATTTAGGGAAACTATCAACGTCAAAGTATAAAAAGAGTGAATTTTCCATCAATGTGCTCAAACGGTGCAAACATTTATTTATATGTTCTAAATGAAGCGAGTTCAAGATGGCACACAATATAATTTATCTGACATGAGAGTAACTTATAATTGCTCTTAAATACGATACGATTCAGCATTGTACTGTCACATTGAGATTGTATTTGGCATTTGTTGAATAAATATATAATAATTAATCAGAAAGTTATTGAATATTTTTCCCTTAGTTCAGAACTAACTTGTTTTGTAGAAGAAATTAAATTATCTGTAATATAAATCTACAACGTACGATTGTTACATATAGTAGGTCATTTTCGTTAAAACTTAGAAAATGTTTCGTTTCAGACGTTCACTGCGTTTTACACATGCCAGTTTATCTGAAAATATTTATTTAATTGCTACACAATTTTCAATTACTTTATAAGAAGCTGGTATGCATAAAATTGGAATTTGACTAGCTTATTATTGAAATCTTTAACATGTCAATAATTTTATTTAGTAATGAATAAAATATCAAAAAATATACTTTGAGATACATTATCATTAATATATTATAGTTAAATAATGCATACTTAAACATTGATACCTTCAAATCTTTTAATTTTGAACATAGAGAAGGCAAGAAGTAAATAATAAAAGATTGATACAAGTTTTATCTAATCTCTTGGTTTGCTGTTTGTTTTTAACGCCTTTTTTTACATTTTATCTTTCATGTTAAGTATCATTTTTTTCTTTTCGGTTTCTGAATAGCATAGATTTAGGAAAGTTTGAGATTTAGACAAATTCTTTGCCTTTACTTCCAGTTTTTTTTAGCGACTGGTGTCGAGTTTTTTATCGAATTAAGTTTTAGGTAGATTTCGTATGAAATACTAACTATTACGGTCGCTCTTATGTTGGAATTTCAGAAACATTTTGCAGATCAACACCGATCATGGCCCCTAGAACTTAAAACTACCATCAGTAAAAAAGTTTATATTATTTTTTTATTCACACGGTAACTTTTAAATCTCTGCTCAAATCTCTTCCAAACTGATACATAACATCAAGTGGCATAAAATCTCGGTCAAGCTCGTTAATGGGCAAAATCGTACCAAGGGGGTGGAAATAGGGTGGGCTTTTGTGAAAACAGAAAAAACCCAATAACTTCTTAGTGAAAATAGATATCGAATTTGTTTAAAGTTTCAATTACCTCTAAAAAATGAGCCAAAAATTTATGCATGACAGATGTAAAGTTAAAAATGGGCTCAAGGGGTGAAAATATGCGAAAGGCGGAGTTATGCGAAGTCCCCTGTAACATTGAATACCCTTCTTATAGTCTCCTTGTCCACTCTTTAAAATAATTTTAATAAAATTTTGATATTGTAATAGAAAGCACCATTCACATCGATTATTAATACCTCTTACCTGTCAATTGTACCAAACTCGTTCTCCTGGTATAAATAACTAGCCCAGTCTCATTCTTCGCTAGCAGTTTTGAGAATTTAACAGTAGAAGATGCTATTTTTTAATATTTGTAATGGGTAAAAAAATCCTCCATTTTCATTAACAAAAAGGGTAGAAATATTCGTGAACAATTAAATAAGGAGACGTTTATCTTTCAAAATTTATGGTGGAAAAACTGCTTTCATACAAGAATGTTTAGCCTTCCTATTGTATTGAACGGGAAGGGGGGAGGGTTACGTATAAAATGACTTTTCTCAACGTGAAATAGTTAAGAGGGTACATGTGAGCAAGAATACTGTTTATCAAGATATCAGTAAATTTGCTATTTTACGAAGGTACATTGACTTGATGAGAAGCGGTCGGCCAAGAAAAATATTGTGATCATGCGATCCGAAAGGATGTAATGCGAGCTTTAACCTCTTCAGTCCCTGAGTATCCAAATGGGTACATCAGTTTTGTCCCATTTTATTAATCATACTCAAATATAAATGAAATTTCGATATAAAAATAATATGTTTTGAATTCTAAGATTCGAGCTAATGAAAATAAAACAAAAATCTCGCTCTGAAGTCAAATGAGAGAATAAATAATTCAGTAATAATTAAAAGTACTGTAATAATCGCCAGTAGGGAAGAGGTTAAAGGGGCTCAGAGTTGAAAACTTTTCAAAAAATCGATTTTTTATGATCTAGTTTGATTATTCAATTGATTCTTAACTCAATGCAAAAAATCGCATAAAAATATTTGCATTTTTAACAGAGTTATAAGCATTTATGTATCAACACTTTCATAGACGCACCCATATAATTTCAACTGTAAGTCGCGTTTTCTCAAAACTTAATATTTCAAGACTAACACCAAGATTTAAAAAAAATTATTTAATGGAAGGGCTCAATTTTTTTTTTTTTTTCTTTTTTTGTATACATTATAACATCATTAGCTATAGAATGAATAAAGGAGATAACTATCACTTAAAAAAGAACATCGTTAAAAAATCTCTCAAACTTGATAATTTAAACCCCCCCTAAAAATACAACTTTTTTGTCATTAAAAATACTCAAAATATTAAACTATCTAAAATATATTAATTCATTCTATAGGTAATGATGTTATATGCATGCAAAAAAATTTAAACCATTCCATCAAATAGTTTTTTTTTTAAATCTTGGTGTTAATCGTTAAAAATCAAGTTTTGAGAAAACGCGACTTAAAGTTGAAATTATATGGGTACGGCTATGAAAATGTTGATACATAAATGCTTATAACTCCGTTAAAAATGCAGATATTTTTATGCAATTTTTTGCATTGAGTTAAGAATTAATTGAATAATCAACGTAGATCATAAAAAAACCCGATTTTTTGAAAAGTTTTCAATCCCTGAGCCCCCTTAACAGCCTCCTGTAAGAAGATTAGACATATGCGGCACGCAAAGGGCACAGATGTCAGTTGGAGAACTATTTCAAGACGTTTGACCAAAGATTTCGATTTATTATCCTAATATTTTTGTGGATGGTCTTAATCTTTTGCACACGACTGTAATATACGATAATAAGATTCGTTGCAGGTTATTTCCTATTGCGTATGATGTCCTTTCGTCCGTTTTCAAGGACACACAAAAGAGTTCGGATTCATAATCGTTTATATAACTTTCTTTCAAATATGTTTAAAGACTATGTGAAATATCACGATGTCGATATACATTATTGAGATCCATGAGACGTTTTTCAATATTAGGTGTGCTATAGACACCTTTTATAGTTCATTTTCTGACCGATAAAAAAGAATTTTAATGCATTGAATCATAAGAATGGTATTTGTTTGAAACAAATTTTATGGGTACACATCATTAACCTTCTCATTTCTGTGCACTGGTATATCCTTTGATTGAAGTGTAGTAGGTAAAATAGAAACATTATATAAATTAATATATTTCTAAAGATACAATGGAGTTTTAAAGCATTAGGTAATGATTAATACTTTCAATAATTGTATTCATGTGTGTAATTAAGTTTTTTACATGATGTTTGAAAAATCTTTTTTTATATTTACAAAAAATATAGAAAAAAAACATTACAATTTTGCCATTTTGCTAGGAATTCGGGTGCTTTACTTAGGACTTTTTACAGGGCTATACAAAAGAAATATTGCATTTTACAGCATAAGGGTGATATTTGTTAACAAAGCTTTTTCAGTTGTGTTATGCATCTCACGTCTAAACTTATTTCTCGTATATCTTCGAGTGTATCTGAAATATATAAATACATTATACAGTATAGTGGTCTTCAATCTGTGGCCAAAGCTACAATTAATTTAGTATAGAAAATTTTGGATTAAATGCGAAGTTTATCTTTTAAAATTTGTGGTGGAGAAACTACTTTCATACAAGAATGTTTAACATCCCTACTGTATTGAACGGGGGGAGGGTATGTAGCCCCAACTATGAGGTGTACATAACCACAAAATTGATTTTTGTGCACTCCTTAAAATTTAGTGAACTAAAATATGAAAAAAATCTGGGAATTTTGTATTATTTATTTGTATAAAAGTAACTGAAAAAGTACTGTAAGTGTACACACATATACATATAAATTCACGTATCTAAATACTCAAAAATTTTGTTTGCAAATGTGCAACTTATATGCAATATCTCTGCGACGAAAGCATCTCAACTCAAAAGTTAAAAGATGAAAATAAATTTGTTCAAAAAAGTATTCATTAAAAAATTGTTAAATGTTTATTTTATTTTATTATTTTGAGATGTCTATTAGTATTCTAAAAGTTTAAAAACCAACCTTGAAACAATGATGCATTTCTTTACAATTTATAAACACTGTTTAATCCTAACGAAGACATGGTGCATAGATATTCCCCCTTAGCTGTTTAGAGATATTAACTGCTTTGTTACGAAACAGATACAGATTGCTGCAAGAATGTGATTAGTCCAGATAGATGTGTATTGTTTCTGATTTCTTTGTAAACCTTGTGTATAGCAAATAACTTGAGATTATCACTATTTTACAAAATCGGCTATAACCTAAATCAGCAGATGACTGACTGCAAGTGATGAAATATCCAGTTTTTTCGTTGTATTTCAAAGTTTTGTGCATCATTATTTTTTAATTCTTGGAGTTTTTCATTACATATACAGGGTGTATCTAAACTCTTGGAGAAAACATTAAGGGGTGATAGTACACATGAAGACAAACAATATTAAATGGGAAACCAAGGGTCCCAAACGTTTTCCAAAGGATATAGCCGCCATTAAAGTTTAGGCTCCAAAATTTGAAATAATCATAAAAAACGGGAAAATTGGTCAATTGATTTGCGGTTTTCGCTAAAAATTCTTTGTCAGTATTGTCTTGAAAATAAATTATAAAGATAAATTTCAAAAAATGCCGATAGAGGGTGCTTTAGACTTTAGAGTAACGAACAACTATTTCTTACCGTTATTTTTTTAATCTCATTAATTTTTTTTAGAAGCTTAGACATAAACTTAAATTTTGATCTCAAATTCTGAATTGTTGCGATGGGTTAAGAAGCGCAAACTTAACTGTGTTCAGGAGTTGAAATGTTACCATCCCCACTCCTCAAACACAGTTCAATTTTGCGCTACTTAATTACTCACAACAATTCAGATTTTGAGCTCAAAATTTAAGTCTATGCTTTTACAAGCATTTAATTAGATAAAAAAATAACGGTTAAAAATAGTAGTTGGTTAATTTAAAGTTTAAGGCGCCCTCTAACGCAAATTTTTGAAATTTATCTTTAAAATTTATTTTCAAAGAAATACTGACATAAAGAATAGTTTTAGCGAAAACCGCAAACGAATCGACTATTTTTTCCGTTTTATATAATCATTTGAAATTTGAACCCCCCACCCCCATTGAACACAGATCAGTTTGCACTACTTAACCACTCCCAATTATTCAGATTTTTATCTCAAAATTTAAGTTTATGTCTAAGCTTTTAAAAAATTTAATGAGATGCAAAAAATAACGTTAAAAATTAGTTGTACGTTACTCTAAAGTCTAAAGCGCCCTCCATCGGAATTTTTTGAAATTTATCTTTGTAATTTACTTTCAAGACAATACTGACATAAAAAATAGTTTTAGTGAAAACCGCAAATGAATAGACCTATTTTTCAGATTTCTATAATCGTTTGAAAGTTTGGACCCTAAAATTTAATGGCGCCTATCTCCTCCGGAAGACGTTTGGGACTCTTAGTTTCCTATTTAATATTGTTTGTCTTGATGTGTACTATAACCCCTTAAAGTTTTACCTAAGATCTTAGATACACCCTATATATCTTGTTATGCAGTGGCCAAGAACACGGAGAAAGCATTTAGTATAACATTGGCTGCGGTCCATTAAAATACATTTTTTGTATGCTTAATCAATCATGTTTTGGTGAACGCAAATTCATGAATAACTAGTCAGACGTGGCAATCCCAAAACTTCTATCTTATGTATATTAACACTTCCTGAAAAATGCAACATTGCAGCGCAAGCGTTAGGTGGTTTAAACCAAAATCTAGGCAGCAACAACTTATAACTGAATCGGGAGTTTGATGAAAATCCGTGCATTAGTTTTTGAGATGGAACTATTGCAAAATTTAAAACAAATTTGCATAACAGTCACACATGTTGGGTGATGTACAACAAAATAAAATCAAAGTCAATTTTTTATCAGGGACTAACTTAATCTGAAGTTTGATAGACATCCATACATTAGTTTTTGGGATACATTTATTGAGAAATCCTGTAAAATACAGAATAACAGCGCCATCTGTAGGGCGATTTAAACCAAAAACTAAACAACACTAATCTAACCGAATCATAAATTTTAGAAATTTTCGTGTATTAGTTCTTTAGATAGAGCTATTGCGATAATCACGAATAATGCACCATGGCAGTGCCACCTGTTGACTGATTTGCACCGAAACATAATCAGCACCATATCAAGTGCTAGTTAATTATAAAATTTTATGGCTATCTATGCAATAGTTCTTGAGATGTTGCTATTGTAAAAATTGTGAATAATGCAGCATAGCAGCGCCAACTGTTGAGCGATATGCACCAAAAACTAATAAGATCTGGTTTATATCAAGGTCTAACAGAATCTAAATTTTTGTGAACTTCCGTGCATTAGTTCTTGAAATAAGAGTGCCAACAAAATTTTTGTCACACACACACAGAGACAAACATTTTGTAAAAACATGTTTTTCGGGTTCTCTGACCCCTAAAACCTGCAAATCCTTCAAAAACTGGATTTCGAAAATTTTCATGAATCCAATGCTTACTTGTAAAGATAGAAGAGAGTAACTAGAATGTTGAAGCCATCGAAAAAATTTTTTTTATATAAATCAAATCGTTTGTAACAAAAATTAAATGACAATCTAATCATTCTTGCGCTGTAGCTATTGTGGAAATGCTCAAAGCAGACCATGACAACGCAACCTGTTGGGCAATTTACGCACAAACCTAATAAAGATCTATTTATGCAAAGGTCTAACAGAGTATGATATTTTGGTGAAATTCCAAAATTTCTTCTTCAGATATAACTGTTATGAAAATCGTAAAAAAATGCAGCATACCAGTGCCACCTATTCGGCTATGTATAGAAAAACTTAATTAGCACCAATTTAAGTTACGATCAAACTCAATATAAAGTTTTATTAAATTTCGTTATACTTGCATTTTAACGGGAAAGTGGGGGTATCAAACTATGATTATGACTAATTAGAGCACAAAAATTTATATGCAACGGAAAAATGTATTCTATAAAAGGATTTTTAATGTAATTTACTGGTTTTGTGCCAAATTTATGGAAAGAAATGGTAAACTATCTGGAACTTTTGAAAGAAAGATATGGTAAGAACGGTAAGAATTTCATTTTTTAAAAATTATTACTGTATATTTCGGCGCATAACGTTCAGCTCAAAAAAAGTCATTCCGAACCAGAAAATACTTTTAATAAATAAATTGAAAAAATTACAACATCTGAGTAAGTAACGTTTTATGAAATTAAATTTCTGTATCTGAATATGTTTGACGTGGGTGATGCTGTATTTATAGGAAAAACAATTCTATAGAATCAGCTTGCTTTTGGAAGTCATATATGATATGGAATAGGCTGTTTTATACGAAATACCTCTTTTTATCTTAGACTATAACGAATTTAATTAAGTAATTATGATTATCTATATAGTTTTTTATAATTTTTAAACTTTTTTAGTATCTTCAAACTTTACAATGAAAATAGAATCAAAGAACTTTACATACTTTCTGAAGATTACTCTTGAGAAAATATGCAGTTTAAATTTTATAGTAAACTTTTAATACACTTCATTATGCATTTATTCATGCAAATAGAATCAAGACTGGTGTTCGGAAAACAGGATATTGTTGCACAAGGAGTTTCAGTAACATGAGTGTACACCAGGTTAAATAAATTTAATGAAGAAAATTCCACCTCATCTTTTGATTTCTCCTACAGAGTTTCTAATATTGCATGGATGAATAAATAAAATCGACTTAAAACTCAAAATATTATACTAGTAGTAATCTCTTGAAATTTTATCATACAAATGAAATTAAATTACTAAATTTGAATGAAAATTACTATAGAATTATAAATTTAATATGTTCGTAAAAACTACATAATTATTTTAACACATTTTATAGAATACACATATGTTAAATATTTAAAAATTAACACTGCGTTTAATTTTTGTAGACTGTTCTGGGATGATAACGCTAGAAGGGATAATAACACCAAAAGCTAATATTACGGGTAATTATGAAGGAATCCAAGAAATTGCACTTACGGGTTTTGCACTGTTAAAATTTTTGTATGAAATTACAAAGAATATACTAGAAATTCATTATCTTAAATCTTACGTAAAATTACCGAGATTAGAAAAACATCGATTGTTTTAAATAACAGAGACGTTATTCGATAAATTAACGGCAGATTTTGTAAATTAACATCGTTAAAAGTACACAAGACTCCTTAAATCTATTTTTGTTTATAATAATTTAATTTAGTTTTCAAAATTAGTGAATCACTCAATCTTCGGTGAGCTTCAAAGAATTTGAATTTTTCGAGCAAATTCATCTGCTGTATTATTTAATTTTTATGCAGATTATTTCTAGCCGCCCTGAGGTTTGAACACGAGACCTCTTGGTACAAGAAGAATGGCTTACTGACTAAGCTAGGGAAGTTGGCGGTTTTGCATACAAAGTATGTCCTTTACTATTTAACGGGTACAAACCTATTAAATCTATCCCTATCGGAAAGTGATTGTTAATAAAAGTCTCCAATAACTCTAAGGAGATGATTTTTCGCTCTCTAAATTATTATAAGTTTTAAAAAAAATTTCTTTGTCGTTTCTAAAAAAATTCAAAAGAATTTTAAAAGTATGTATTTTAAATTACAAGTTTTAATAGCTATAAAATTATGTCTTTAATTAAAAACATGGAAATTCCTACAAGGAATTAGATATAAAATAAGGGAGATGTCTCGAAAATAAGACCGAGTGGTATGAATCAGAAACAACCGCTAAAATTTAATTTCTTCCCTTTGTGGACCTCATCACTGGAAGAAGCATGTAAGAATACCCGATCTAAAATGTAAGAGTATCTCTGTGATCTAGAGATTATATATTTATTAGAAAATACTGTATTACATAAATTTGTAGTGTATTTCAAGTACTTTCAAACAGTGAAGATAGTATATTATTCGAACAGTGAAAGATTTTGGATGTACTTGCGCGGTAGTTTCTGCGCAATAAGTACACCAGTGTAATAACATCATCAGTTAGAGTTATTACTCCGGTTGGTTCTTTTCAATGCTGTAACTATATCCGAAAAACATTTATTTTTTATTTTATGGAGGAGAAAGCATTGAAATAATTTATAACGGTGGCCAAAGTTGACTCTAAGCCTCTCACCAAAACTTTTTATTTTCATACTATCTGACTTGCCCGGCATTGCTCAGGTTCGTAATAATAATATTAAACGAACTTGAAATTTGTATGATTTTATCTTTCACTCAAAATATCTGGAAATACATTATCTGAAATACGTGGCAGCTGACTGTGTGAAAAATCTGTTTAAAAAAACAAACAACAAATATTTAGCTGTAAAAATATTCAAAATGACTGCTATGGGAAACGCGTGAGGGAATATGTGCCCAACGATTGCATGATTTTCGTGTTAAAGTGTTGATACACTATATGACAAAAAATAACCGTCCACTTGCGATTTTAGACATTTTGTTAAATATCCAGAAAAATACACGAGGAATTATCCTGAAACTCTAAGTGTGTAAACATAATAGTACAGGTCACATACTTCTGTGAAGATTTTTTCCTAAAACTCTATACGGGATCGTCAAGAAATTGAAAAAGTACGAATATCCTTTGAATAACGCTGTCAAAAATAATGTAGGCAAACCGCTCAAACTGTAGATTATGATTAAGTGGCATATTGTAATATACTGTGTTTATTTGTATGTGGATAACATGTATACTCGTAGAGAAATAAAGG
Organism: Maratus speculifer; assembly: GCA_964019185.1. NCBI lineage: Eukaryota > Metazoa > Arthropoda > Arachnida > Araneae > Salticidae > Maratus > Maratus speculifer. The sequence continues at coordinate 348,140,635 of OZ025293.1, forward strand.
ATTTTATAAAAACAGTCCAAAATTTTTGCAAGTTTTTTGCTTATAATTTGTAGAGTTCTTAGTATAAAATAATGTTCTTTACTGAAAATATGACAAACAACATTGTACACAATACGCTATCATCAGAATTTAAAAATAATAAAAATTGTAACAAAAATGAGCAGGTTTAGTAAATAATTTTTCATTTCGCATGCTTCAACGATTTCAAAATTTCATTTGCATATTGTGTTAGCTAAATGTATAGAGCGACTTCTGTAAAACTTTCAAAAACATAGCTTGAAAATTCTGAAAATGGTCGCCTATAGAATCAACTCAAAATCCGTTATTCCCAAAATGAAGCAAAAAAAGCAGGGGTTTTATCCAAATGAAGTAGTAAGTGCCATATGTGTACTCTATATTGCCACTAATCAATGGATATATGGATTTTTTTTTATTTATAAATTTAATAAATTGTCATATTGCGGTAATCAAAGTATTTTTATAAAGTAATTTCTCAACATCAAACTAATTTCTTTTTATCTATCATAAAACATACAGTATTTTATTGTCGTATAAAAAATATAAATAGTTAGAATGATAATAGGAAATTGCTTTATTTATGAAACAAAATTTTATTTATAAAGTTTATAAAAAAAATTATTTTTTAGAAAGTGTTCTTAAATTATCAAATTTAAGTTATTACATTTGATCCCGAAATGTTTAGATTAAAAATCGTTTTTACAAACCATTAAAAGCTTTTCTATTATTGTTTTAGAAAACGGAAGAATTGTGTATATTATTGCTGGGGTGAAAAAATAAAAACAGCAATATTACATTTTAAACGAACAATAATTAATAAAATAAATTGGACACTCTTATAGTACGTATATCGATTCAATTACATAGTCTATTTCAAAAGGTTTTCATAAAAATATTTTGCATTTCAATTTGCATTTAAATTGCATAAAGTATCTTTAAAAAAATACGACATACACATTGAGGAAAAAAATATACCGCCTTCAACTAGAATGAATAGTTAGTCATTTTCTGAATTGCGAAATTAGAATTGTAGATCTCCAAACTATGCGAATAGGGTAATTATCTAAGCCGAATGGACGAAATTATCTAGAAGTTCTACTCTCTTGTTTTCTAGGTGACGAAACTATACTAAATCGTTTCAATAACAAGAGAGTATCGCCCGATTTCTTGGATGGCTCCATAAACTGAAATTATAGTTACTAAAACTAACCGCTTTTGCTCGCATTTATTTGCTGAGATTTTTAAAAACGTTTGACCCGCGAGAATAAAGAGAAACGCTCTTTAATTCTTGTAGGAGAATCTAGAACTCTCCAGCAAAGGGAATTAGAATTTATAAGAATGACATGGAACTATTTTTTTCTAGAGCCACGACTTACATTCTAGATGCCGAACGATATTTTTTTTTCAGTGCAAACTACAGTTACCGTAAAACTATAACAATAAACACGATCTACATATCTTAAATTTTATGGATGGGAGATAATAATTAATCGTCTTTCACGAAAAAATTGTGATACGAAAAAATTCATTTCTTCATATATGTTTCTTGTCGAATAATGGCATTTTTAATATATATATTTTTTTCTAGTTATTATGTGAATAAAACTTTTTCTCAAATTATATTAAAGAGGGAATATTTTATGAAAACATTTTTAAATAATGTTCGACACGTTTAAATATGCATCTTTATACATGTTTGTCGGACAAAAATATTCAAACTGTCTTTATTTGAAAAAATTTTGTATCGTAAAATATCTTTATTAAACTTTGGGGACACATTTAGGATACGAATTGAAGTCAACCATTAAATAGTATCAAGAGTAAAATACTGTATACAAAAGATATTCTTCCTTTTTAGCCATTTATGAAACTGATAAAATAAAATAGCAGTATCTCGGTTATAAACTAAATAATGTATATGCATTAACTTAAGGGGGTTCATGGGTTGATCGATACGGAAAAACATGTAAACACAGCTCTCGCTTCGAGTCCATATAAAAACAGAAGTATTCAGTGTAATTATTTTAAACTTTCTGATATTTTAAAGTTATGTTTGTAGTCTTATATAGTTATAAAATGAAGTACTTCAATGTAATATAATAAGAAATATAGCAAAATTTATGTAACACAATTTTCGAAAAAAACATATGTGTTATACACTATCTACCAAAAAGTATTTGTACACTTTCAGTTTTTAACATTTTGTCAAATATTTAAAAATATACTGGTCGGATTCTTCTGGAACTTCAGAAATATAAAGATTATGTTTCACTTTATATTTATTTACATTCATTTGTTAAGCGGGTAATTAGGGGGCCGGCAAAAAAACAAAGAATAATAGAAATATTTGGGATCGCCCTGTACATGAAAATGCACGAAACGACTTATCGCTTTAGAATACAAATATATGAATACAGTAGAATATGTACACTAATTTTTATGAGAATAGCATGTATATTTATGGCGATAGAGCGATTTTTTTGAAAAATTCAAAAAATTCTGGTATGTTTTTTGTTTATATCATGCTGGGTTTTTGACCAAATTTAACGCAAATTTCAGAAAAATTGGCAAAATGCAGTAGAAAAAATGTAGCGCAATTGGAATATAAATATATTGAATATTTTATGAAATATGAGTAGTTGTATAAAATAATTTTTATCTGCGCATGCGCGAACTAGAAAAACATTTTTTTTACATCATTTAATAGTCAATTCTATGGAGTGACTTATAAAAAAAATCCAATCAAATATCGTGAAAATTCAAAAAGATATCATTATTTTAGTGAGATGTTTTTACTCTGCTCTCTAAAAACGGCTGAATCTTAAGGGATTCTCCACAAATTGACATTTTTTAATAACTGACTTTAAAAAAAAAACTAGTATTGAATTAATACAATATCTAATACAATATTGCTGCTAATAAGTACTTGACAATTGTGATAGAAAAGAAAAAGAGCTTTATTCGCATTCAGGGCCAAAACTAAGAGAAGGGGGGGGGGAGAAGGGCATGTGCTCCGGGCGCTAGGATGAAAGTGTTCCAAATGTATCTTTCGTTAGGCGATTTTTAGGTAGATTTCGTATGAAATACTACCTATTGCATTGTCTCCCATGTTGGAATTTCTGAAAAATTTTTGCGGATCTACACGAATCATGACTCCTAGACTCCAAAACTACCATCAGTAAAAAAGTTTATATATATATATATCTATCTATCTATCTATCTATCTATCGGTGTATATCACTTTCTTCTAGACACGATAACTTCCATAATTATGCTCAGATCTTCATCAAACTTTTACATAAAATCAAGGAGCATAAAATCTCGGTTAAGTTCTTTAATGGGCAAAATCGGACCAAGGGGGTGGAAGTTAGGAGGGTTTTTGTGAAAACAGAAAAAACGCGATAACTTTTTAATTAAAATAGATATCGAATCGGTTTAAAGTTTATATTACTTCTAAAAAATGAGGGAAAAGTTTATGTGTGACAGATTTTTGATAAAGTTAAAAATGGGCTCAAGGGGCGAAAAAAACATGGTTTTTGGAAGAAAAAAATTCATAACTTCGTCAATTCTCAAGATATCAAATCCAACTAAATTTTATATAAATGTACTCAATATTATCTAAAACTTTTGCATTTACACGTTTTTGATAGGACCAATTTTTACCGATGAAAAAAATTAAAAACGAAAAGAAAAAGGGGGCAGGAAAAAGAAAAAAACCCATAACTTACTCAATTCTTAAGCAATTAAATCTAATTAAATTTATTTTACATCTTCACAATAATATCTACATTTTTTATATTGACAAGTTTTTCATAGAACCAATTCTTATAGCAAAAATAAATTAAACAAAAATAGGAATTGGAGAAAAAACCTCAAATCCAAACTGCTTATACTCTGACTCATTTTAAAATTCATTTTTGATTTTAAACGCATCCAAATGACAGATCCTCTTATTTAGCAACTATATAATGCGACTTATTGGCCAATTTTTTGATAAAGGCAGAATATATTTTTAAAAAAGCTGCCAAAAAAGGTATTTTGAACATATTTCCCGAAGTTTTCATCTTTAAAAAATTCATTAAGTATAACAAATTGCGTTTTTCATGAGTCATTTTTAAATTCATTTTTGTTCTCAAACCCATCCAATTTACAGGTCCTATTATTTAGGAACTATATAACTTGACGTATTGGCCAGTTTTTTGATAAAGGCAGAATATATTTTTTAAAAGGCTGCCAAAAAGGGTATTTTGAACAGAATTTCACGAAGTTATTGTGATTAAAATTTGAGGAAATTTAAGAAATTGCGTTTTTACCGAGTCATTTTTAAATCTTTTTTTGTTCTCAAACGCATCCAATTTACAGTTTCTCTTATTTAGGAACTATATAATGTGACGGAGTGGCCAGTTTTTTGATAAAGGCAGAATATATTTCAAAAAAGGGCACAAAAAATGGGCAAAAATGGGCACTTCGCACAAAATTTCCCAAAGCGAGATGATTAATGAACTGTGGGTATTCAAATAACAAATTGGTTATTTTATGACTCATTTTTAAATCCAATTTTGCTCTGACACGCATTCAATTGACAGTTTTTTGTTACTTAGGAACTATATAATGTGCGTATTCGTCTATTTTTTGATAAAGGGTGAATATATATATTTTAAAAGCTGTCAAAGTAAGCACTTCGCAAAAAAATTTCCCAAAGCGATCATGATAAAAGAATTGAGGTTGTATTCAAATAACAAGTTGTTTATTTTATGACTCATTTTTAAATTCAATTTTGCTCTCAAACGCATTCAATTGACAGTTATTTGTTATTTAGGAACTGTGTAATGTGCCGTATTGGTCAGATTTTTGATAAAGGCTAAATATATATTTAAAAAAATCTGTCAAAGTGGGCACTTCGCACAAAATTTCTCAAAGCGATCTTGATTAAAGAATTGTGGATGTATTAAAATAATAAATTGGTTATTTTATGACTCATTTTTAAATTCAATTTTGCTGTCAAACGAATTTAATTAACAGTGTTTTGTTATTTAGGAACTATATAATGAGCATATTGGTCAATTTTTTAAATAAAGTAAGAATATAATTCAAAATATATTGCCAAAATGGGCATTTGAGTAGAGATAGGCATTTTTTTTTTTTTTTTTTTTTTTTTTTTGAGATGAAAACTTTTTGAAATCTACCTCCGCCTATAGGCCATGCCGAAAGGGATTTTTTTTCATGGCTATGTTTAGCATAATATTGTTAAAATTATTATATCTGGGCTATGCTAAAGCATAAAAAAATCTAATGATGATGGCTTAAGGTCCCTGCCCCTACCCGCGGAGATGCTCACGAGCTAATGCTATTCTTATGGGGATGCATTTTTCTAACTCTTTTGCATTTGGACATTTTTAAATAATATGTTTTGCATTGGATAGCGGAAGTCCTTTTCAAGATCGCTCCGTGATTACTTTTTCAATTTTGGCGTAGATATTTTTATAATGTTTCTTTCACTTCCAAAAGCGGTTCTGAAAGTGAAACTAACTTTATAAAAAATATCTATGACTCAAATCGAAAAAGTAGTCAAGGAGCGATTTTGAGAGGGACTTCCGCTATCCAATGCAAAAAAAAAAAAAAAAAAAAAATTGAAAATTTCAAAATGCGAAAGAGTTATTAGAAAAATGCCTCCCCACAGGAATAGCATTAGCTCAGCAGTGTCTTCGCGGGCAGGGACATGGGCCTTAAAGGTCCTGTTGAAAGTAGAATTTTTTTGATTCGGTTTAAAGTATCAAATTGGAGTATTTTAATAAAGCAGAATACGTTATTTTATATTACATATTTTAAGTTTTAAAATAAGTCGGCTATTAATAAATTGGAGAAATTTTCTTTGTAAATATGCTTTGCGAAGGAGGGGGAAAGGGGTACCTTCAAAATCCACGTTTGCCTCGGGAAAAAAAGACTGGTTTTGGCCCTGTTCACATTTAATAATTTGTAGATCCTCCTCGAGAGGCAATTACAGCTGCGACTCTCCTGGGCATGCTCTCAACTAGTCCTTGTATTACATTTAAAGGTATTTTATTCCACTCTGTTTGCACAAGGCAGGTAAGCTCTTTTACTGATTTTGGGCGTGTGTCACCCGCCTTAATTCGACGATCCAACTCGTCCCAGAGGTTCTCTATTGGGTTCAGGTCTGGGCTCTGGGCAGGCCACTCGAGTCGATGCACTCCATTATCAGCATACTAATCCATGCTGGACCTCGCTACATGGCAGCTTGCGTTGTCATCCTGGAAATAACATGGGTCCAATCCATAGTATTGCCACAACGTAGGAAGTACACTGTTGTCCAGTATATTACAGTAGGCATCGGCATTGAGCTTACCATGAATTGGGACCAAGGGTCCTAGTCCGAACCAGGAAAAACAACCCCAGAACATAATTCCCCCTCCGCCAAATTTAACTGTGGGCACAATACATTCTGGTAGGAGGCGTTCTCCAGGCAGACGCCAGACCCAGACACTACCATCAGAACGGTAGAGGGTGAACCTTGATTCATCACTCCAGAGAACCTGTTTCCATTGCTGTACAGTCCATTGCTGGCGTGTTTTGCACCAACTTAACCGAGCTGCGCGGTTGGACTTGGTGATTAAAGGCTTATGGGCGGCAGCACGGCCATAAAAATTAAGCAGATGAGCTTCCTTACGGATGGTATTCATGGAAACAACACATCCTGAAGCTTGTTGAAATTCTTGGCGTATGTGTAACATTGGTTGGTTGCGGTTCTTCCGAATTTCTCTAGACAGAACCCGTCGGTCTCTATCTCCCAGTTTCGTCGGTCTGCCTACTCTGGCCACATTCTGACAATCACCATTCAGCTTCCATTTTCTAATCACATAAGCCACAGTCGTTTTGGGGTAATTAAGCTCGCTAGATATGTCGATTAAAGATCGGCCATTTCGGTGGTACCCGATGATCACACCTTTCTCAAAATCAGACAGCTCTGTTCTTCTTGGCATCATGCATGCGATTGATGTCAGTGTTGTTTTCGACACCACATTTAACAGTGGAGAACTTGACGTATTTCAGGATCGCAGATATCGGCATTTGCATAAGAGCCATTATCAATTATGTATCAGTGGGTAGATTTGACACAAATGCTTCGATTTTTTATAATTATTTTTATCCTGAAATAGGTTCGTTTTGGTAATTATCTAAGAAAAGAAGTAAATCACCAGTAAAAAACGTAAATGGAGATTTGGCAATTTGCGTAAAATCTGAAGTCATTCAACTGCTTTCAGAGACCAATTGAAAATCTGTTCACTCCTATCCACAATAACTTTCTGAATTTCCACGAAATTCGACCGGATTTTTTTATGGGTAGCTCCATAGAGTTGAATATTAAATTATGTAAAATGATAAATTTTATCGTTCACGCATACGCTGATTAAAAAATATTTCATACAAATACTCATATTTTAGAAAACTTTTAATATATTTATATTTCAATAGCACCTTATTCTTTCTACTACATTTTGCGAATTTTTCTGATTGTGGCTTTATATTTGGTTGAAAATATTGCATGACATAGAACATTTTAGAAAATATTTAATATATTTATATTTCAATGAATTTTGGTGAACTCCCCCCCCCCCTCCCTTTTCTTCTTTGCAAAGCATCTGCAAAAGTATTTGCAAAGAAAAATTTTCTAATTTATTAATAGCCGACTTATTTTAAAACTTAAAATATGTAATATTGATTAAAGTAGTCTGCTTTGTTTAAAAAAAATGATACCTTAAAATCGTGAAACCGAATCAAAACAAAAAAAAAATGTGCTTTATGCGGGATCTTTATGCCATCATCATTAGATTCTTCTATGCTTTGGTATAGGAGAAATGCTTTGAATGGGACGATTTTGACAATATCATGCTAAACATAGAAATGGAAAAAATCGCCAAACAAAATGTACATTTGGGACACTTTCATCCTAGCGCCCGGGGCACATGCCCTTTTCCCCCAACCCTCTCTTAGTTTTGGCCCTGAATGCGAATAAAGCTCTTTTTCTTTTCTATCACAATTGTCAAGTACTTATTAGCAGCAATATTGTATTAGATATTGTATTAATTCAATACTAGTTTTTTTTAAAGTCAGTTATTAAAAAATGTCAATTTGTGGAGAATCCCTTAAGATTCAGCCGTTTTTAGAGAGCAGAGTAAAAACATCTCACTAAAATAATGATATCTTTTTGAATTTTCACGATATTTGATTGGATTTTTTTTATAAGTCACTCCATAGAATTGACTATTAAATGATGTAAAAAAAAATGTTTTTCTAGTTCGCGCATGCGCAGATAAAAATTATTTTATACAACTACTCATATTTCATAAAATATTTAATATATTTATATTCCAATTGCGCTACATTTTTTCTACTGCATTTTGCCAATTTTTCTGAAATTTGCGTTAAATTTGGTCAAAAACCCAGCATGATATAAACAAAAAACATACCAGAATTTTTTGAATTTTTCAAAAAAATCACTCTATCGCCATAAATATACATGCTATTCTCACAAAAATTAGTGTACATATTCTTCTGTATTCATATATTTGTATTCTAAAGCGATAAGTCGTTTCGTGCATTTTCATGTACAGGGCGATCCCAAATATTTCTATTATTCTTTGTTTTTTTGCCGGCCCCCTAATTACCCGCTTAACAAATGAATGTAAAAAAGTATAAAGTGAAACATAATCTTTATATTTCTGAAGTTCCAGAAGAATCCGACCAGTATATTTTTGAATATTTGACAAAATGTCAAAAACTGAAAGTGTACAAATACTTTTTGGTAGATAGTGTATCACCAACACCAAGATATCTTAACGCTGAATTGACTTAAGAACCTAATTTTTGCTTTAAAATGATCAGGAAACTTTACTCTATAGAATGTATTAAGGATTAACAATCACTCGAAAAAAACCTTATTAAAAAAACTCTCAAACGTAAAAATTTAAAAAAACCCTAAAAAATACAACTTTTTCTTCATTAAATACTCAAAATATTAAACTATCTAAACTATATTAATTCATTCTATAGATAATGATGTTATATGCATGCAAAAAAATTAATCCATTCCATCAAATAGGTTTTTTTAATCTTGGTGTTAGTCGTCAGAAATCAAGTTTTGAGAAAACGCGACTTAAAGTTGAAATTATATGGGTGCGGCTATGAAAGTGTTGATAAATAAATGCTTATAACTCCGTTAAAAATGCAAATATTTTTATGCGGTTTTTTGCATTGGGTTAAGAATTATTTGCATAATAAAACTAGATCATAAAAAAATATTTTTTGAAAAGTTTTCAACCCCTAAGCCCCCTTAATTAATAAATTGTTATGCTACATTCAAATCATACATTTTAAAACATCATATTATGGTTATGCATGAGTTTCGCAACGAATATTCTATTTCTCTAATTTGATAAAGCAACTTCTAAATTTAAAAGGCAACATCATCTAAGGAATTCTATAAACGAAAGTTAATATTGATTTCTACTTTCGTCCGGAATTATTGAACCAATATCAATAAAAAAAAAATTTCCTTTGCGTTATAATTAGCTACATTTAAATCGTTTTGTTTTTATGGAAAATCGATTCCGATGTAGCAACGTCAATTTAAACAAGTCGGAAATTGCACGTCAAACGTACCAAATGAGGTGCGTTCGTACTGTAACGAAGTTTTAAAAATATTTAGATCCTCGTGTAATAGTATACAGTATACTTCTGATACCATATAGTATCCGAAATATTATGAGTGGTGTGACCCTATACATACTAGCTGCGTTCTATTATACAGGAAGTAATTTGTAGTAAACTTCAGAAACGTACATAATTTTCATAAAATGAGAAATAGTGTAATATAATTAAAACACGCCCAAACAATGTTTCTGATGATGGCTATACCATTATGTACTGGAATGAATTTGTATGGCCTATAAATTAATAAACATATTATTTGCACAACAGATTGTACAGAATGGATATTTTAGAATATACGTCATAGATGCCCATAAATTTTATTATGTTCGAAAGAGCGTAATATCATTAAAATGCACTTGAAACTATTTTTTCCATTGGCCGTAATGTACTTTTGATTGTCCGTGTAATTGAACAATGTACCCAGTTTTCATAAAATGTGAAATGACTCAACAAAATTATGCAGCAAATATACATTTTAAATTTCAAAGGATTCGGTTGGGCAACTTTTGCGTCGTTATTTGCGGGCGGACAAGCAGACGGTCGGACGGACTGAACGACAACTATTGATGCTGCGTATTTATATAATTACAAACGCACCTAAAAAGAAACTAGAATTTTAAATGCGTATCTATAGTTTTCATATTTTTTTAATATATATTTTGCCTAATTTTCGATTTATAGTTTAACTGATACTTCTGTAACAATAAAATAAATCCTTAAATTTTAATTAACTGCACTTTTTAATAATATACTGTTTAATGCCCAGAAATAAATGTGCAACATGAAAAGAGCAAAAATGAAAATACAGAAGATCTTCTACACACTATGGATTTTTATAGTTGCATTTTAAGGATAATTGCCGTATTTTTGGCACAATTTGCTTCTATCTGTTATCCATGGCTCATGGCAATAGCTCTAGCTTGAACTTTCCATGAAAGTAAACTTTTTCCAATACTACGTCTGGTCCATTTTACCTTCATTCCTTTTGGACCGTTTCCAAGTGTCCGTTCAGTGTTAACCTGCTAAACCTATTTTTTATGGATGTAAAAGACAATAAAAACCCATAAAATTTACATAAAATATGAAGTCAATTGGATAATTAGTATCCGAGATATTTGTAATCATATTTTCCACATTCTACGATTTTTTATAATCGTGTATTTCATTCAAATTTCAATTCAAAGATATGTTTTAATTGAAAATGAGACGCTCAATCCAACGCAGTAAACTGTTAATATAATTATCATTTTGGAGGTTATAAGGATTCTTCTTTTTTCGCAATTCGATATTATGTACTTGATTATCCCGTCGATCAAAAATCAATCGCCAAATTAAATACCAATAATGGCGTATCGTAAATGTCATATTCACTTGACATTAAACACGTTGCATGTGTTTGTTACGTCCTCAAGAGATTTTTAATTCGATGTTTTATTTATAATATTATTAATCTTTTACTAATTTATCTGTTATTTTGCTATTTTAAATACAAAATTATGCCAATTTGTATAATTTACTAACATTTTGGCGATTTATATTATGTGTCGAAATAGGTCGACGGGATAATCAAGTAGTTCCCGCAATTCCGTAATAGAAAATTATTATGTATTACAAATATTTAAATATACGTTTAAATTTTATTTTAAAATTGCGATGCATTTTATAAATAGTTTACATATATCTTATTTTATAATATAGTATAGTATGCATGTCCGTCCATGATGGGTAAGTATTACGGTGACACCCAAAGACTAGTTTAACACCGTGCATGTGCACAGTGATTATGTTCCATTTCTTCTTGTCAGAGTATTTTTTTTTAATTTGGTCTTTGAACTCTTTTAATTAGTTTTTACTATATATATTATTAGTATTTTTATTTAATTACACTGTTTTTACTAACTTATTATTTTTATTTCGACATTGTCTTGGCGCAGCATGTCCCAAAGGGGACCTTGCGCCATAAAATCCTATACAACCAACCAACCAACCACTTCTTCTTGTAATGAAAATTTGACATAGCGAAACATAATTTCATATCGTCCAGATAAAATTAAACAACAGTTAATAATTATCAATAATATTTTTCTTCGTTATACTTCGTATCTAGCCGAATAAATCACACGATAATAAGATTTAAATTAATTCCATTTACGGGAAAGAGGTGGCGAAATATACAGCTTGACATAAGCCTCGGGTGGAAGATTAAAGGAATTCATAAAGCAGACTGCAAACGTCATATTATGAATTTCGTTAGTATCTAAAAGGAAGTAAATTGAAATTAAATTACGTAAATTACGTACCATGTATATAGTTTGAAAATGTAACAATAGATATGATTAGAAGCTAAAAGTATCCGTAGTGCATAATAAGGAGCAGATTGTAATTGAAGCTCCAGAAAAGATGTTTTAAAATTGACACTATGGAGACAAAGGTTAATGAATATTTCGGTAGATTGTGAGAAATTACAGGAGTTCATTCTTTACAAGATACTGATAGTATAAATGAAATTATCACAAAATAAAATGGATAATTCACTCTTAGTAAGAACCTAGACATGAAATATAATTATCTAATTATTTTATTACGATCGCTTGTGAAAAGCCAGCTTGAATCTGAAGTTTTAATAACAGCTGTTGATAGAAATATTTTAATATGTTGAAATTTAGTTGTGTAGGAATATTATAGTAAAAGGCTTCAAATGACTTAAGATCTTTTTGATCAAATGGAGGGGTTAATTACGCAAAAATGATGTAAATATCAAATAAGAAATCTTTTCTAAACTTCACTAAAGTAAAGTTGAATGCATATAAAAAAAATATCGTGAAAGTGAATTAAAAATGAACTATTTTTATTCTAAACTGTTTGAAACCAATTATTTAAAGAAAATTAAAAAACAAAATGTATTCGATATAATACGACGAAGTTAAAGCTGACAGATGGAAACAACGCTTGTTTACAGATATTTTTTCTCTTTCTGTAGATTTTGAATTTTGGACCACGTATAATTTATCTCTTTGGTTAAGAGATACCCTAAAATCATTAAACGTTATTAACGCATTATTAAGATAAAATTATTAACGCATTAAATACTATTTATGTTGAAGGAATAGTTAAATTTCCATTTATCAGATATACATACTTTAAAAATGCTTATATTAAGCATATTCTAAGTGCCCCAAAAAAGCAACAATTGAAAGCAATAATTATGAAATAATTGAGGTTAGCAGAAATGGCATCGATGAAATATCAGATTATACAGGGTGAGTCATAAATATCGAAACAATAGGCTATCTTCTTAAATATTGCCCCTAGACCCATACTTCCAATTGCAAAAATTCATAAAAAAGGTGTAATTTCTGATAAGATAAGTTGCAACTCCATGGATGGTCTATCTGAAAAAATACGAAAATTAAATTTTTATACGGCCCCCGTAAAGCAAAATTCCCAATTAGGAAATTATTCCTTATCCATTCTTAAAGTGAACAAAAAAAATTTCATCTCCGTATCTAAAAAACCTGACAGAGATTTTAAAATGCAAAATTCTCCAAAATTCGTGACTTACACCACTTTATCATTCTTGTAAACGAAGCGTTTTTAACTCTTTTTCAAAGCAAATGAGGGGTCGTCTACAAATTATACGTTATTAAATGTCGATTCAAGGCAGTGCCTCTTATTTTGACATAATAAAGAAGCGTATTGATTTAAATCAAAACTTAATTTCAAATTAATGTTAATCATCAGCACTGGAGGTCTGCATGGTTTGAAATATTTACGTCCCGTCCCAAACCGACCCATAGGGGGGAAAGTTCTGCCCAGCATGGAAAAATGTTAAAATCATAACCCAGACCGGCCTAGAAAATAGTTTAAATCAGCCCGGCTCACCCGTGAATTTCTACATAGTTTTTTACTTCTGTGTCGTTAAAAATTCTTTCGTATGGGGGAATTCTGACCAAAAACACTTATTATAGCTTTTCGTTTTTTTATATTTATACTTTTTATTATTAAAGAAGTGCCAAAGGCAGTGGCACATTTATTTTAACAATGAATCTCTGTTTATACCTACATGTTTCACTTATATTTTAATATCGCTAATCCATATAACCCGTGCGTTGGAGACTTTGAAAAATGTTATTTAGTAAAACCTTTTAAAACGGAATCACATTGGAAAGGAAAAATAAAAATACATTATAGACGAATGCCCTTCCTACGAGCGTTAAATGGAGTTTATTTTTTTCTCAGGTATTATTGTATTTTTTTTTTTTTTTTTTTTTTTTTTTTCATGGTTCAACACATTTGTCGTTTAAGACAGAATTCCGTCATAGGCAGACTTTTTTTTTCTCTGTTTTTATTGTGTTTAAATTTTTAGCATTTGAATATACTATTTTTTTAAAAATAAATTTTAAAGTTTGTTTTTCTTTTTTCGTAAAATAAAAGCGATTTTGAACTCTATGAAAAATATATTAGGTCCGGATAGGCGAGTGTTTAAAAAAAGTAACGTCTTGGTCCTGACCGAGTACTAACGATAACTAAACGAGTACTAACGATATGAAATTTTTATAAATTTTAGTATAAATTTTAGGATGTGATTTTCTTAGCAAATTATATGGCTAACCATCGCAAAAAAGAAAAAAATCAAAATTCTAACTCAAAAGACAGATTTTTTACACGTTTCCTAGAAAAGTTAGAGTAGCATTGTCTTTTGAATTGCGCGCATTTCAATTTGTGTCTAATCCCTTAAAACCTGGTGAATAATTCAAACGGCTAAAACTCTGCGAGTTTTGAAGATATGAAGATGCTACTTTTTGTGTCTTATTCAGGACCGGATAAGGAAAGTTTTCCTAATTGGAATTTTTATCCTACGGGGGCCGTATAAAAAGTTAATTTTCATAATTTTTCAAATAGACCCACCATGGAATTGCAACTTATCTTATCAAAAATTTCACCTTTTTTTATGAATTTTTGCAATTGGAAGTGTGGGTCTAGGGGCAATATTTAAGGAGATAGCCTATTGTTTCGATATTTATGACTCACCCTCTATGAAATAACTAAATAGGTTGCAGATTTAAAATTCGCCTGTAATTGATGCTGTCATTCAACATATAAAGTAAATTTATGTAAATCAGTTACGTGAACGACAGATGTAAACAACATGCTATCATTACCCGATCAAGAGCTTTAACCGAGCTTTGTCGTTAAACGCTCATTCGAATAAAACGAAGCACTACAAATGTTTCGTAATGGGAAAAAACAAAAGTATACAAAACCGGACTCATTTGAACTCGGAGTATACTGAAAAATGTCAGTCATTGTCCTATCAGTTATTTTAAGGTCCCACACTAGTCACTGAAAAAGACCCGGATGATAATGTAAAGTCTATTTCAAAGCGTCCTTTTCAAATATCTCGCTCAAATTTTAATATTTTTACATAATTTCTATGCATAGGTTAGCTGAGGACGATCTACAACTGGCCTAGTTTTTACTTTTTCGATTTTGCTTATATATTTTTTATATAATGATAGTTTTAATTTCGGAACCGGTTTAGGCCGGTTTTCAAATATAAAGTAATTTTTTTACAAAAATTTGAAACCAAAGTTGAAAAAATAAAAAACTAGGTCACTTGTGGATGGTACTCAGCTATCATATTAAAAAAAAAATCATGTAGAAATATTAAAATTTGAGCGAGATATTTGAAAAGAACGCTCCCATAGACTTTATATTATCACCCTGGTCTTTTTAAGTGACAAATGTGGGGACTTAAGAATCCTTTGCATAAGTTTGCTTCATATTTTTACTGAGAGCCCTCTATCGGCATTTAAGTATGCAACTTTTATTAATTTATTAATTTTTATTTTAAAAAATCCAATCTCTTACTGATCCTGTTAGTGCAATACGTATTTTTATTACCATTTTCTCTTTTTATACATTATTTTATTTCTCACTTAGTGTAATTATTTTTTCTTAATTACAACGAGCTTTTGATGTACAAGTTGTTATTATTTTTTATCTGATTATACTGATGTATGTTATTTGAATAACAAGAGCGTATTTGAAACTCATATTATTATTTTTTTTCGAATATAAAAGTTTAATGCAGCAACAATAACTAAAGAATCAAAAAACCTTAGCAATTTTGAATAATTGCGTAAACTGAAATAACCTCTTCGACGTTTAACTGCTTTAAAATAAAGAAAAAATAGAAAATTTAATAATTTCAAATATTGGATATCTTTATTTTCTGTGTTTTCCAAAGATGTATAACGAAAGCGACGCATTAATCTGATTTAACCTTTTATCGATTTTTTTTTTTGTGTATGTTTTAGTAGAAATCTCTACTTTCAAAATTTCGGAAGAAATAGTGAATGCAACGAACAGAGATTTTAGCTGGTATTTAAGATAAACAGGAAATATTGATTTATTTTTTGTATCGCATCTGAAAGTAATCAGAAGAAAAATCTTTAAATGCTTAAAAATTGAATACAATATTTACTTGTATTTCTTAGAATTTCGATTAGCTTTCTTAAACTTTCTTTTATTGGAATTTGTATTCTCATACGTAAAAACAACCATTAAAAGAACTGTTAAAGATAATTTGTTCAAACTTGAGACATGTCATTTTCAATTGTTTTACTTTAATTTTGATTGAGCAAATTTGAAAAAAATATTTATTTTTGAAAATGTTATTTTTTGATAAAATGTTGCACCAATTTTTTCTTAAATTTTAATATTTTCACTTTTATTTGAATTAATAATTTAAAAAATGCTGAATCAAAATTAAATCCTATATTTTCCTGTTTATTTAAATGAAAAACGCTTAAAATTCTTCAAATAATATTTCGAGTTATGACGATTTTAAACTATCCCATTTTTTAAACGAATTTTTAAGTTAAAAAAAAATACCTATGAGAAATTTTATCATGTGATTTTGTTTAAAAATAATATGATTAATCATAAAATATTCAAAATTTTAATTCAACATAGAGAAAAGAATTTTAAATTGTGTCCCAGACACCAATAATAATAATAATAATAATAATAATAATAATAATAATAATAATACTTATAAAATCCAATTTTTTCTAGATCCCATTAGTGCAAACCGCACTTTTTATTACCATTTGTTCTTTTTCATTTTATTTTATTTTTTATTTTTATTTATTTTTATTTTTTACTTATTTTTTCTTTAAATTCCAACGAGCTTTTGATGTACAAGTTATTAATATTTTATACCTGATTATATTGATATAAATTAATAAAAACATATTTAAAACTCAAATTATTATTTTTCTTTTCAAATATAAAAGTTTAATGCAGTAACAATTATTAAAGAATCAAAATATCTAAGAAATTGTGAATAATTGCGTAATCTTAAATAACCCTCCTCGGTCTTTAACTTCTTTAAAATAAACTAAAAAATTGAAGATTTAATAATTTCAAATATTGGATATCCATATTTCCTATATTTTTCCAAAGATGTGTAATGAAAGCGACACATTAATCTGTTTTAACCTTTAATCGATTACTTTTTTGTGTATGTTTTAATAGAAATCTTTACTTTTAAACTTTCGGAAGGAATAACAAATGCAACGTACAGAGATTTTAGCTGGTATTTAAGATAAACAGGAAATATCGATTTTATTTGTATCGCATATGAAAGTAATAGGAAGAAAAATCTTTAAATGCTTCAAAAATTGAATACCATATTTGCTTGTATTTCTAAGAATTTCGATTAGCTTTCATAAACTTTCTTTTATTGGAATTTGTGTACACATACGTACAAAAAAATTCTGTAAGTTCGATTATAAAAATACTGGAAATTGTGATACTAAATATTATTCTTGTTATATTTTACCACAGTAAAATAAAGAATAATAGCTAAATTTTACATACTTTGGAAACATATAGGTTAAAATTTTCAAATTTGTATTCAGAATATAATATAAGCATTTTTTTAGCTAAACTGGTGAGATCTTACTGATATTTCAATAGTTCAAATAAAATTAAATATATTAGACGGTCCACGGAATGTAGGTAAAATTCCTTTTATTTTTATTAGAAAACTCTTATGAGATTTGCATTTAATAGGTTTTTAGTTGGCTTGCCCAAAGAAAAAGAATGATGAAATACATTAATAATTTATTTAAATAGAGTTTTGAAATTTATTATAAACAAGCTTTCTTATTGGCGACATGCGAGAAGCTAAAATTTTGTAAATCATTTTTTTATAACTAAGGGATACTAAATCATAAAAAATCTTTTCTGCATTCACTAGTGCAAAAAAAAAAAATCAATTCTTCCAAGTGGTTTATAAGTAATATAAAAAATTAAATAACTTTTTAGTTTTTTTAAATGAAATTTCATAGTTTCCCAAAGCATATTACTCGAAAAGTAATCTTTATCGAAAGATGTGTTTTACGGAGAAAAAATCATTATAATGTGTCTAAAAAGAGGCTTAATTTCATTATGAAATATTATTTGTGAATAAATACTGAATTATTAATTTAATTGCAGACGTGTCACTCTTTCATAATCAGACTGCGCACGGTAGCACGATTTAAAATATTCATGCTTAGAAAACATTTTAAAAACAGAAAAAATCGTAAATTTAGATACAGTTTTTAAACGATTAGCATTTTAGACTACGGGAGCGGCAGCACATACAATCACATCATCCAGTTAATGGATGAAAATCTAATATTAGTTAAATATCGATTCACGTATTAAAATGCAATCTGTCTGTTAAGTCACATCTTAATGGAAAATGCCTAAAAATCCGATTTTAGGGGTTGACTCGTAGATTAATCATTGTGCTTTCCTACACCCAAAAGTATGAACACATGGAGGATTGGGAGCGAGAAAATTTATAAATAAAATAGTAAATAGGAGGTAAAATAAAAGAGTCAACCGCTAAAATCAGGTTTTAAAGTGTTTTTTCCACCTAGATATGACTTGGCACAGCGATTGTGTTTTAATATGCGAAAGAAGATTTAAGGGTGTATTTCGATTCAAACTGCTTATTTTCTGATTTATTTTTGAATTCATTTTGGTCTCATGTGCAACAAACTGGCAAATTGTCTTATTTCGAAAGTACACAAGGTGCCGTGATTGTCTATTCTGTGATAAAAGCAGAAAACATTGCAAAAAAAAAAGCAATAAAAAACAGCATTTTTAAACAGATGTTTCCGAAGTGAGAGATCTGGGAACGAAAAAAAGGGTCATACTGAGACGGTAATTGTTTATAAATGAAATTCTAATGAATTGAGCGTAAAATGACATTACACGGCACCTTATACTTCTCTTCAAAAATCCCCTCAGCAAGTTTCATGTTTCTACTTTTAAAAATGTGCCTGAAATTGTATCGGAAAATTTCGAGCTGTTGAAGGTGGAAAAGCGTTTTTTCGAATACACTCTTAAGTAATCCTAGATTTTCATCCGTGAACTCGATGAGGTGATTGTCTGTGTTTCACCCTATTTGTAGGAACAGCTTTTATCGTTTACGACGGTGTGATAAATAAAGTTGTTGGATGATTAGAAGTTAAATTTGCAATAAAAAGTATTTGTTTTTCAACCCGTTTCAAATCTCAATTTGTCATTCACGGACATGTTTTTGATTCATAGTATGGATGTTTTAAAATTATTTTGTCAAACAAATCAGAAGGGAAGATCTTTTAAAAAGAGTATACAGAAAAAATAAGTTAATCTATCTGAAATTTTTGGTTATCTAGACACATTTTTGTTAATTTAAATACACGGGATTCGAGCATTACTTTCAACCACATCCCACTTTCTAACATTTAAAACAGATGTATCATTTAATATTAAAATTTACCATTCTCAAATCTTACTTATATGTGATGCTAATTAAAAGTTCAACAAATGATGAAAAAAGAAGATGACAAGGCATTTAAAAGGTTTGATGACGTTATTTTCAAGATACGATTATCAAGGCTAGCAGTCCTCCTAAATATCGTTCCCTTTCCTACCAATATTTCAAAATTAAAATCTTTGTGATAGGCTCGTTTTACATTTGCAAAAAAAATTACCACACAGATTTATTTTATTTTATTACTTTTTTTAATAATAGTGGAAAAGTAAGAAAATTTCACGAACTCCAATAGCACTCGATAACATATAGAATTTTTTTTTTTTTATGCAAGGCTTTTCCAGATCAGTCACATATATTTCCCTTATTGGTCATAACAGAAGTATGCAGATTGGTTTATAACCGAGGAAACTATATCATTTAAAGACTGAAAAAAATGAGATCTAAATGAAACTAGTCGTTGGGGTCCACCGTAATACTTACCCATCATGGATATGCATATGAAAATAAAACATGTGAAAACTATTTATACAGTGCATTGCAATTCCAAAACTAAATTTAAATATCGTTAATATACATAGTAATACTCTATTAAAGAGTTGCTGATGTACCAATTTCGACAAATTATATAAAACGCCAAACTACTCAAGTAGTACTGAACTGCGTAAAAGAAACATCCTTATAACTCCAAAAAAATAATAATATTAACTAACAGTTTACTGCGTTGGATTAAGCGTCTCATTTTCAATTAAAATATACCTATGAATTGTAGTTTGAATGAAATACAGGGTCATGAAAAATCGAAGAATGTAGAAAGCAGGATTACAAATATCTCGGCAACTAATAAAACGATCGACTTCGTTATTTATGCAAAAATTGTGTCATTTTATTGCCTTTTACGTCCATTCATTAAAATAAAAAAATTGAATTTTTTATATACCTTTCATCAGAACGAATTTTTCGAGAGTCCGAATAAATAGTTCCGTATAATCGAGGTTACTGATACTAAATAGGCTTCGTCCCATTCTTACATACTAAGTACATACAAAATTTCAAGTCTCTACCTCAATTTGTTCGGGAAATAGAACGTTTACAGACACACAGACAGACAGAAGGACGGACGGCAATTTTTTTTTTTTCTAAAAATATGTTTTTCGGAATCTCCACTATCTGAAACGTGTAAATCCGTCGAAATTTTTTTTTTCGATTTTCAAAGCGATTGCAAGACTTACCCTATACTACGCATGATGGGTAAGTAACAATTCAAAATTGATAAATTTACTAAGAAGTATAGTAAGAAAGTCTCGGAAGGAATTTCAAAGTAATTAAACCTATTTTCTGATTTATAACTGAGGAAAAATACATCATTTAAAGAATGAAAAAAAATTAGTTCTAAATGGAAAGTAATTCAAAATTGATAATTTCACTAAGAAGTATAGTAATAGCCGCTGATCGTAATTCAAAGTAATTAGACTCCTATTTTCTGTTTTAAAACCAAGGAAAATATATCATTTAAAGAATGAAAAAAAATTTCTAAATGGAAAAATACTTCAAAATTGATAAATTCACTAAGAAGTATAGTAACAAAGTCTCTGAAGTAATTTCAAAGTAATTAAACACCTATTTTAATTTTTTTTCTGAAATACATAAATTTTTCCAGACACTGAAGAAATGATAAAGGATATTCATGTAACCTTGTAGATATTTAAGATTTAAAATTATTTTCCGAATCTTTCAAAACTTTTAAAAAAGAACAGATTTTAAAGAAATCCTCAGAAATCCCTATGTACTGAAATTAACAAAAATATCCGAATATTATGGTCGGTGAAATGAACCCCTTTTCTTCATAATTCTTTTCCATAAATTTTAAAATCTAATCTATTTTTAGACTTGTGTTTTGTGGTTCTTCAACAGAAGATGAGGCTTCTGCTGGAATGACCATGTTTCCTTTCATAGATATAGAACGAGAATATTTTTATGAATGCTTTATATCAGGAACAGTTTTAGCAATATCTTACATTATCAGGAACATTGAATTATTTCTAGAACAGAAACCTCTGTCTTTTAGCTGCGATATATGTGGATTGCAGTTTTTTAGAGAAAAGTAATCAAAGACTGCAAAATCATAAATTTATCAGTAAGCAATCATTAAATAGACAAAAAAAAATTACTTTATATCTCATAGATTGTGTAGCTTTGCACGTGAAAGTGTAAGCTCTAAGCTCCATAGAAAACACTGATCAAGACTAGTCAAGTCATCGGTAACAAATTAATAATTTTAAAAACAAGAAGAATCTCGAAATCAACAAAACTACATAGTGTCACATTCTTATGTTTTAATTCTAGGTGAAATAAAAGTTATTTTCTGAATCAAATGAAATATCCAATTAATTTCTATAAAGAAAATGTATTATAAGTTAAAAAAAACAAAATATTAAAAACGAAATGATTTGCTACACTAATGACATTTTTGAAACATCAATATGTCAGAGTACTGTCAAAAGCGAAACAAAATCTATTTAAAAAATGTTATATGCCTTAAAAACATTTCAAATTTCGATTTGCTGCAAAGGAATTCAAAATGTCAAAGTTGTAACGATACTACAATTGTATATTTTGACAATATATAAAACTTTTTAAACTTGAGTGAACGTAAAACTGAAATAGAATATTAAAGCTTTCTGTAGAGATCGAAACGTCAGCTGTCATCTGAAAACGTCCTCTGTTAAGTGTTTTCGAAATAGTTTTCCAGAGGGAGGATAAAATATTCACTAGTAAAATGCTAAATTTATTGTATTCAATGCTTAAAAGCACTTTAAACTATAAGGGCTTTGCTGGATCTTTTTCACATTAGTACCAAGTTATTTTATTTGAAATTAAAAATTGAAAAAATAATTAAAATTTACAACAGTTAAGTTGATTATTGTAGCAATTATTTAGAAGGTTGTTTTATTGTACAGAAATTTAAAAAATAATAATTTGCATATATGTACAAAAATATAGTCCCGGTTAGTTAAAAAATAACAACACATAATTATTATAAATTCATATATAATTAAATAAAAAAATCGTATGACTTGTGATGGCGTCTTTTGTTAGAAAGTAAGTAATTTTTAATATAATATCTCGTTTAATGCGTTTTTAGTTGCGTTCGTAATTTTGTAAATTCGTAGCACCTATAGTCGTCGTCAAGTCTGTCCTTCCGCATGTAAGAAGTTAAAAACTGTCCTATTTCGTATGAAATTTAAAATATATAATTTTTTCAAATATTTTTCGAGTTCAAATTTTATGAAAATCGTATAGCTTAATTATAGGGACAATCAAAAGTATTCCGTTAGATTACGACCAATGGGGAAAAAATACGTGCCTTTTAATTATTTTGCACTCTTTCGAAGATAATACAATTGAAATGCATCTATGAAAATGCTAAAATATACATTCTGTTCAATATGTGATGCAAACAATATTTGTTATTAATTTACAGTGCCATGCAAAAGTATTCCATTACATAAGGATGCATGTTAGCATCACAGTGCAAATACAGCAATGTTTGGGGCCGGTTTTAATTATATTAAACTTCATCACATTTTATAAAATTGATATACGTTGCTGAAGTTTACTACAAGTATAATAGATTAATACTTCCTGTATAATAGAAAGTGGATAGTATTTAGAGGGACGCTCAACAGATTTCGGCTACTATACAGTTTCCGAAGTACTGTATTTTATTACGCTTAATCTGAATATTTTTAAAACTTTATTATAGTACGAACACACTTCAATTGCTACGCTTCACGTATAATTTCCGAAATGTTATATCAGCTATGGAAAAGTCCATTTTTAACACCTAAGATTTCTTATTTAAAAAAAGAAACATATTTTCTTATTCTATTTACAAAAAATAAATAAATAAATAAATAAATAAAATTAAATAATTACGCAAAATCGACACCAATTTCAAAAATAAAACAATAAAATAAATTTATAAGCGACATAATCTATAAGTACTAATATAAGAGAAAATACTGTATCAACAATTTCTTTAATTATGTACTTTTTTAAAATGTTAATAATAATGGCTAGTTTCAAATGCTGTCATATAATCGTATCTCTTCGAGTTTAAATGGAAGAGAATATTAGATTAGTGAACTTTTAACTATTTTAATTGCTGATATCATCAAAAATCTTTAGTTTCAACAATGCATATTAAATGACTTAAACGTACATTGAACTTAATAATTCATCCGAACTTATATATGAGAAGAAGCTTGAATATGCAGGGTTCTTTTTTATATAAACTACACTGAATCTATGTTATTTTTTAAAAATTTCAAAATTTCAAAGCTAATGGAATATAAACTGCCATTTATGTCATTTTAAGAATTTATTAAAGCACAGAAATATATGTATAGTAGGCAAAATAAATATATTTTTAGTTATACCTAGGGTATTCGCTACTGCTCGCCATTGCGCCAAGTCATCATGAAATGCTGTATTTGGCAAGTAAGCGAATAATCAGATTCGCTAAATTGCGAGTGCTCAATTTCTGCTCTTTTTATATATGTACCAGTATAGTCCAAATTTTTATTCCACTTACTGACGATTGATGTTGCTTTTCATGCTCAATCGCAGCGTGCTGTTTTTAATATTCTATTTACATCGATACTGAGTCAACGTCAATTTAATTTACAAGCAGCTAAAGACACAGAAGGGATTATTCTACTGGTATTTCTCTATTGCACTTTATCCCTATATACACTGGTGTCCAAAAGTTAAGCATAATTGGTAATTAAGTAAGTAATGAAAGAAATATAAATCGAAATGTGGTGAAACTCCAGGTGTGTAAACAAAATAGTACGCGTCATATGTTTTCGCGAAGAGTTTCCCCCGAAATCGAACAGGGGACCGTCAACAAATTGAAAAAGAACGAAGATCTTTTGGATAACCCTGTCAAAACTAATGTAGCAAAAGCGTTCAAACTGCACATTATGATTAAGTGGCTTATTGTAATGTACAGTGTTTATCAACACTGTACATTACAACTGTAATGTACAGTGTACAGTGTGTAACACTGTAATGTACAGTGTACTCGTAGAGAAATTAAGGCTTTTATAAAAACAGTCCTAAATTGTTTGCTTATAATTTGCAGAATTCTTAGTATAAAATAATGTTCTTTTCTGAAAATATGACAAACATCATTGTACATAATAACCTGTCATCAGAATTTAAAAATAATAAAAATTGTATGAGAGCAAGTTTACTAAATAATGTTTTACTGCGCATGCGTAAAAGCTATTAAAATTTCATTTGCATATTATGTTAGTTAAATGTATAGAGCAACTTTTGTGAAAGTCTCAAAAACATAGCTTAAAAATTCTGAAAATTATCGTTGATAGAATGAGATCAAAATCCTTTATTCCCTAAATGAAGCAAAAAGATGAGGGGCTGTATGCATATTCCATTGTTTAGTGCCTACGTGATATTGCACGTACAACTATATTTGGATAAAACCCCTGATTTTTTTGCTTCCTTTTAGGAATAAGGATTTTGAGTTGATTCTATAGGCGACCATTTTCAGAATTTTCAAGCTATGTTTTTAAAACTTTTAAAGAAGATGCTCTATACATTTAGCTAACACAATATGCAAATGAAATTTTGATACCGTTGACGCATGCGCAATGAAAAATTATTTACTACACCTACTCATTTTTCATACATTTTTTATTATTTTAAAATTCTGATGACAGGGTATCGTATACAATGATGTTTGCCATATTTTCAGAAAAGAACATTATTTTATATTAAGAACTCTGCAAATTATAAGCAAAAAAATTTAGGACCGTTTTTATAAAAACCTTAATTTCTCTACGAGTATACATGCTATCCTTATAAAAATAAACACAGTACATTACAATAAGCCACTTAATCATAATGTGCAGTTTGAACGCTTTTGCTACATTAGTTTTGACAGGGTTATCCAAAAGATCTTCGTTCTTTTTCAATTTGTTGACGGTCCCCTGTTCGATTTCGGGGAAAACTCTTCGCGAAAACATATGACTCGTACTATTTTGTTTACACAGCTGGAGTTTCACCACATTTCGATTTATATTTCTTTCATTACTTACTTAATTACCAATTATGCTTAACTTTTGGACACCAGTGTATGTACTGGTCTTGTGCATTAAAAACACAAGCAAAATGTTTCACATAAAGCGCCAAATAAAGAAAAGTTTTGCTGGAATGCGGAGTTAAACATAGGTATTATTACACAGACCTGCGAAAAAATACTTTTTGAAAATTGTTTTAATTTTGATAACTAATTTTTATGTTTTTTTCATTGCTGATTACAAAAATGAAATCCATTTTTTTCTATCACGTAAGGATTTTTCACAAAATGGTTGCATAATTTTTTAAAAAAGAGGTAAAATAACGAAATTTCAACATTTCGTTTTAATTTCATATATTTATAAATCAATATAAATTACATTTATATCTGAATTAAAGTAATAGTTAATTATACATACAAGGTTGCAAGTCATCAGAGTATTATTTTTTCTTTCCATCAAAAGTTTTTTTGCCACTTTTCCTCTTTTGAATTTTGCAAGGATTGTCTCTTTCTAGCATCCAGCAGTAGTCAGCTATCATGCTGACATTCCACTTGCCTTGATATCGACTCTCCATTTCCTTTATATCCTGGTGAAATCTTTCACCTTGTTCCTCACTAACTGCACCTAAGTTTTTTGGAAAATAGTCAAGATGTGAATCGAGAAAATGAATTTTTAAGCTCATATTACACCCTAAAATCTTGAAATTTGTTACCATCTCTTCTACAATAGACTTGTAGTTTGGGTCCTTTTTGTTGCCAAGAAAACTAGTAACAACTAGTTTGAAAGATTTCCAGGCTTTTCTTTTATTTAATTTCATTTTATTCTCAAAATTTTCATCTTTCATTAATTTCCTGATGTCTGGTCCTACAAACACACCTTCCTTCAGTTTTGCTTCGGATAAACCTGGGAACTGCTCACAAAGGTATTTGAAACATTCACCTTCTTTTGGTAAAGCCTAGACAAATTGTTTCATAAGACCTAATTTTATATGAAGCGGTGGAAGTAACACTTTTTTTGGATCCACAAGATTTTTACTTTGAATATTTTTGACTCCAGGATCTAATGTCTTCCTGATTGGCCATTCTTTCTTAATGTAATGTTGCTGTCTCGACTGTCCCATTCACAAAGAAAACAGGGAAATTTTGTGTACCCTCTCTGCTGACCAAGCAACATAGAAATCACCTTCAAATCACCGCAAACTGACCACTTGTGATCTGAATACGATATTTTATTTAAGACAAAATCAAGATTTTCATAGCACTCTTTTAAGTGAACAGAATGTCCATCAGGTACAGAAGCATATTCATTTCCATTATGCAATAGTACTGCTTTCAGACTTCTTTTTGATGAATCGATAAAAAGTCTCCATTCGTCAGGTTCATATTGGACTTTGAAACATGCTATGAGGCCTGGAATATTGTTACAATAAATAAGTTTCTCTTCTTTAGAAAAGAACGGAATAAAATCTTTTTCTCGGTTTCTAAACCAATAAAATGACGTACCAGGAGCTAGCAATTTTTTTTTCTTTTAGTCTGGAACCTAAAACTTCTGCCGAATCCTTAGACAGATTTAAGTCTCTGACTAAATCATTTAATTCAGACTGCGTGAAAAGTTTAGGTTCATCGCTAATAGAGTCATATACTTCATCAACATCATCATCACTTTCACATTCAGGCACAGTATCTGGAGGGGAAGGAACCGGAATACCAGGTCCATGAGAAACAGGACGTATAGAAGATGGAATGTCAGGATAAAATATTTCCTTTTTGTTCTTTAAATTGAATCCTTTCACATTACAAAGACAAAAATAGCAATCATTACTATGATTTTTAGGTTCTCTCCAAACCATTGGTATACCAAATCGAAATGATTGTTCCTTGCCTTGAAACCATTGCATTAATTCTTCTACGCAAATACTACAAACTTTGTGTGGAGCCCACGGCTTATCTTGATCACCCAATTTCATGTCAAAATAAGCAAAATACACTTTTTTAATAAAATCAGAAATGCTTCTGTTGTTTTTTCACTGTATAATTACCGCAAATATAACAGAAACAATTCGGTGAATTAACGCATCCTTTGGAAGTGGAAGCCATGTTCTCTAATGCAGCAATAACTAGAAGTTAAAATTACAACTATTACTATTAACTCACAGCTCGGAATAAAAACACATGTGTACAGCACAGAGTAAACAAAGACACTGAATCAGGAGTAGAGATAAGGACAGTGAAAAAAGGTGTGAAGAAGAGGGGGCGTACAGACACCTGCAAGCAGTAAAGATCCGATTTCATCTTGTTTCCTTTGTCTTGAATATTGTGTTTAATAGACGGTTTGCCGGTTAAAAAAATATTCTGCATTGAAATAGTTTTTTCTTTCTTTTTTATTAGTTAAATACACAAATTTACTAATTAAAGTCCATAAATTTATTTGACAAACTCATATAAATAATAGTTTTTTTGTTCGAAATTTGCTAAATTCATGAAATAATAAATTGCGATTTGTGAAGAAACTGTACGTGATGGAATTTTTTCAATATTTTTCTAGTAATCAGCATCCAAATAACTATAAAAAATACCACTTACTATGCCGACAATTTTTTCATCGCAGGCTTGTGTTATTAATCGCTAATGTTGCTCAAAAGCTGGAAAGAACCCTGGTTATACCTGATGCTTGGTTTTAACCCTTTCGACACCTGTGTCTCTTACACAAATTTTATTATTATTATTATTATTATTGGTATCATTTTATTAAAAGAAGTTTCCTTCAATTACAGTATATCAAAAATTCTTTAATAAAATAAGGCAAATTTTATTTTCCTTACTGGTGCCAAAAAAACAATTTCATAAAAAAAGATGATGTCGCGTCAAACGTAACAAAGGAGTAAAAAGATTTAAGTATGTTTAGTTTAATTGTTGTAATTCCACATAAAGAGTATAGCGAGGTAAGAATGGCGAAATGGTCCCAATGGTCAATGACGTAATTATTATTTGTACCAGTATCAATACTCTAAAAAAGTACGAAATGCAAGGTCATTGACCCCTAATCTTCACCTGTCTTTAAGATATTCGAAAAAGTTCGTACGCGCGCCGTTATTTTTTAAATGTATTTTTCTGAAAAAACTATAAAAGCTATAAATATGAGACCAATCGCATATATTGAGAGATACTTTGAAAAATATTTTGTATTTTTTTAGAGTTTTCGTGAAATGACAACTGTGCAAAATAATTAAACAAAGTATAAATATTTTTTAGTACTGTTGTACTGTTCTGTACAGATAAACCAAATGCAAAAGCACTTTTCAACTTCGTTGGAAAGTGCTAAAAAGAGATAATTATGTGTACTTATCAAAAAATTATAAAATAAAACATTCAAAGCGTCATTTAAAATCTACAAAAAGTAAATCTGCTGCATTGAGTTTAAATTTTAATTATTATCAAGTTTCTTTTTAATTATTTCCAATTCATATGTTCGAAAATAAAATATGAATCAAATTTACTTAAAATATAACAAAAATAATCGAAATTTCTACGAGTATAGACTTTCAGCTCATTAATGAGTAAAAGTATTTTTTTTCTTTTAATTACTGAATTTTTAAGTCAATTAAATTTTAATTATTATCAAGTTTCTTTTTAATTATTTCCAATTCATATGTTCGAAAATAAAATATGAATCAAATTTACTTAAAATATAACAAAAATAATCGAAATTTCTACGAGTATAGACTTTCAGCTCATTAATGAGTAAAAGTATTTTTTTTTTTTAATTACTGAATTTTTAAGTCAATTAATTATTATTGTTTTTAACAACGTATTTTTGGATTTCCAAAAATGTTAATTTTTATAATTTCATTTTGAAGACGAAGTTTTTTTTTTTTTTTAATCAGTTTTTGCTTATTTCATACTTTGTATTGATTTTAAATTTGTTACTTCATTATTTTAAATTCTATATTCTTTTCATTATTTTATGTTTCTTAAGATTCATAACAGAATGCAAATTGGGCGTTCCAAACTTGCGTAGGTGTTTTAAATTACTCTTTTAAAATTTATTAAAATATTTACTCTCTAAAGAACTCATTAATTAAAGTAAATATATATATATACATACAGTCTGTTACAAAATTATAAGACCACTCAGAATTTCACCTTTTTTCAACAAAGAAAATATTAATTTGGATCTAAAAGTAGTTGTATGAAAATAAATAACTCTAGAATGTTTATTTATCATATGGAAAAAAAGTTTGAATGATTTTTTTGTTTCGTGCCAAACGATTTTACTCAAATCTACTGTTTCATATATACAGGGTGATTCAGCTCGTCGGTGACAAACTTTAAGGATCGATAGAGCACACCTAGACGAACATTTTTGAATAGGGAATGTAGGGTCCCTGACGCGATGGTAAGGCGCTAGGCGCTTTCGAAAATTTGGGTGCCGAAATTCGAAACGTCATAAAAACTAGGGAAATGGTTAGATTTTCTTGCTTGTTGCGTCGAAATGATTCTGTTTGTTTAGACTTTCTTCAGTACCAATTTGATAAGCGTATCTCTTAAAACATGGATAGGGGGCGCTGCAGACTTTGGAGAGCTAGACAACAACTTTAAGCCCGTTATTTTGATAATTTAACACATGCTCGCCAAAGTTTATACTCTAACTTAAAGTTTGAACCCAAAAGTAGAGCCCTGCAAAAAGCGTAAGAGCCGGAATAAAATGTCAAAGTACAGGGTGGTCGAAACTCGAAGGCTCCTAAGAGATAAACAAACAGATTTCTTGACTTATGGCATGCATTTTCATGATTCTGTTTGCTGGGGCTCTCTGAAACTCAGTTGAACGGTACAAAAAGAAACATCGATAGGGGGCGCTTTGGGCAAAAAACATAATTCGTTGACATTTCGGACGCTAACTGGAAACGGGGCGCTACGATCAGTTAGTAATAATGAAAACACATTTTCTACCTCTGCTCAACACTTCTGAATAAATTTAGACCAAAAACATCAATGTTACTGGAAATTTATTTACAAAAAATAACACTACAGAAGATGCTCGAAATTTCGACCTTGGGCCATGATGCAGGCTTCGCACCTCCGTCGCATTGAGGAGTGTGTGTTTCCAACAATGCCAGGAGTATCTCTGATCTGCCCTGCAGCTGCCACAATGCGCGCCACAAGTTCTTCAGCACTGCTGACAGGTTTATGGTATACCTCGGCCTTCAGGTAACCCCAAAGGAAGAAATCCAAGCAGGTGAGGTCTGGTGATCGGGCAGGCCAGTGAACTGGACCCCCACGCCCGATCCACCGCTGGCCATACCTTGCGTTTAGATGGAGACGCACGTCGTTCGTGTAATGGGCCGGAGCTCCATCGTGCTGGAACCACATCTGGCGACGCGAACCTTCGGGTACGTGCGCCTCCTCCAGAAGCTGCGGCAGCACTTGATCCAGGAAAATCAGGTAATTTCCACCTGTCAGCCGTTCAGGTAACAAATAAGGGCCAATGAGGCAATCCCCCAGAATGCCGGCCCACACATTTACTGAGAAACGCTCCTGGGCTGCTCGGCTTCTGGTTTCATGTGGATTTTCATCACACCACACATGACTGTTGTGGGCGTTCCACATTCCCTCCCGGCTGAAGGTGGACTCGTCCGTAAACAAAATGCTGTTTACAAAACGGGGATCCCTGGATCTCATCGCCAAGTACCATCTTGAGAATTCCACTCGAGGGCCAAAATCCTGCTCTCTGAGCAACTGCACCCGCTGGATGTGGTAGGGGTGCAGATTCAGGGAACGTAAGATGCGCCACGCAGTTGCTTGCGAAATGCCAACATGTCTGGCGATATCTCTCGTGCTAAGACCTGGGTTGTCCTCAACCAGGTTAAGCACAGCCTCTTCGTTGTCGGGGGTGCTCACTGATCGCTCCCGTTCAGGCCTGCCTCCGTCGAAAGATCCCGTTGTGGACAACCTCTGGTGTACTCGAGCGAAGAAGGCATGGCAGGGGATTTGCCTGTTGGGGTAACGCTCGGCGTACAACCGCTGAGCGGCTCGTCCATTACAACCAGCAGCGCCATACGCCAAATGCATGTCAGCCAATTCAGAGTTTGTGTACCGTTCCATCCTACTACCGATCTGCAGACAAGTAACCCGAAGCTTAAGTAGGTACCGCACGTTCAAAAGACGTGTCTGCGCATACAACTACGTTATCTCGCGTTGTCGTCTACGCATTACGTATCTTTTGCATATCGATATGGTACGATATCTTTTGCATAAATCAGCAAAAAGCACCTTATGTAAATTTTATTGCGCGCATTGTGCATGATTGAAACCAGCTATGTTTGTTAAAAAAACAAACAAACTGCAGTTTTAATAGCTTCTTATGATAAGTAAATTACTCTCTTGTTTTGTTTCTAACTGATCGTAGCGCCCCGTTTCCAGTTAGCGTCCGAAATGTCAACGAATTATGTTTTTTGCCCAAAGCGCCCCCTATCGATGTTTCTTTTTGTACCGTTCAACTGAGTTTCAGAGAGCCCCAGCAAACAGAATCATGAAAATGCATGCCATAAGTCAAGAAATCTGTTTGTTTATCTCTTAGGAGCCTTCGAGTTTCGACCACCCTGTACTTTGACATTTTATTCCGGCTCTTACGCTTTTTGCAGGGCTCTACTTTTGGGTTCAAACTTTAAGTTAGAGTATAAACTTTGGCGAGCATGTGTTAAATTATCAAAATAACGGGCTTAAAGTTGTTGTCTAGCTCTCCAAAGTCTGCAGCGCCCCCTATCCATGTTTTAAGAGATACGCTTATCAAATTGGTACTGAAGAAAGTCTAAACAAACAGAATCATTTCGACGCAACAAGCAAGAAAATCTAACCATTTCCCTAGTTTTTATGACGTTTCGAATTTCGGCACCCAAATTTTCGAAAGCGCCTAGCGCCTTACCATCGCGTCAGGGACCCAACATTCCCTATTCAAAAATGTTCGTCTAGGTGTGCTCTATCGATCCTTAAAGTTTGTCACCGACGAGCTGAATCACCCTGTATAAGACTACTCTCATATTATTAATAAAGCAGACGATTTTCTTTTGAATTCAGAGTTTAACTGTAACCTAAACACTCAGTAAAATTTAAAGAGAAGAATTAATTGCCATAAATCTGAATTGTATCTGATAATTTGAATTTATCTGTAAAATGCCTTGGCGGAATGAGCTGTCTGAAATCGAAGTGAGAAAAGAGTGCAGTTCTACAAAGGAAAAGGAGAGTCTGAACGTGAAATAAGTAAGATCCTTAAGTGTTCTAAATGTACGATTCATAATGTTTTAAATGAAAAAATAATTGTATGGAACACATAAACGATCTGTTGTAAAAAGAAGATATCATATCGTGATAATAGGCGAATTGTCAAACTGTCAACGAAAAAATATCAGTCAACTCGTAAAATAGTACAACTGATAACTAAAAAAGTATCACATGCAACCGTGTGATGAAGTTTGAAATCTAATGCTGGTGTTATTTGTCGCAAATTAAACAATAAACAACTACTACTGAAATGTCACAAAGAAGCTGGTCTGAAATGGGCAAAGAATGTCATGTCTTGGAAGCCTGCATGGAGAAAA
Organism: Maratus speculifer; assembly: GCA_964019185.1. Lineage (NCBI taxonomy): Eukaryota > Metazoa > Arthropoda > Arachnida > Araneae > Salticidae > Maratus > Maratus speculifer. The sequence goes on from OZ025293.1 coordinate 348,173,903, forward strand.
ATATTGTTTTCAGACGAAACAAAACTCAATCTTGAAGGTCCAGACAGCAATAATTACTACTGGCATGATTTCAAGGGGAAAATATCGCGAGTTCTTTAATAGGCAGATGGGAGGCGGTTTCGTCATGGTGTAAGGCGCATTTTCATATGCAGGAAAATGCGATCTCCAAAGAGTTGAAGGGAAAATGAACTCAGACAGTTACCAACCGATGCTGCTTCGAAGTCTGATACTCTTCGAACCACTTCTAGAAGGTACAAAATGGAAGTTTCAACAAGATAATGCTCCGAGTCAATAATTGAAATCAATAAAAGAGTGGCTTAAAAGGGGAAAGATTGATGTTTTAACTTGGACAAGACGAAGTCCTGACCTAAACCCCTCAGAGAAGTTGTGTGGATATTTGTATCGCCAGGTGTATGAAAATAACAAACATTATCATTCAACATATGAATTAGAAATAGCCATTACGGAGAAATGGGACAATATTACTATATAGCTCGTAAAAAAACTAATTAACTCTTTGCCAAATCGTGTGTTTGAAGTTATTCAGAGACATGGTGGAGCAATATCATACTAAAAATTTCAGAAAACTGCCTTTTCCATAAGTGGTCCTATAATTTTGTAACAGTTATTTTTGACACTTTTTTGTTATATTGACGTTTTATTTTTTTCAAATTAATTTCATTTGTGTAAGTTGCTGCATTTTACTAAAAACTTGATGTACTAACATAGAGTATTCTTTATTTTGATTAAAATATTTCTTTAAATACCTAAATAGCAAAATAATTTGTGGTCTTATAATTTTGTAACAGACTATACATATACTATCAGAAATTAAAAGAAAAATATGATAAACATGTGCATATTTAACAACACATTAAATAAATGCTTCAAGTACACAGTGAGAAAATCTAGTAAGCTGCTAGGTCATGGGAATTTTCAGCCAACATTAGATAGAATATTTTAATTCTTTGAACTCTGATGGTTGAATTATCTGCCATTTAATTCCGAAATATCACAATGGCGCCGGAATATTTGACCAAATTTATTTGAAAAAGGTTTAATGCATTTTTTTTTTGAGTATATCGTAAACCGAATTTTTTTCTTTGCAAAATACTGGTGTTAATGTGACATTTTAAGTTTTTAGGAAATTTACCCACTAGAGCTGAAAGGGTTAAAAATGCTTTTGACTTCTAAAAACGAAGCAGTGCTGCTAGTCGTTACTTTTTATTCGGATTGCTTGATTGCCGCCCCTTTTTAACAATTAATTTTCGTTGTTTTCACCAAAGCGAATTTACCATTAAATAAGTCGAAAATTGCTATTTAAAATAGCAGATAGTGACACTGGAGCCATGTACAGATATTTTGGTTTTTGCAATATCCCTCTGACGGTCTTTCAAAAGGGTAAAATTGTAATATTGTTTTGTCTGTAATTTGTTTTAAATGCTAAGAAAATATGATTAATTTCAACATTATTTAAAAAATTTTAATTGCAAACATGAGTGTAATTTTTGAGAGTATTAATTATTTCCCAATGTATTGAAAACTCATTAAATCTATAGAATTATATCATATTAAATATTTCTTATATTGTAATGAAACATGAAGCTTAATAAATGAAATATTACGTACCAAACATTCAAAGGATTAAAAAACACATATTTCGAACTTTGAAAAACCATGTATTCATTCATTTTTAAAACATGCACTTATCAGACTTCTTTTTTCACGACGCTGCGCAGAGTACACTATAGAGAAGGATTAGGAGTCCTTTTTTAGACCGATTAACTTATGATTCGATATGCCTTTTTATAAATTTTTTGCCGTAAAAACGATTGATACCATTTAAAATAACAAAACATTGCAATACGGTAAATGCACCAGTAGTGGGCCACTTAAGGACATTTATCCAATTAATATTAAAGTATTAGGGAATTAAAAAATATATATATTTTTTTAGTCTAGTCCTTACCTTTATGTACAAGAATAAACATTCAAATTTTTAAAATATATTCTCTAGAAAAAATGAAAAATAAAAAATGTTACCTTCCTCTATGCTCCAGTAGTGGGCCATAGTAACTTTCTGATGCTCTAATAGGCCCCCCTAGAAGTAGGCCATTCCATTCTGGAGTTTAATACATACTGTACAGAAGTTAGATTTTTTTTACAGTTCTACACTTAAATATACACAGTAATGAAATCATATTTAGAATTTTTGATGATTACGTAAAATAATTTTAGCTGCTCTTTAGTTTTTTCATATAGTCGGTAAAAACACCATTCCAGCTTAAAAACTATGAGAATACTGAAGTTGTCCCTTTGCCTGATAACAGATACGGGGTTCCAGTCAATCAGCAATTAGTTTGTTATCTTACAAGGGTGACTAGAAAACTTGTTTTTAAACTTAAAAACCTGGTGGCCCGCTATTGGTACGTGGCCCACTACAGGTACACTTACCCTATATTGTTTTTTTAAATATCATAAAATTCTCTTTTAATAAAGTAAGCTACAGAAGCTTTGCTTTTTAACGTGGACGTGCACACGCACAGGGCTTGCACGCGTGAGGGAAAGAATGCCGGATTTTTCGCATTTGCTTTATTATCTTAAAACGATTCTGCGTTTGAATATGGTGAACGATACTTTACAAAATTTCTGGTCTGAAACCCCTGAAGTCATTTGAATCCACTGAATCGCACGAACCCTGTTTCATTCAATCAAACATCGACAACTCACAAAGATGCATTTGAGAGTATCTACACTGTAAAAAAAACGTAATCCTACAGATGTAAAGTTGTCGAAATCTGTATGCTTATCAACATTTTGTCTGTACACTGTACAAGAAAAGACGTAAATCTACTAAACTAATTTTTGTAAAGCTACAGAAATCGGTAACTTTACAAACGAATCTACTAAAAATTCAGTTATCTTACTAAATTTTTATCTATAACTTGGGTTGCAGTAACATAAAAAAATTCTAGGAATAGCCAGTTTCCTAAAAAATTCTTAGTAACCATAAGATTTTTTGATTTTCAGTGTATCATCTGTACCTGTTACTTGAATTTTTGCTATTTCCGTTACATAAAAAATTCTAAGAATCCCACTTTTCTAGAAAACTTTTAGTAACTTTACAGATTTTTTTTTTTTTTACAGTGTAATCTCAACATTTCTCACGCTTCAAATACCTGCCGAAGAGGAATGGATCAACGACTTTTTTTATGTGGATTTCTGTGAGTTCGTAAGCCTCAGGAGAAGTATATCAGAATTTTTGTATTTGCTTGATTTTACAAAAATATTTATGCGCTTAAATATGAGCCCAATACTTTATAATATTTCTGGTATTCAAATACATAAATTCCTCTTAATCTTTTGAGACGCATGAACTCTGTTTCATTCAAGAAATACCGCCAATGTCATAATCGCACCTGGGCGAAAGTAATCTACACTTTCCAGACACCCTCAAGTGCACAAAAGACAGGAAGGGACCAGTGATTTTGCTGAATATAAGACCTTTGCTTTACAAGAAAAAAAATATTACCGTAATTTCCTGCGTATAATCCGCGGATCAAACAATTATTTTTCGACCCAGAATTTGTTTAGAAAGAAATGTAGCTTTTTATAACGCCGTAAATATTTATTTTCAATCATTAAATAAAATTTCTGGGTCCAAAAATAATTGTTTGATCCGCGGATTATACGTAGGAAATTACGGTAATTATAAAAAATTCAAAAAGACATGCGCATGTAGTAAACTCTAGTTATTATTTTCTTTATAAATTACGCCCAGAAGTTTACAAGGTTTGCAACAATTTATAGCTTTGACATTTTTATTATAAAAATTCAAACTGCTTTACATCAATAAATATATTGCAAGGAAGTTCACACAGAAATATTTGTTCAAAATTAATATTGTTGATTATTCGTTGTATTATTAGCTTAGCCTAAAGTTCTTAATTTTATTTATGGTAGGGAGTTGACTGACTTAAAATAACTATTGAAATATATAGAATTCTTTTCATTATCAAATTTTTTAGCATCTATTGACCTTAAATTAACATAAACTATACATCTAGAATAAAGGAACAATCATGGTGTATTTTTAATTGTTTTCTTTCTTTCTTGTAAGATAAAATGAAATTTTAAATCCTATATTTTGCTCTTCGAAATAATTAAAAATTAAAATGAAAAATTGAACAATATAAATTTTATTTTAAAATAAACTGTAATGTATTTTAAAAAGATGTGCAAATTTATAATGATAATGTAGAATTTTCATTTTTTATCTTGATTAAATATATATGACGAAATAATTATATGAACTAAAGTTCTATGATGTTTGAAGCAGAATTTACAATCGTGGAAACAGACGTACCTCCTCCATAGTTTATCATCAAAATGTCCAATATTAATATAAGAGTTACAGGTTTTCAAATATATATACACTGGTGAACAAAATTAAGAGATGGAAGGCATTTTCCCAAATATCTCGAGAAATAATGAATAAAAATAAATGAAAATTGGTATGGATATAACTTATAGTATGACAATAATATGTGCAAAGCAAAAATTAAAGTGCCATTCATTGGCAAGAGTTATTGGCAACAGTCCAATGTGGACTGAAATTCATGATGAAAGATGGCAATGAAAGTGAGGCTTGTATGGTGTGTGGTCGCCTCTAGTAGGGTGTGTGGTCACTTCTGACAGATAGACAGTATGCACAACGAGTATGCATGCTGTTAATAAGAGAGTTAAGGATTGCTTGTGGAAGACTCTCCCGCTCTTCCACCAGAGCAATTTTTTAACTCCGGAATGGCTCTGGGTGGGGGCTGGCATCTCGCAATAGCCCTTCCAAGAGCATTCCAAGCATGTTCAATGGGGTTAAAGTCAGGAGATTTGGCTGACCAATCCATTCGATGAATATCCTCGCTTTCCAGATACTCCTCAACGGACGTCTACAGCGGCACAACTGTCTAGGGACCTTGCTGTTGCCACAGGAACATTAGTTTCAAGGATGAATGTTGCCAGGAGGCTCGGTGAAAGAGGGTTGTATGCCAGGAAGCCCGCCATTTGCATCCCACTCACTCCTTTCCACAAAAGAGAGAGTGCACAATGGTGCAGACAGCATCAGCACTGGAAACAGCTCCAATGGGCTAATGTTCTGTTCGCAGATGAGTCCAGATACAGTCTTCAATCTGATTCCAGTCAAATATTCATATGGAGAGAACCTGGGACCAGATACCATCCCAGTAACATCATGAATAGGGGCCATTATGCTGGTGAACGACTGATGGTTTGGGCAGGGTCATGCAAGATACCCGCACACCGCTCCATGTGTTTGACACTGGTTCCGTGAATGCCCAGAGGTACAGGCAGGAGATCCTACAATCCTACGTGCTTCTTTTCAGGGGTGCTGTTGGCCCTGAATTCGTTTTTAAGGATGACAATGCCCGACCACATAGGGCTCGCCTGGTTAAAGAGTATCTGGAAAGCGAGGATATTCATCGAATGGATTGGCCAGCCAAATCTCCTGACCTTAACCCCATTGCACATGCTTGGGATGCTCTTGGAAGGGCTATTGCGAGACCCCAACCCCCACCCAGAAACATTCCGGAGTTAAAAACTGCTCTGTTGGAAGTGTGGGAGAGTCTTCCACAAGCAATCCTTAACTCTCTTATTAACAGCATGCATACTCATTGTGCATACTGTCTATCTGTCAGAGGGGACCACACACCCTACTAGAGGCGACCACACCCCATACAAGACTCACTTTCATTGACATCTTTCATCATGAATTTCAGTCCACATTGGACTGTTGCCAATAACTCTTGTTAATGAATGGCACTTTAATTTTTGCTTTGCACATATTATTGTCATACTATAAGTTATATCCATACCAATTTTCATTTATTTTTATACAGTATTTCTCGAGATATTTGGGAAAATGCCTTCCATCTCTTAATTTTGTCCACCAGTGTATATATATATATTAATCATAAAATTGACCTAGAAAAAAAAAAGAAACAGCCATTGGAGTGAAGTTTCTATCGACTTTCATTTTTTGTTAAAATAAAAAGCTTCGAAAATGTGGAATTCAAAAAATGACACAAAACTCGACATTGAAATTATTAAAAAAATACATGTGGCACTCGGGGACTGCCGCGGTAAAGCTATGGCATAGCATTTTTTATCAACATATGCAATTATAATTATTTATTTATTTTTTATTTATGCAGTTTTTTTTGTCTTTGAAATTAATTCAAGTTAAACATTTTGAGCGTGATGACCGATAACAATTTTTTTTTTCTTGTATTGAACAAATGAGAAGTTAATATCGTTTAAAATATTTTTACTATCTTACAATACATGTAGGTTAATCAGGAATTTTTATCATTGAAACTATACGTTTATGGTAACTGAAATAAAAAACATAAGTTTAAGACTTGATTTTCTCAAAATATCTGAAAAATACCGCGTCAATGTCTGCCGAAGTCTACCGAAGGATACCGTGCCGAAGTCTGCAAACTGAAGCGACGTTAGCCGGAGTGTTAGTTTTTTTTTTCTCGTTACGGAATTTCTAGACTCTTTCGCCGCGCTCAAAGCCCGCGGTAAAAGCTATGCAATACCTTAATAAATTAAAACAGAATTTGGCCGCGCTACGAAAATTAGATCGCGAGTTATAAGTATTTTAAATTTTCCGAACCTCACCGTGGGGGTCTCCTGTCACCAAAAATTCACACTGTCTCATAATAAATTACCAAACAAAATTTGGCCGCACTACAAAAATTAGATCGCGAGTTATAAACATTTTAAATTTTTCGACCCTCACCATGGGGGATCTCCTGTCACCAAAAGTAACACTGTCTCATAATAATTTACCAAACAAAATTTGGCCGCGCTAAGAAAATTATATCGCGAGTTATAAGCATTTTAAAATTTTCGACCCTCACTGTGGGGGGTCTCCTGTCACCAAAAGTAACACTGTGTCATAATAAATTACCAAAAAAAAATTGGCCGCACTACGAAAATTTGATCGCGAGTTATAAGCATTTTAAAATTTTCGACCCTCTCCATGGGAGATCTCCTGTCACTAAAAATTAACACTGTCTCATAATAACTTACCAAACAAAATTTGGCCGTGCTACGAAAATTAGATCGCGAGTTATAAGGACTTTAAATTTTTCGACCCTCACCGTGGGGGTCTCCTGTCACCAAAAGTAACACTGTCTCATAATAAATTACCAAACAAAATTTGGCCGCGCTGCGAAAATTAGATCGCGAGTTATAAGCATTTTAAATTTTTCGACCCTCACCATGGGGGATCTCCTGTCACCCAAAGTAACATTGTCTGATAATAAATTACCAAACAAAATTTGTCCGCGCTACGAAAATTAAATCGCGAGTTATAAGCATTTTAAATTTTTGACCCTCACCGTGGGGGGGGGTCTCCTGTCACCAAAAGTAAGACTGTCTCATAATAAATTACCAAACAAAATTTGGCCGCACTACGAAAATTAGATCGCGAGTTATAAGCATTTTAAATTTTTCGGCCCTCACCGTGGGGGGGTCTCCTGTCACTAAAAGTAACACTGTCTCATAATAAATTACCTAACAAAGTTGGCCGCGCTGCGAAAATTAGATCGCGAGTTATAAGAATTTTAAATTTTTCGACCCTCACCATGGGGGATCTCCTGTTACCAAAAGTAACACTGTCTCATAATAAATTACCAAACAAAATTTGGCCGCACTACGAAAATTAGATCGCGAGTTATAAGCATTTTAAATTTTTCGACCCTCACCATGGGGGATCGCCTGTCACCCAAAGTAACATTGTCTGATAATAAATTACCAAACAAAATTTGTCCGCGCTACGAAAATTAGATCGCGAGTTATAAGCATTTTAAATTTTTGACCCTCACCGTGGGGGGTCTCCTGTCACCAAAAGTAACACTATCTCATAGTAAATTACCAAACAAAATTCGGCCGCACTACGAAAATTAGATCGCGAGTTATAAGCACTTTAAATTTTTCGACCCTCACCGTGGGGTGTCTCCTGTCACCAAAAGTAACACTGTCTCATAATAAATTACCAAACAAAATTTGACCGCACTACGAAAATTAGATCGCGAGTTATAAGCATTTTAAATTTTTCGACCCTCACCATGGGGGATCTCCTGTCACCAAAAGTAACACACTGTCTGATAATAAATTACCAAACAAAATTTGGCCGCGCTACGAAAATTAGATCGTGAGTTATAAGCATTTTAAAATTTTCGACCCTCCCCATGGGGGATTTCCTGTCACTAAAAATTAACACTGTCTCATAATAAATTACCAAACAAAATTTGGCCGCGCTACGAAAATTGATCGCGAGTTATAAGCATTTTAAATTTTTCGACATTCACCGTGGGGGGTCTCCTGTCACCAAAAATTAACATTCTCTCATAATAAATTACCAAACAAAATTTGGCCGCGATACGAAAAGTAGATCGCGAATTATAAGCATTTTAACTTTTTCGACCCTCACCGTGGGAGGTCTCCTGTCATCAAAAGTAACATTGTCTCATAATAAATTACCAAACAAAATTTGGCCGCGCTACGAAAATTGATCGCGAGTTATAAACATTTTAAATTTTTCGACCCTCACCATGGGGGGGGGGGTCCCCTTTCACCAAAAATTAACACTGTCTCATAATAAATTACCAAACAAAATTTGGCCTCGTTACGAAAATTAGATCGCGAATTATAAGTATTTTAAATTTTTCGATCCTCACTATTGGGCGGGTCTCCACTCACAAAAAGCTACATTATCCTACCTTGTTTTATCTTAAAACGATTCTTTTCTATACACATTCTATCAGGAATTTTTAATTTTGAAACTATAGATTTATAGTAACTGAAATAAGATATATAAGTTTGAGACTTGATATCCTCTAAATATCTGAAAAATAGCGCGTCAATGTCTGCCGAAGTCTACCGAAGGATACCATGCCGAAGTCTGCCGAAGTGAAACGTCGTTAGCCGAGTGTTAGGTTTTTTCGTTACGGATGTGTTAGGATTTTTCGCGTTACGGAATTTTTGGATTCGGTCGCCGCGCTCAAAGCCCGTGATAAAAGCTATGCAATAGCTTAAAAATCCAGATTTCCAATAGAAACATCTAATTTTGACAGCCTTTTTGTGTTTTTCGGTAAATCTTACCTTCGGATACTAAAAGAAAAGTCATTCGACCATGAAGTTTAGGAATTCTGAAGGTTTAAATTTGAAATTCCCAATGTTAAATTCTTTTTTATTTTTTGCAAAACAAATGTAATGCTGTTCTTTTTTTTTAACTCAAGAACTATGTTTCAGAATAAGCTGTAATGTTGTGTTGTCATATATGAAGTTTCCAAAAACAGATATCTCTTCCCAGGCTTAGATTTTGTATTTCCTAATTTAAAATTCCTTTTTATTCGTTGCAAATTAAAAAAATGTAATGCTGGTATATGTAACTGTATAAGCACGTGACATAGGGAATAAGCTGAAATAATGGATTTTCATATTTGAAGCTTCTAGAAATAGACTTAAAATTGAAATTTTGATTTTTTATCTGAAGAGCTACGTGGTAGAGTGAACTGAATGTTGGATTCCCATATTTGAAGTTTCTAGAAGTAGATTTCGGTCCACAGGTTGGTTGGTTGGTTGAATGGGGTTTTCTGGCGCAAGGTCCCCTGTGGGACATGCTGCGCCAAGAACATGGTAGGAATAAGACAAGGTTAAATTTTAAAATAAAATGTAAAAAGTGAAAGCTGAAATAAAAATATGTTGTAGATATGAGTTAAGTTGATAAAGGCAAGGCGGTGATACATGAAATTAAAAACCAATTAAAACCTGACAAATATATTTAAAATTGTAAAAAGATAAAATGCTAAAACTAGTTAAAACTCTAAAACAGTAAGATAATGACACGATGACCAAACTGGAAAAGTACTACAGAAAACCTAAAATACAACTAAAACAAAGACCAATAAAAAAATTAATTTAACCAGGCACATACTCTTCAAAAATTGTGTTTTCGTCTGAATCCGAGCCACTGCCGTAAGACTCGGATTCCATAGCTTCTTGGACATAATGCTGCAGTTGTCTGGGATCTTTAAAATTTCTTTTGCATGGGTTGAGCGATGAATTTTGCAATCTTTTGACGACAGTCTTCCGCCGTGGGGTTGCTGGAGTTGGGGTTTTTATGGTTTCTGTTTGTTTTTTAATCATATGTGATTTTTGTAATGTTTTTGATTTTGTAGCAGTTTGGATCCCAGCCTTGGTTCCTTCTTTCTGAACACCAGTTTTCACTATTTGACTAGAGTTGGGTTGGACCGTGTTGGACTTAGGCGATATTTTTGTACAGGTTCCAGCTTTGATATTAGTTTGGGGATCAGATGATTTTTTGGATGGAGAATTTAATTTCTGTTCTCTTTTTTGTAAGTCAATTATTTTAACCGGTTCTGTGGAAGGTAGCCAGCGTTCTAATTTAGGGGTTCCAAACAGTTTAGTAGGGAGACAGACATCACGTGTTTCTTTAATTGGTGTGCTAGTTGATTGTGATTTAGTAGATCTATTAGGTGGATATGAGGAATCAGTTTGGGTGCATACATGTCTTACAGATTTTGATTGGTTTTTAAGTAAGCTGGAGTAAGAAATTCCGACAGATGGGGTTCTGGTATCTACAAGTTTGCGAGCTTCAGGATAAGACAAATTTTGAGTAATTTTAACTGTGATAATTTCTTTTTCTCTGTTCCAATTAGGACAAGTACGGGAATATGCAGTATGATCTCCCTTACAGTTTGCTCAACGTTCGGTTTTTTCACAATCTTTATTGTCATGGCCCACTTCTGCACAACGTGCGCAGGTAAGAGATCCACGACATGTACCATTAGTATGGCCGTAACGTTGGCATTTAAAGCAACGGAGAGGGTTAGGAATGTAAGGTCTGACAGGACAATTCAGGTAAGCGGCTTTGATTCTAGTTGGTAAAGTAGGACTATTGAAAGTGAGAATGACATGCTTTGTAGGAAGGATTTGTCCATTCCGACGGATAGTGATACGACGTGCATCAAGGACATTTTGATCTTTTAAATTTTCTAAGAGTTCATCTTTTGTAGAGAATAATAGGTCTGGTTCAGAGATGACACCTCGGCTTGTATTTAGAGATTTATGTATTTGTACAGAAACGGAAAATGTGCCTATTTTAGAGCAATTAGTGAGAAACTGCGATTGTTTAGCTGTAGATACTTCTACTAATAAATCTCCTGATTGTAATTTTTTGAGAGTGTGGCCATCCCCTAAGACAGACTGGAACGTTTTTGCAATGAGAAATGGCGATGTTTTTCCAAAGGAACTATCAGAGTGGCTATCAGTGCGTTTAATTATGAAATATCGAGTGAAAGCAGAATTCTGTGACATTTGTTGCTCTCTACAAGAGAGAGAAGGAGGAAGTGAAGTATTTCCATCCATAGTAGATAAAATAAAATTCAGACCCCGGCCGCACCACCCACTCCCGAGCCCTACAAGGGGATGCACATTCATGCACCAGTGCTAACCAGGGCCCATACGGTCACAAGACAACCCTATGTCAGTCTCCACCCTTAACGAGATGACTAGTAGTTGCTCGATCACTTGATCCCTAAAGCCAGTGACAAAAGTCAGCTGACCAGCCGATTGATGCACACGGGACCAATATGCACCTCCCGTCTACCTGAAGCAGAGGCCAAAGCAGTGTGTTGGTTTCCCTCAACTGCCAGGATCCCCCTTTCCAGGGACACGGGTCGCCACGAACGGCCAACACGTGGGTGATTTACAATTCTCCATGAGTCGATATACAGGATGATATCGGCCCATACAGAAATGCTCTCACCTCCGAAGAGGAAACCACAATGAGAGTGAAACAAAGATGAAAGGAAGACAAGAGGAGTAAGAGGAAAAGGAAAGGAGAAAGATCACTCAGGTGCCCCGGGTTTGTGAAGCCCGTGAATACCTAAAGAAGGTATCCCCCTGGGGGGTTCGGTCCACAGCTTTATATACTACAATTCATAACTTTTTCCTAAAATATGTGCATTTTTGATTAATTTTAAATAATATTAATTGTAATTGTGTATCTTCCTTAACAGAAATCAATTTCCAGAAGCTTAAAACATGGGAAATTAACTTGATTATTTAGCGAAGAACTTTTCAGTTTTAAAATTTAGAAAACAATACCTTTTTCCTTGTTTAAATGAAAGAACAATGATTAAGTTTTAAGAGAGCTGTCACATTTATTCTTTCAGCATAATTGCGATGTTTGAAGCATAACGTCTTTAAATATGTCATTTTCTAATGGTCTTAAATTATGATTAATCTCGCCATTTATTTTCCAACTCCCGGCAAAATCGGTTAGTATGCAAATGCACACAGACAGGAGGCTTTACGCCAGGTATTATTACGAAGAACAATAGAGTAAAATTACTAATTTGAATATCTTTGGGAAATTCAGAATTTCATCTGTCTGAACATGCTTTAAGAAATTTATATTCTATAGTTTATGAATCTAATTACATCCTGCGGCATACATCTATTTTAAATAGATTATTATGAATCTTTTGACAAAGCTGGTGACATATTTCCAATGAAACTTTGATATATTTCCGCACATGGTGATGGCCAAAAAAATTTTTTTTTACTAAATAATGAATATCTTTTTTTATGATTTTTTAAACGGATTTTTTTTTCAAATTAAAGGGTTGTATGTAATACCCTAATCAAAAAGGGCACAAAACATGAAAATTTTAGAAAAATAATTCTTGTGCGCTGTTATAATCATTTTAGAATTTTTTATAAACTTATTTTTTTAGCATTTTATGTTTAAAAGTTATTTCAAATTTATATATTTTCAAACTTTATTCGGAAAAGAAGTAATAATTCATTAGATGACTTAAATAAAAATTATTATTATTTACATTAGATGGCCATGTATTATAAGTTTTAAACAGCTATTATCAAAACTGAAAATATTAAGTGTTTTAAATGTGTTGTTTTCATGTACTTAGTGGCTAACTTTTAGTGTAACATAGTTTATGTATAGGGTGTCCAGAGAATAACACCTTGATTTCAGAATTAAATTTATCTTAAAATTTCGAAAGCAATACCTCTTTTCTTAATTAAATGAAAGGACAATGATTAAGTTTTAAGAGAGCTATCATATTTATTCTTTGAGAATAATTGCGATGTTTGAAGCATAACGTCTTTAAAGCTGTCATTTTCTAATGGTCTTAAATTATGATTAATCTCGCTCTTTATTTTCCCACTGCCGGCAAAATCGGTTAGTATGCAAATGCACACAAACAAGAGGCTTTGCGCCAGGTATTATTACGAAGAACAATAGAGTAAAATTATTAATTTGAATATCTTTGGGAAATTCAGAATTTCATCTGTCTGAACATGCCTTCATAAATTTCTATTCTATAGTTTATGAATCTAATTACATCCTGCGGCATACAGCTATTTTAAATAGATTATTATGAAACTTTTGACTAAACTTTGACATATTTCCAGTGAAACTTTGTTATATTTCCGCAGATGGTGATGGCCAAAGAAAATAAATTTTGCATTTTTAAGCTGTTTTTCTAAATAATGAATAGCCTTAATGATTTTTTAAGTGGATTTTTTTCAAATTGAGTGTTGTATATAATACCCTATTTACAACGGACGCAAAACATTAAAATTTTACAAAAATCATTCTTGTGCGCTGTTATAAAACTTTTACAATTATTTTAGAATTTTTTTATCATTTTAAGTTTAAAAGTTATTTCAAATTTATATATTTTCAAAGTTAATTCGGAAAAGAAGTAGCAATTAACAAGGTAACTTATATAAAAATTATTATTATTTACATTAGATGCCAATGTATTAGAAGTTTTAAACAGCTATTATCAAAACTGAAAATATTAAAGTGTTTTTAAATGTGTTGGTATCATATACTTCGTGACTAACTTTTAATTTAACATAGTTTATATACAGGGTGTCCAGCGAATAACTCCTTAATTTCAGAATTAAATTTATCTTAAAATTACGAAAGCAATTCATCTTTCTTTGTTTAAATGAAATGAAAATGATTAAGTTTTAAGATCCCATATTTTGAAAATCAGACAAAGTGTGATAGTTGTATTTTTTGATTTGCTTGATTTTTTATATGTTGAATTAGATCATATTTGATGAATAATCTGTAATTTTGAATCCCAAAAAATTTTTCTCTCTCTTCTATAAAAAATGTCAAGGTTCAAGGTTGTGAATGCCTTTTTTCGTGAAAAGTGAAATGCTGGTATATTTAGAGTAGCATATCTCTCGCAAGCAACAACATTCCAAAATTCTTTTAACATAAACTGTTAGTATAACCATACCTACTTATTAAAATATATTTGTTTCCATGGGGCATTGTTATTTTACATAGTTATGTTGCCACAAAGTACAGTCAAAATGAAGTTTTTGTCCATTTTCCGCACTAAATATCTTATTTAAGCAATTGTACCCCAAACCTTTCCTTATAGAATATGAAAGTGTACTACTAGGACAAGCAAAATAATATAGTACTGTACTGAGATATTGTTGCTGTTAACAGATATAACCTGTTAAATACTCAAAATTTTCAAAATCTGCAACATTTAAAGCATTGTTATTTCAAATAAGCGGCACAGTGAAATAAAACAAAATATGTCACGCAGTAGGTGAATATATGTACCAAAACATGGAAACGAAAAATAAGTGGGGGCCTCGTCATATTTTTATTTTAAAAAAATGGCAAAATTTTCAAATAGACAATGTCGATAAAATTTCTTCCCTATCAGAAAATGAAAAATCCCATTCTTCGTTCCTCTTTTCGTGTTTATCCCTTTGAGAAACTGAAATATCCCTTTTTTGGCCCTTCCCGTAAGAGAAATAGAATGTTTCATTTTTCTTTTAGTGGAAAAATGTGATAAGGGACATTGCTTTTCTTGTAACTTTTGTAATTTTTTTGCCTAAAAATATAACGAGGCCCCACTTCTTTTTCTTTGCTATGTTTTCATACATATATACCACTACTGTGTGCTAATTTTTTTTCACTCAACTGTGGCGCTTTTTCGAAAACTGTTAAATATTGAAGATTTCGAAAATTTTGAATATTTAACAGGTAATATCTACTGACAGCAACAATATATCCGTGCAGTACTATATTATTTAGCTTGACCTAATAGTGCACTTTCATATTCTATAAGAAAAATTTTGCGGTACTATTGCTTAAATAAGATATTAAGTGCGGAAAATGGACAAAAACGTCATTTTGACTGTACTTTGTGGCAACATAACAATGTAAAGTAGCAATGCCCCATGGAAACAAATAAATTTTAATAAGTACACTCTCAAAAAGTCTTATCACAGAAAATGTACTGGCAGCACTGCTGCCAGAAATTGACTGTAGATTGAC
Source organism: Maratus speculifer (assembly GCA_964019185.1). Lineage (NCBI taxonomy): Eukaryota > Metazoa > Arthropoda > Arachnida > Araneae > Salticidae > Maratus > Maratus speculifer. Next base: position 348,189,360 of record OZ025293.1, read on the forward strand.
GATTTTCCGTTTATTTTTTCTCCGTCAAAAGAGGAAAAATATACGTCTTTTGAAAACAGTTTGAAAAAGAGCAATGTGGAAGAGGTGAGGATCGAACTCACGACCCCAGCATTACAAGGCGAGCGCTCTTCCTCAACTCCACGGTTGTACATGAAGATTGTGCTTTGAAATAGAAGAGTTCATTTAATATGGGTGTGGTTTGGTGTATTTCGTTAAAAAGCTTTTAATTTTGCAGTTAATCAATGAATGATTTCATCTTTAATGAAACTGTGGCTGTTTTTCTTTACGTTTAGTATTAATATAGTATAAAAATGTCAATTTTAAGTATATTACGTAGATTGTTAGAGAAAAAACATGGATGTTCTATTTTTATTTGATAAGAGTTTTGTTAATAATATCATTTTTTTTAATTAAAATATTTTTTAAATGTGTTCACTTAAAGTATATTTTATATGCGAATATTTATCATAGAAATAACTTAGTATATTCAATTTTATTCAACTTATCCAACATTGAATAACAAATTGTAAGAATTTTTTAATGAATAAAGAAAGTAATTGTTATTTATTTTTAAATTCGAAAACATTTTTGTCTTTTTAAACTAAATTAGACATTTTAATCTATAGAATATTTTGTTTTTCATTTTAAAAATAAATTCGAATTTATTACTAACATACCCATTACGCATGCGTGCTAGAAATAAACGGAATCTCTGCCTCATTTTTCGACGTTCGCAATGAATTCACAGATCATATACGTTTTTTGGGAGTACGGAAATTATTTGTGAAAAAATAAGGATAACTTAGTGTATATTGACGAATTTTTCTGACAGTGTAGGTGTGGTTATAATAACAGTTTATGCCAAAAGAATTTTGGAATGTTGTTGCTTGCAACAGATATTGTGCTCTAAATATACCAGCAATTCACTTTTCACGAAAAATGGCATTCACAACCTTGAACTTTGATATCTTCTATAAAAAAGAGGAAATTTTTTAGGGCTTTTGTCTGAATTTCAAAATAATGGCTCTTAAGAGAGCTATCATATTTATTCTTTGAGAATAATTGGGATGCTTGTAGCATAACATCTTTAAAGCTGTCATTTTCTAATAGTCTTAAATTATGATTAATCTCGCTCTCTATTTTCCCAATCCCGGCAAAGTTGGTTAGTATGCAAATGCACACATACAAGTGTCTTTACGCCAAGTATTATTACTAAGAACAATGGAGTAAAATTACAAATTTGAATAACTTTAGAAATTCAGAATTTCATCTTTCTGAACATGCTTTCATAAATTTTTATTCTATAGTTTATAAATGTAATTTTATTCTACGGCATCCATCTATTTAAAATAGATTATTATGAAACTTTTGACAAAACTGGGACATATTTCCAGTGGAACTTTGTTATAGTTCCGCAGATGGTGATTGCCAACGAAAATAAATCTTGCATTTTTAAGCTTTTTCTAAATAATGAATACTTTTAATGATTTTTTACAAATTGGATTTTTTTCAAATTGAGGGTTGTAAATAATACCCTACTCACAACGAACACAAAACAGGAAAATCATACAAAAACCATTCTACAAGAACCAACCTGTACAAAAACAATTTTTTTTTAATGTGTTGGTCTTATGTACTTAGTAACTAACTTTTAGTATAACATAGTTTATATATAGGGTGCCCAGCAAATAACTCCCTAATTTCAAAATTAAATTTATCTTAAAATTTCGAAAGCAATGCCTCTTCCCTTGTTTAAATGAAATGACAATGATTAAGTTTTAAGAGAGCTATCATATTTATTCTTTGAGCAAAATTGCGATCTTGAAGCATAACGTCTTTAAAGCTGTCATTTTCTAATGGTCTCAAATTATAATTAATCTCGTTATTTATTTTCCCACTCCCGGCAAAATCGGTTAGTATGCAAATGCACACAGACAAGAGACTTTACGCCAGGTATTATTACGAATAACAAAAGAGTAAAATTTCTATTTTGAATAACTGTACGAAATTTAGAATTTCATATGTCTGAACATGCTTTCATAAATCTCTATTCTATAGTTTATGAATCTAATTACATCCTGCGGCATACATAAATTTTTAAATAGATTATTATGAAACTTTTGACAAAACTGTGACATATTTCCAGTGAAACCTTCTTATATTTCCGCAGATGGTGATGGTCAATGAAAATAAATTATGCATTTTTAAGCTGTTTTTCTAAATATTGAATACCTTTAGTGATTTTTTTTAAATGGAATTTTTTCAAACGGAGGATTGTATATAATACCCTATTCACAACGGACACAAAACAGAAAATTCTACAAAAATAATTCTTGTGCTCTGTTATAAAATTTTTACAATTATTTTAGAATTTTTTTAAAAACTATTTTTTAGCATTTTAAGATTAAAAGTTATTTTAAATTTGCATATTGTCAAAGTTAATGCGGAAAATGAAGTAATATTTCATTAGATAAATTAAATAAAAATTACTATTATTTACATTAGATGGCCTTGTATTATAAGTTTTAAACAGCTATTATCAAAACTGAAAATATTAAGTGTTTTTAAATGTGTTGGTCTCATGTACTTAGTGATGAACTTTTAGTGTAACATATTGTATATAATTGGTGTCCAGCAAATAACACCCAGATATGAAAATTAAATTTATCTTAAAATTTCGAAAACAATACCTCTTTCCTTGTTTAAATGAAAGGACAATAATTAAGTTTTAAGAGAGCTATCATATTTATTCTTTGAGCATAATTGCGATGTTTGAAGCATAACGTCTTTAAAGCTGCCATTTTCTATTGGTTTTAAATTATGATTAATATCGCCATTTATTTACCCACTCTGGGCAAAATCGGTTAGTATGCAAATGCACACAGACAAGAGTCTTTACGCCAGGTATTTTTACGAAGAACAATAGAGTAAAATTATTAATTTGAATAACTTTAGAAATTCAGAATTTCATCTGTCTGAACATGCTTTCGTAAATTTCTATTCTATAGTTTATGAATCTAATTTCATCCTGCGGCATCCATCTATTTTAAATAGATTATTATGAAACTTTTGACTAAACTTTGACATATTTCCAGTGAAACTTTGTTATATTTCTGCAGATGGTGATGGCCAAAGAAAATAAATTTTGCATTTTTAAGCTGTTTTTCTAAATAATGAAAACCTTTAATGATTTTTTAAATGGATTTTTTTTACAAAATGAGGGTTGTATATAATACCCTATTCACAACGGACGCAAAACATGAAAATTATACAAAAATCCTTCTTGTGCGCTACTATAAACCTTTTACAATTATTTTAGAATTTTTTATAAACTTTTTTTTTTAGCATTTTAAGTTTAAAAGTTATTTCAAATTTATATATTTTTAGAGTTAATTCGGAAAAGAAGCAATAATTCACTAGGTAACTTAAATAAAAATTATTATTATTTACATTGGATGCCTATGTATTATAAGTTTTAAACAGCTGTTATCAAAACTGAAAATATTAAGTGTTTTTAAATGCGTTGGTCTCATGTATTTAGTGACTAAGTACTGACACTATTTTATATACAGGGTTTCCAGCGAATAACACCCTGATATCTAAATTAAATTGGCCCCACCAGTGGCCGTGAGATTCTCACCTCTCAACTGGTAGACGGCAGGTGCTGGGTTTGAACCCAATATCGGCCGTCGGCCTAACCGTTCGGCGTTTTCGTGGTTTTCTTCAAACCTTGCGTAAATACGGGTTAGGTTCCCTCAGAAAGACCCCCCCACGAAGGGCACTCCCCCCTGGGCCTATATCACTCAAGCAGATATTCGCACGACACAAAATAAACAAAACCAAAATTAAATTTATCTTAAAATTTCGAAAGCCATATCTCTTTCCTTGTTTAAATGAAAAGACAATGATTAAGTTTTTAGAGAGCTATCATGTTTATTCTTAGAGCATAATTGGGATGTTTGAAGCATAACGTCTTTAAAGCTGTCATTTTCTAATGGTCTTAAATTATGATTAATCTCGCTCTTTATTTTCCTACTCCCTGCAAAATCGGTTAGTATGCAAATGCACACAGACAAGAGCACTTGCTCCAGGTATTATTACGAAGAACAATAGAGTAAAATTACTAATTTGAATAACTTTAGGAAATTCAGAATTTCATCTGTCTGAACATGCTTTCATAAATTTCTATTCTATAGTTTATGAATCTAATTACATCCTGTGGTGTACATCTATTTTAAATAGATTATTATGAAACTTTTGACAAAACTGTGACATATTTCCAGTGAAACTTTGTTATATTTTCGCAGATGATGATGGCCAAAGAAAATAAATCTTGCATTTTTAAGCTGTTTTTTCTAAATAATAAATACCTTAAATGATTTTTTAAATGCAATTTTTTTCAACGAGAGGGTTGTATATAATAACCTATTCACAGCGGACACAAAATATGAAAATTACACAAAAATCCTTTTTTTTCGCTGTTACAAACCTTTTACAATTATTTTAGAATTTTTTATAGCATTTGAAGTTTAAAAGTTATTTCAAATTTACATATTTTCAAACTTAATTCCAAAATAATGTAATAATTCACAAGGGAACTTAAATAAAATTTATTGTTATTTACATTATATACCCATGTAAGTTTTAAACAGCTATTATCAAACTGAAAATATTAAGAGGCCACTTGACTCGCTCAAAAAAGACCCGGATGATATTAACTCTCAATAATTCTATAGGGTCTGTATGTTAATATTAACACTTTATTTTCAAATACTTCGCTCAAATTTAGTAATTTTTAGATGATTTTTTGTATAGGCAAGCTGAGGAATATCTACGGCCGGTCTAGTTTTTACTTTTTCGTTTTTCGTTATATTTTTTTCATATAATGATAGTTTCAATTTGAGAACCGGTTGGAACCAATTTCGAAAGTTAAACTTTTTCTTTTTTAAAACTGAAATCAAAATCGATAAAGTAAAAACTAGCCCGGTTGTAGATTATCCTCAAATATCTTATACAAAAAGACTGTAAAAATGTTGAAATATAAGCTAGATACTTGAAAATAACGTCCCCATAGACTGAACATTATCACCCGGGTCTTTTTGGGCGAGTCGAGTGGCCTATTAAGTGTTTTTCAATGTGCTGGTCTGATGTAGTTAGTGACTTCCTTTTAGTATAACATAGTTTATATAACTTAACAAAAAAAGGATATTACCATAGTTTCAAATTATTGCAGTATGAAGAGGCTAGAAAAATAATCGCCGGTATGATCGTTGGTGTTGAATTAGTGATTTAGGAAACGACTGCAGATAAAAATGAATACTAGTCTTGGGGGGGGGGGGGGAGGGGACCTTAATACTTACGCATCATGGATATGCATAATATAAAGTATGAAAATAAAATATGTGTAAACTATTTATAAGATGCATCGCAATTTCAAAATAAAATTTAAACGTATATTTAAACATTTTTAATACATGGTAATAAAATATTAATCAATTTCGACAAATTACATAAAAGGCCAAACTACTCAAGTAGTATCGAATTTCGTAAAAAAATTAAAATCATATTAACTAACAGTTTACTGCGTCGGAATAAGCGTCTTATATCCAATTAAAAAACATCTTTGAATTGAAATTTGAATAAAATACAGGGTCATGAAAAATTAAAGAGTGTGGAAAATTTTATTAAAAATATCTCGACAACTAATTATTCGATCGACTTCATTCTCTATTAATATCTGTGTTATTTTATTGTTTTTTACATACACTTTTTAAAATAAATTTTCAAAAAAAATCATATACCTTTCATCAGAACGAATATTTCGAGATTCCGGAAGAAATTATTCCTGATGATCGAGGTTACTTATATTAAATAGACTTCTTTCCATTATTGCATATTAAGTACACACCCAAATTTTAAGTCTCTATCTCAATCTGTTCGGGTGATAGAGCGTTTACAGACATACAGACCGATGAACGGCAATTTTTTTCCTAAAAATAAATTTTTCGGAATCTCTAGTGTCTGAAATGTGTAAATCCTGTAAAAAAAAAAAAAAAAAAAAAATTCGATTTTCAAAACGATTGCAAGATTTACCCTATACTAGTAAGATGGATAAGTAAAAATTCACATAAAGCTCAATAAAATGAGATTTTGCTAAAATGGACTCAACTTGAATTATAAAAAAAAAATAAAACGATTTGTCCCTGATACACACAAGTCAACAATACTTTTATACCATAGTAAAGAAAATATCTCTATATATCAAAAAATAATTATTGGAATGAGTTCTAAGCTTAAGCACTCGTCTTTTACACATTACTTTTTGTGCAAAAACTGTTGTAGGACAAAGTTCATAACTATTTTTAATATGAAGTTATTAATAATTTTTAAAACTAAAAATACACATGTATTTTGAATTTGAATACATGCCTGGAATATGTCTTAAACTTGTTTTATCCGTTTAAATAAATAAAGATTGAATTGGATGATTTTAAAGACGATATAAATGAAATACTGTTGCGTGATCTTACAATAGCATCCCGAAATTTAAATTCTGCTAATATGAAGATTTTGAAGAAAGGGTGCAAACTATACACATCTCAGGTTGTTTCTATTGAAAGAATTTACATATAATTTCAAAAGTGTGCGTTAATATTAGATAATTCAAAGGTGGTGCAATTTTTAAAATCTAAATGACCCCAAGTTGCATTAAAATTCTAACTCTAATTATAATTTTCAATCACACAGAATTTCTCTATAGGACAACTTGGGAACAAAACAGCTTTCATATTTCCTATTTAATTATTTTATTTATTTATTTTAATCAAGTTATACTATTCAAATATACGAAGCTTCAATTGGTGTTACCCGATTATATAAAATTCAATACTAGATTTTGTCAATAATGAATATTAATGGGAATTTTAGAAGTTAGTCAACTTTGATTCAAGCTGGTTTTATTTCAAGTGATTTATTATGGTCACCAAAATCCGCGATATCTGAAGCGCCTTCCATTTTAAAATAACATGATGGGTGAAATTAACCAATGAGCTTCGACAAAATCTTTATAATTCTTGTGCACATAAACACTCACATCGAAATTAATTGATATTTACGAGTGCTGTCAAAATCAAATTGATTTTTAAAAATGTAACAAACACTCAAAATTTAAACTGCGACATCTTAGCCGTTTTTTAAGACATAGACAAATAAAATGCTCCGAAATCCATATATAAAGATCAAATATTTCAGAAAGAACATTTTAGATAGCTTTCATTACAAAAAGTAAATGAAAATTTTTGTTTATTTTTACTGATCATGATCCCAGACCCCAAAACCACCCTCCGTTCAAACGTTAATATATGTATTATTATATCAAATTATATCAAAATTATACCAAATATGTTTATTAATAAGCATGTTATTACATGACAAAAATTAGATTGTTTCAAAATGTCAGCCACACTAGAAATACTGAGTACTATAACTCAGCCATTTTTTAAATATAAATGAAATAACAAATTCTCTGGAATCTTTTATTAAGGTGAAACACATAAAAGAAAAATATTTTTCAATTCCAATTTTTTTTCACTTAATTTTAAATTTGAAATTTTTATAAAAATTTTAAATGGCCATAAGAAGATGGCCAACGAACTCGATCGAGACATTAATATGTTCTATGTACGTACTAGTTTCCTTCTAATCATAAACACGATAGTTACAGCATTAGGAATATCTATATACAGTGTGATTCTAAACTGTTTTTACAACAAAGAGGGGTGATAGTACACATCAAGACAAACAATATTAAATAGGAAACCAAGTGTCCCAAACATTTTCTAAAGGAGGTAGCCGCCATTAAAATTTAGGGTCCAAAATTTCAAATAAACATAAAAAACGGAAAAATTGGTCGATTGATTTGCGGTTTTCACTAAAACTATTCTTTATGTCGGTATTTTCTTGAAAATAAATTATAAAGATAAATTTTGAAAAATGCCTATAGAGGGCGCTTTAGACTTTGGAGTAACGAACAACTGTTTTTTGCCGTTATATTTTGCATCTCATTAAATGGCTTCGTAAGCTTATACTTAAACTTGCATTTTGAGCTCAAAATCTGAATAGTTGGGAGTGGTTAAGTAGCACAAACTGAACTGTGTTCAGAGGATTCAAAATTCAAATGACTATAAAAAAGGGAAAAATTGGTCGATTGATTTGCGATTTTCACTAAAGCTATTCTTTATGTCTGTATTTTATTGAAAATAAATTATAAAGATAAAATTCAAAAAATACCGATAGAGGGCGCTTTAGATTTTGGAATAACGAACAATTACTTTTTGCCGTTATTTTTTGCATCTGATTAAATGTTTTCGTAAGCTTAAACTTAAATTTTGAGCTCAAAATCTGAATAGCTTGGAGTGGTTAAGTAGTACAAACTGCACTGTGTTCAGAGGGTTCAAATTTCAAATGATTATAAAAAGCGGAAAATTTAGTCGATTCGTTTGCGGTTTTCGCTAAAACTACTCTTTAAATCTGTGTTTTCTTGAAAATAAATATAAAAGATAAATTTTACAAAATTCCGATAGAGGACGCCTTAGACTTTGGAGTAGCGTACAGCTATTTTTAACCTTTATTTTTCTTTAATCTCATTAAATGCTTGCTTAGACTTTAATTTTGAGCTCAAATTCTCAATCGTTGGGCGGGAGTGTTTAAGTAGCACAAAATTGATCTGTGTTTGAGGGGGGGGGGGGTGTTAAATTTCAACTCCTGAACACACTTCAGTTAGCACTTTTTAATTCCTCCCAACGATTCAGAATTTGAGTTCAAAATTTAATTTTAAATCTAAGATTTCGAAAACATTTAATAAGCTTTTGCAAGCATAATTAGATACACAAAATAACGGTTAAAATTAGCTATTGGTTACTCCGAAGTTTAAGGCACCCTCTAACGGAATTTTTTGAAATTTATTTTAAAGAAGATGCTGATTTAAAGAATAGTTTTATTTTAAACCAATTTTTCCGTTTTTTATAATCATTTGAAATTTAAACCCTTTGAACACAGTTCACTTTGTGTAACTTAACCACTTCCAACTATTCAGATTTTGAGCTCAAAATTTAAGTCTAAGCTTACAAAAACGTATCCGATTCAAAAAACAACGGCAAAAAATAGTTGTTCATTACTCCAAAGTCTAATGCGCCCTCTATCGACATTTTTTGGAATTTATATTTATAATTTATTTTCAAGAAAATACCGACATAAAGAAAAGTTTTAGTTAAAATCGCAAATCAATGGACCAATTTTTCCGTTTTTTATGTTTATTTGAAATTTTGGACTTTAAAAACTTTAATGGCGGCTATCTCCTTTGGAAAAGGTTTGGGACCATTGGTTTCTTATTTAATATTGTTTGTCTTGATGTGTACTATCACCCCTCTTTCATTGTAAAAACAATTTAGATATATATATATCAACATTTTGTATATATATATATATATATATCAACATTTGAATGGAGGGTGGTTTGGGGGTCATAATCGGTGAAAATATGCCAAAAGTTTCCGGAAGAGCTCCGGACAGCTGAAATAGGCACCTTTTTAATTACTTTTTATAATTAAATCTACCTAATAGAATGTGGGATCCTTTTTTCTTTTCAAGACTGTATAATATCTTTGATATTTATATTGTTTAACTTACTGCCATGATAATTTTATTAAAACATCCTGCATTAGTTCAGAAATATTAGTGCAATATATTCGCTTATTCGTTGATACGCATAACATATAAACTTCATCCTTCAAAAATTAGTTCATTATTTTATATCGCGTTCCATTTATCTGGCATTATGTCAATGTTGTCTTACATTGTGAAACTGTTTTATCAAAATTGCATTTTTATACTAAGGTGGACTGGTGTAATAACGCCAGGCGGGGTAATAACGCCAAGTGCTTATATTTTACATAATTATGAAATAATCAGGTAAATGACACCCATGTGCTCTGCGCAGAAGGGTTATGAGTCATATAAATCGCAAAAAACAGCTTCAAGTTAATTTGATTCATTTTTAGGTCTTATTGTGTTTACAAGTAACTAAACTTAACGCTTGATCTAAAATTAACGAGATACGTTATGTGATGTGAAGACTATTTTTTTTATTCGGAAATACTTTGTTAATTACATAAATTTGTAGTACATTTCATGGACTTTCAAAATGTTGTTGAAGGTTTTGGATATCTTCTCGAGATAATTTGTAATTCAAAATGTACAGCGCAATAACTATAACGGGGTAATAACGCCAATCCTTTGCATTAATGCCCCGGTTGATTCCCTACAGTGTCCGAGCTGCATCCTAAATACTGATTCAAATAAACACAGTTAAAACTCTGCAATGTTTCTAATAATTCTACTTAAGCGGTCCTTTTTAAGCAAAAAGAAGCTCACAGTCTGATATTCTTTTGCCTCATCCCCCCCCCACGTCACACCTTTATTTTTCTTACACTTTCAAAAAAATTGAACATTCTCAATAGCTTAGAATGCAATTTGTCAATTTCTAAGTTTGTAGAGTTTCTATTTTTAGAATTAGGCAATCTACATGCAATTATTCCATCTTATTTCATAGTTTTGTTTGCATGGCGTTATTACCCACCTTAATGGGTAATAACGCCAAACAGCATTGATCAAGAAATCACGCCATTACATTTTATGAATACATATCTGTTAAATTATTTTTTTATGTAGCTAATCAATGAGTTGCTGTATCAAATCATATATTTTGTTTGAAAAATACAATCTAAAACTGAGCCGTGAAAATTGGTAGAACCTTAACGTGGCGTTATTACCCCAGGGTACTTTACATAAATGCTACGTTTGTAAACATAGTGTTAACCCTTTCCGACACGGGCAAATTTTGTTAGCAAAATGAGAAATTATCGAATGACACCGGGATTTAGAAACAGTTTTTTTTTTTTAGATATTAAGAATTCCTTAATTTAAGCTTTTATTGTAAAATCAAAATTTTAATAAAATATTATTGGTACCGTTTGCAAGTTTGAAATTAATATTAGGTCTCCCGGACTGGGCATAGTGTACCGGAAAGGGTTAACAGAAATTCTCAGTGTTAAAGCAACAAATGTTATATGGAACTGAGTTACTTCTGAAATAGTATTTGGGTAAAGATCATTTCATGTTATTCCATTTAATTTTATTATTTTAATAATTCTTAAATGTATTCATCTTGTTCATGAAACTCAAAGTATAAATTTTAGATTTCTAATTTTTTTCGCAACGTAATTTTCTACACGTAACACTTGAAATGTAATGCTAAATATAAAATTACTCATAAACTCCTATTATACACTAAAGTTTCTTTTTCCTGTATCCATCTCTAAAGCTTTTTATAAAGAAACTATCATTTTCTCTCAAGAAACACATCTCAGTTTTTTCTCGCAATTCGTTATCTCATAATTAAAATTATAAAAAATAAAATTATCTTTGAAATTGTACCCGAGGTAGCTTTCTAAAGCCTTTTAATAATAAATAATATATCATGTAGACAAAATTCCGTATACCCTTTAAATACCAAGTACGTGATTCATACTAGGAGACAATGACATCCTACGGACATGATTTGCATAGTTCCTGTGTATCGATTATTCATATAAAAATTTAATATCTCTAATCATTTACTTATTCAACTAGCTTACTTATTAAACTTATTAAACTACATTATTTAAACTAGAAGGTACCCCCCCCCCCCCGTCAAAAATGACGGAGTGTTCACCTGTGTTTCGTTTTCATAAAACTTGATACAAATAAACTTAATGAAGATTTTATTTTTAAAGAGTTTCTATTGTAGAAAAGTACATTTTAAAAGTGACAAATGATTTCTAAAAATGAAAAAATCATGGGGATTTTTTTTACTCAATATTCAATTTGTATGTAACAATACTTATAATTAGAAAATGAAACTTAAGATTTTACAAAACATTAAAATTAAATATCAATGATTTAAAGCTTTTTTTAAATTAAAATATATTATTTTTATAAAAATAATTGAATCTCAAAAATGAATAGCTGACAAAACCACTTTTTATTACGAGTGGAGGCAGCGTTCTCATACATTATGAGAGTGTCGAGTGGTCAGGAAAAAATACAGTAAAAAAAGAGGAAGCGACCAATGTTTTCATAAGAAAATATTTCAAATAATATAAAGGATTGAAGAAGGCGAATTTCTCTTCAATAAAATAATGGTATTTAACACCTTTTTTTACTGTATTTTTCCCTGACCACACGCCACCTTGATTATAAACTAATATAATGATAATAATAATAATATTGTGGAGCTTTGTGTTTCGTTTCTAAATATGGAATTGGCGCCATCTACATGCTATAAATATAAACGAAAAACTGTTTTTTATAGTTTATTTATTTTTATTTTTTTACATTAAATAAGCAGGATTTATTCATTTAATTCAAGATGATTTTTCAAAAGCTTGAGCTACTTAAGTGTAAAATCAAAATTATTATTTCTTTGGTAAAATTTTAATTCAATTTTATCAGTTCCTAAAAGATTAGCTTACGTTCACTTATTTTTGCTTGTATTGTAATCAAAATTTATATTTCTTATCAAAACTAATTAAAATGTAAGGGATATGAAATACCATGTACTACATATATTAATTTTATCAGTGGAGGCAAAATTTCGATTTTTTACGTAGTAACATCTGATCATAGCTTTAGAATGAAAACTATAATTTAATAAGGGAATGGGGGAAAATAATTTTCAGTCATAGTAATGCAATCTCATATTTCAATTACATCCAGGAAAAGAAAAAGAAATTATTTATTTATACGGGAAACAAAATTAAAAATTTTAAATGGATAAATGTTAAGTTCGTAAAAAGTAATAAAACCGTAATTAATTTTTAATATTCATTTTAGTTACATTGAACAAAATTTTTAAATTATATAACCGAAGCTTTTAAAAATTGCTACAGAATTACATCATTACATTCTTCATTTTGATTATAAAAAACTATAAATTTTTCATTTATATTTATGTCAATAGATGGCGACAACACAATATTGGTTTGTTTGTATCAGTTATATGTTATTTACAATGGTTGGTTATCCGTTAACTTTAATTTAGAATTTAAAACGTAGCAGAGATATTTTTTAAAGATTTTAAAGAAAAGGGAGAATACATTTGATACAATAACAAATTATGTGTACATTTCCATAAGTTTAACAGTCGGTATACTCACGGATCTAAATACTTATACCTAACATGGCCGCGATAAATAGTATTTCTCTAAGATGAGTAAGACCCGGAATCGTCACCTTAGGTATTATATATATATATATATATATATATATATATAGTTATATAGTTATATAAATACATATTACTAAAGAATACCAAATTTTCATTATAACATCATCTCATTTACATATTGCGTTAATAAATATTATGAGAAACCATTTTCAAAGTTTCTTGGAAAATGTCCCGTCCAAGCACAATCGAAGTACGATAGCGAAACTCACTCATTGTCTAATTTTAATTCGGCAGTGTGCGTAATTCATTCGCATTCGATTTCGCATCCTAAAACCATCCTTACACTACACTTACAATATCTTCAGTTTAATTACCGCTAATAGAGTATTCTGTATGCAAAACCTTGTCCTAAAAATAAAATTACTATTTTTATTATTGTATTTAAATAAATAGAAAAATTATCTAAATAGGCATTTCGCATCTTAAAAGCCTGCTGACTCACAATATCTCCAGTTTAATTACAGTTAATATAACTGTGTATTCTGTGTGTAAAACGTTGCCATAAACATTAAAATTATTATTTTTTCCTTTTTAAAGAAATAGAAAAAAGCACATTCTACATCTTAGATAATGTAATACAAACATTTTCAGATTTATATGTATCTAATTCTGAAAAGATGATTGCACTTTTTCGTTGCGATTTTAAATTTCTTTTTCTATTTTGAATTCATGGCTCATTATCAAAGCAAAATTGAAAGTATAAAAATGAAATCATTTTCCAAGACTATTTTATTCCTCTAAATTGCTATTTAAAGAAGAAAAAAATACTCTCATATATCTGGCGACTGCTGCAATTTTTTAAACGTTTACAAAGCGAAAGAAATTCTAATGATGTGTGAATAAAAATGAAAGGGGAATTCAAAATAGATTCAAAATATATCATTGAATGAGTTTAAAATTATATTTTATGTTTTAAGCGAGCACAAAATTTCATTTCCAGCAGAATATTTTCCAAAATTGTATCACTGTGAATAAATAGCTGAAATACTTTCTCTTTACATACGTATTTTCATGTTTTAGGAGAAATAACTCAGGATATTTATTTTTTACTAGCTGTTACCCGTGACGTCGTTCACGTAGCATAAAAAAAAGATAAACGCTTTAATTAAACAAAACATTTCGTTAACAATAATTTAAAATATGTATAACACATATCTTATACCAGGCTATGCAGTAGTTTTTTTTTATAGGGGACTTAAAGAACTCAGTCGAATAAATGGAAAATGTGTTAGATAATATGAACAATCGCGAAAATAAAATTGCAACCATTTATACTGTAGAACAACTGTAACGCACCCCAATTGTATAGAAATCATTTTGTAGTGCATTTCAGAATTCCATATCAAAGAAAGAAAAATCCTGTGTTAAATCTAGGTAATAAAAAAATATCCAACATTTCCATAAAACATAATTTCGCCGGCCCAGTCTTTTCTGCAGCTGTGTATATGATCTATGTGTTTGTAAATATTCTAAATACAATGTTAAAATTTTGCTTAGTTAGAAAAATTATAACGAAGATTAAAATTCACCTTTAGCAATTTCTAATAATAAGCAGAAACGTACTTGAATTCTTTTGTACAGTCCTGTATATTACGTGCAAATATTTATACGACCGCATATTAAGCTTAAATTATTCAAGCAAAAAACCCGATTCAAATTATTGAATTCATATTTCCGGGAATCGCTATTGCCCAGGTGACCATATATCCAGTTTATTGTATAGTCCGATACATGATTTATTTAAATTCTACAAACATCTCTTATTATACCAAATGTAGCTGAACTTCAGGATGCATTAGTTTTCCTTAAAATACATACGATAATTGAAAAAGCTCTTCAGCAATCTTTTCTAATAGACTATACTTTGGATACAATATCTGAGATCTGGACACAGGTCCAAAATCTTTTATGCGTCTCTGTAAATGAACAACAAATGTGATGCAAATCATACTTAACTGCAAGCATATTAGTAAATTTCAGTATTTATCATTGTATTGATTATCTCAGTATATTAATTTCATCATGTTTGAAATAGTGCAACGCAATTAAAATACGCTGGGAATATTTTTTCCCCGTAGACTATTATATTACCGAACATTTTTCTGTTATCTTGTAAAAAAATGTTAAACCTTTTCACCCCATTTTCTACAGAAATCCTGTTTTAGTGCACTTCAGAAACTGATAATTTCAATATTATTAAAATAACCTTAATAAAATAACATTATTAAAATACGTTGCAAATGGTTTTTCTTCTCAGACTATGATATATTGAAATACTTTTGAGCTCCCTGTACGCACACTATAAGTACTATACTTAACATATTCGATAGTAACCATGTTCTTGTAAACCTTAAAAATTCATGTATATTTCGTTACATTTAAAATTATGTAACATTATCAAAATACACCACAAATGATTTTTTCGCCGTAAACCATAATGTAAAGTCTCCTTTTGAGTGCTCCTGTGATTCAGCTATAATTGCTACCTGGTTCATATTCAATGCCACACATGCTATAGCAAATCTCAATAACGTATGTTATTTTCGTATGAATCCCATGATAGTAACTCAAGTTGAAATACGGACAAACAGACGGCAGACCCCAGGCACTCGGCATCCGGTATACAGACATGCTGAAGTCGTAAACACTTTTAGACCATGTTAGAAAGTGTCAAAAAGGGGATAGTTTCCGTAAAACGAAAAGAAAAAAAAAAAAAAAAAAAAGAATTTTTGAAAATTTAAAAACTTATACTTTGTTTCAGATATGAAGTTACATTGATATTTTTAAAATTCTTAATGGAAAGTATTCCTGTGACGTCACAATTGGTAAAAAGTTCAATTTTATAGCCTCGAACCGAAAGAAAGAAAAAGGTTAATTTTTATTACGGATTATTATCTGGAAAAACTACTAAAATATTCATATTCTTGTAAAGTGTGAAGTTATATTCTTGTGAAGTCTTCTAAGTGTAAAAGAAATTTTATATAATCGTCTGCGTGAAATAAGAAGAAAAACAGTGTTCCTCTGACGTCACAATTGGTAAAATCGCGGGTTTTAACCTCGAACCGAAAAACACAATAGGGTCCATTTATTTATTTCATTTTCTTTTATCACGTGCAAACCTTTCAGTTGAAAATTAATTACAGAAGAGAAATAATTATTCCGGTTTTTTTATTTTTTGGCAACGAAAAAAAAAAAAGATGGTAAAATATTATGGAAAATTCTGTTTGAAAAATAGTGAAATGTTGAATTATTAAGAAAAATATTTGAATAAAATAAATAAAAATTAGCCTATGTTCATTTCAGACCAATAATCTATCTATATACAAAAATTCAAAGACATTAATCCATCCGTTTTGAAGCCAAGTTCATTCCAATTTTCGGACACACTTTCACATTTATAATATATATAAGGATGTACATTTGAAACGTTTTGAAATATTTTTGATTAGAACATTCGTCAGTTAAAAAGATTTTTTCCTTGATTTATATGTTTAAAAAAACTGGTATATATTTTTTAACGTTATGAGAAGAAAAGTTTCTTTATGGATGATTTAACATTTGATCGGAAAAAAAGCACTACGTTATATATTTTTTACTTTTCACTAATTATTGTACGCATTTACTCTGTTTGAAGATCTTCTTTT
The DNA here is from genome assembly GCA_964019185.1 of Maratus speculifer. Taxonomy (NCBI): domain Eukaryota; kingdom Metazoa; phylum Arthropoda; class Arachnida; order Araneae; family Salticidae; genus Maratus; species Maratus speculifer. The sequence goes on from OZ025293.1 coordinate 348,206,328, forward strand.
GTTCATTCGAATGGTAATCGATCAAAATGTACATAGAAAACATTAATTTTCTTTTTTAATAAAACTTTTTAATAGATGCATTTCATACGTATCGTGTTTAAAAATATTTTCGAGTGACATTACTCGATTTTCCAAATACTGTTGTATGCTTCCAGACAGTAAGGTCAGGGGGAGGTAGTTATGACCAGAGGGTAATTATAATCGCATCCATATTGGAGAAAACTGTGATTGGTAAAATTTTGTTTTAAGCTTAGATATTAATTTCATAATGTATTTTTCATTTTTGATTTCTTTATCACTGGTCTGAAGCATTTGTGATATCCGAATAGCAGTTAAAACAAAGTCTACCAACATTTTTGATAAACAGATTTGGCAATTAAGAGTTCAATGTTACTTGACACACAGCAAAAAAAAATTCAAGTTAGTAAATTTATGTTTGAAATTATGTTAATGATAGTCTAAATATCTTTTGACATGCTTTATTTTAACTAATTTTAGTGAAGTGCATTAAAATGAATGGTTACAATTACCCCACTGTATTTAAAAAGCTTGGGGTAATTCTGACCACATTTTAACACCTTACTAAAAGCCTAAATGTTATTAATTATCTTTTTTTTCTATTACAGAATGCCGAGATCATATAAGAAGAATTCCTGCTAAAAGTAAAAAATAGTGAAAATTTGATATTATAATATAGATATGATTTTAACTTTTGATATATTTGTGTATTTTTTACCACTAAAACCGAAAATTACTTTCATTTTTAACCATCACGTCAGGATTTTTTGCAGAATGTGAATCCAGAAGTTCAAAGTTAAAATTGAACCTTCCTCCCCCGACTTTATCGGACCCCTCATCTATTTAGCTGTAAAAATCCCAGTATAAGCCAAAAAATTTAAGAAATTATTGAATTAAGTACAATTCAAATTAATAAGAAAAGTTTTACGTCGTATTTATAGCATTAAATTTTCGCTATATTTTAACTTTGACACTTACCCTTTACAAGAAAAAATTCTGACGTAATGATCTAAAACTGAAGGTCATTTTGAAGGTCATCCTCTGCAAAAAATACACAAAAATCAAATATCAAAAAGTTTAAAAAAACACAGCCATCTCGTCTATAATTTAGTATCGGATTTTTGTTATTTTTTAATTATGACATTTTTTGATTTTCGAAAAATCCTGAAAAAAAGGTTAAAACTTAAGGTAAGTTTCCTTTTATGCGATAAAAAATACATAAAAGTTTAAAAAACACAAACATTTTCATCTTGTGTTATCTAATCTAAAACTTTTTCTTAAATTTGATGGAGGCAATCTTATTTTTTTTTCTTTAAAATAAGTATAAAAAGTAACCACTGAGCATCATAATAATATTAGATTATCATCGGAGTTACGCCAGTATGTAAAACTTAACCTCGATTTGAAAGTGATTTAAAATTAAAGTACAAATTTTGACCTGAGAAAACCTACATACGTTCGTTGAACTTAAATAGAAAACTATAAAAAATGCATGATATTTGTTAAAAGAAATAGTCTCGAATCGTTGCAAAATAAAACGTATGTTAAAACGCAATTTATTTGGACACTCTTAAACTTAATAAAAGTTATTTCATGTGTATCTGCGCTTTGAAAAAATTCATACAAATATTACGATTGAATTAAATTTTACGAATACTGTAAGCACTTGGCATATGATCCCTCAAATCATCATCGAACTCATTTGTTTTCAATGCAGGAAAGTGGTATACGACATGTATTTTTAAATTTCATAACTCGATTAATTTTAGCATTATACAAACGGGATTTTTTTTGTCTTACTTCTTAGTATAATAAAGAAAATTTACTAAATATAACTTATAGGACCGGGGTACCGTATAAAAATTTCAATTTCACATTTTTTTTTAAGAAATGGTTTTACCGACCCAAATCGCTTTTAAAGTATTTCTTTATCTCATTTAAAACTTTTTGTGGATAGAAATATATACATGCCACTAACGATTTAGGAATTAGCCACTGGGCACCGTTTAGAGTGGACACCCTGTATTGTTGCAATCATCGTTCATGATTGACGCTAACATCGATCATATATTTGATTATGAAAGTCTAAGTAATTTACTAAACTTCCCGGTATCGGGAAAGGCCATAATGAGTTATTTTAATAAATTTTCTGTTTCTAACACGTTTCTAAAATTCAGTTGCTAAGGAAATATTGATTAAAGTAAAATGGGAAAATAACAAGACAAAATGTTTTACTTTTTTCAAACACACGCACAAAAATCCGTTAAAAAATATATGGATAATGTAGAATGGCTTACATATGTATTGACAAAATTTGAAAATGATAGGATTAATTTAATCTTCGCACAGTCACGAATTCATATATTCGTTCACTACGCTGCAGTGTTGCTGCATTTGAAGCATTATTTAAATCAATATAAATTTACAGATCTAATCTACTTTTTAAAAAGTTATTATTAACATTCTCAAGGGTTTATGCCTTTATGTAATAAACCTTTTAATATCAAGTTTAAAAAACAACTGTTTAAATAAAGAGAGGAGTAAACAACACTACAATTTGGAAATTTTTCTAGGCAGTCAGGGTGTTAAGACTTTCGTATTTAAAATTTAGCATGTATAATTTAAAGCTTAAATCAATTATTAACGAACCATTTTCTTTTTAATGAATGATTAATTTTTCTAATTGTTTCATTTTACATAGAAACCTATAATGACATAAAAAATGTTCAAATATTTTTCGAACGAATGTACCAAGTCAAATTTTAAATATAAAACAAAATCTAAGTATATCACATACATATATTTATCATATTTTAAGCTAATCGGATGCTTTTTGAGAAAGTTATCACGGAACAGTCATACAAATCATGCGTTACAAAAAATATATTCTTCTAAAAACATGTTACACAAAATAAAGCGTAAAAACACACAATTAAATTAATAAATTACATTTTTCTGTTTATTTTCCTTTTATTTTTTATTATTTTTTTAAATATTAGCGCACTAAAAATTAAATAGCGAGCGATAAACTCGAAAAATTCTTTAAAACTTTACTCATGTGGAAAAAGAATTAGAATAAAATTTTTACATTAAATAAAAATATAATTATAACTTAAACTAGTTTAAAAACTAAAAATGGTTTAAAAAATAATAGGTATTATGTATCGGTCTAAAATAAATTAATATAAACCATTTACGAATTTTCGGTTATATTTGAAGCATAATCTTTGAAAATCAAAAATAGATGTTTCCCCGCTGAATCATAAAATCATTCCTATAGCTTAGTCAGTAAGGTGTTCTTCTCGTATCAAGCTATCTAGGATTCAAACTCCAGGACCGCTAGAAAAAAATTATACAACAATAACATCATACAGTAGTTCAAATTCTTTAAAGATCGTTGAAGTTTGAAAGATTGAGTAATTTTAAAAATTAAATTATTATAATTAAAAATAAATTTACAAAGTCTTGTATATTTTTAACGATGTTATTTTACAGAGTCTATTGTAAATTGACCAAATAACTTCTCTTTTATTTAACAGAATCCCGTTTTTTTTTTTCGATCACACTAATTTTATATAAAACTTGTGATAATGAATTACCCATAGATCCTCTGTAATTCCAGAAATAAGTTCTTCACAGTTGGACACTAATTATTTTTATCTGTTACTTTCTTGAAGATGCTTATTATATTATTTTATTTCATATTACAGTGAGCAAAACAAGGATTTTGATGTTCGTTATTGTTGTTTTTCTATTGTGTAATGTATTTAATTAAAAAAAATAAAAACGTAATGAATGAGTTATCTTAAATTGAACGAATAAAATGCATGAATTTACAAAACAATGTATAGGAACATATTTATAATGAAGCTATCGCTTCTAATTATTTCTAGTTATGTTATTTAATTGATTGAAGTAAAGTTTTGTTGAATGCATTGCTTTAGTAACTAACTTTGTAGTGTTTTCAAAGTGATCATTAAAAATTCTATTAAAATGAATTCATAGCTTCATTGAAAGAATAAACCAACTCGTTAAACATTTTCCCAGAACTCCTGTAATCCGATGAATGTGTAAGAAATAGTACAATTAAATAATATTGTTTTAATTAGTTTGGTTTATTTTTGTATTAATGAATTAATTTCGATTCTAACTTTAAAATAATCAGTTAAGGAAACAATGAGATATTTTCTTCGGTCTTTCTATTAAACCTTATTCTAATAAACAACCAGAGTAAAACTATCTCGTATTGGATCTTGTATTCATGTATTAAGCTGTTTTTGCACATCAATTAATTATCTTCCCATTCACTTTATTACATAGTATCGCCAAAGTTTGTATAGATGCTGTAACTGTTTAAAAGTACATAAGTATCAGTAATATTGAAATTTTATTTTTATTCAATATAAGTTTGATTTCAAATCTATTGACAGGAATATTCCTATAATATTAAACTATTTTATATACAAAAACGGACTTTTTATCAGGTTACTCAGATGCACAGATATGTAAATGGGAAATGGATGAGGGACAAAAAAAAAATCTAAAAAAAATTTTTTGAGTTACTTCTGAAGGAACACCAGAAAAAATATCTATGAAGTCTATTTGCATTATTTTAATACAAAATGGTGTCTTTTTTTCCTCAGGTGTACACATATGCAGTTAAGGTGTCCAGGGGTTATAAGGCTAAGTGATAGTATATAATAATTACAAAGGAGTTGGGGTTCGGCACAAAAGGGCTTTGAGTCATCTGAATCACAAACAACCACTAAAAGTTTATTTGTACCATTTGTAGACCTTATCGCTCGAACAAGCACGTAAGAATCAACACTCGAACTAAAATTTGAGAGGTATGTTCTGTCATCTGAGAACTATATATTTATTATGAAATAATGTTTATTGTATAAACTTGTAGTGTATTTCATGTACTTTCTTGTAAAAGATTTTGGATGTATTCAAGAGGTAGTTTAAAATATACTTCACATTAAGTATACTGGAGTAATAACGCCCTCTATTGACGTTTTTACTGGTTATTTTCAGTGCTGGAACTACATCCAAAGATGGTTTATTCTTTATTTATGCACGAAAGAACATTTTATCATTGTTGAAAATGAAAAAGGATACTGAGAAATTTCTATGCCCTAAGCGCTGCTAATTTTTTCATGTCAGAAGAATAAAATATTTAATGATTATTACTGCATCCTGATATCGCAATTAATGGTAAGTAAGAGAAATTTGTCAATTTTTAGGGCTGTAGAGGTTGTAACTTTAGATTTGGATAATTTATATGCCATTATTCCATTTTATTTTATAATTTTGTTTGCATGGCGTTATTACCCAGATAAGTGAGTGATAACGCCAAATAGCATTGGTCAATAAATCACTCCTTTATACTTTATGAAAACATATCTGCTAAAATATTATTTCTTGTATACATAATCAATAAGTTGCTGTATCAAATTCTGTATTTGTATGAAGAAAAACTAAAACTAAACCATGAAAACTGTAGAACCTTAACGTGGCGTTATTACCCCCCGAACACCCTAAGTGGATTAATGTAAACATTGCTTATATATTTCTGAAAATTTGATTAAAAGAAATAAATACATAGACCTATACATACTGGTACTAAAAATGACAGTATTTCCTTCGGAAGAACTCTGAAATATAGACTAAGGGAGAACATCTATATGCTCAAGTTTTCAGTTGCTAGGCATCTAGTCATTGTTTTGATTTTTACAAGGCTAATACTAATTTTATGGTATTCATTCTTCTTACTTTGATTTTCATATTTAAACATTCTTCAAACCTTGTTAGTACATTCTCATACTCTCCGTTAATTTTTAATGCTTGGAAATTTCATTTAAATTATCCATTCCTTCTTTTATTCTTCATTCATTTAATTTTTTCTTGCTTAATAAGTATCTACTCTTCGTTCTTTTATTTTATTTTAATCTATGTTATTTATTTTAATCTATGTCATGTTTTATTACTACAGTTTTCTTATACTGCTATTTATTGTATCGATTCTTTCTTTAAAGTTATTTTCATCTGTCATTTCTTTAATTTCTTTTCAATAGCCTCTCTTAATTATTCTGTGTTTCATCTTTAATTTATTTCATATATCTGCTTTTCCTCATCTCTTTTGCCTTGCCTTCCCATGGAATCTCTCCACCTGCTTGTCTAGTGGTTTGCACTCTAGCTATCGGACAAGATGTATCTGATTCAAATTCCAATTCAGTCGTGTATGTTTATAGTGGACCGGATTTCCATTTTAAACGCAGCTCACGCTCTATTTAGCCCACGTGTGGAGAAGATTACCGTAGTGCACGTAATAAGCCGACCAACCAACCCAATGGGATCTTTCTCTATTTTATCGACTTTCGAACTCTTCTCTTTTTTCATACGTGCACGGTTACCTTGTGGCTACGTGCTGAATTTGAACCCGATAAAGGATAAACTTTACAAAAGGGTCCGATTTATTTATTTATTTATTTGGAGATTTCAAGACAGATTACTTGATTTTCTGTACGTAATTGTTTTCTAAAACGGGTTCTTCTTGCTTCTGCGTATAGAAAAAGTTAAAAATAAAGCGGGCTATTTTTCTAATCGTCACTCATTTTTATAAGATACAAGGGTGATTATAATAAAACCCTTTTTTTATTCGAGTCAGTATAAATAGGAAAAACTGCATCCTATTTTTCAGTAATAAATGCAGTTTAAACACCTTTTTTCATCACTGAAAGAAATGGATTTAAAATACAGGATAGTTAAAAGATTGATGGAAACTATAAAAAGATATAAAAATAAGGCATGTGCACAGAATTCTTGTGAAAAAAACATTAATAAATGTCTGATGCAACGAATGTACACTAAAGTGCCATTGAATTAAGGGTAGGCAATGTTATGCAAATTTTATAGCTCTTCACCTCATTTCTGCATATCTGAGAGCGCTGTGGTTACTGCATATTCAATCATCAGATTACGAGGATTTTCCCGTTAGACAGTGTCAAGAGTGTACTCAGAACACAGAAGTAATAGCAATATTAGGCGAAATTCAAAGGATAGTTAAGACCCCTGTCCTCGCTCGAGGAAACGCTCGCGAGCTAATGCTATTCCTATGGGGAAGCATTTTTCTAATAACTCTTTCGCATTTTGACATTTTTTTATAATTTTTTTTTCCATTGTATATCTGAGGTGCATGCCGACAGCGCACCTTTTTTACTTTTTCTATTTTTGCTGCAGATATTTTTTTAAAAAGCACTTTCAGTTTCGAAACCGGTTTTGAAAGTGAAATTAACTTTGTAAAAAATATCTGCAACCAAAATAGAAAAAGCAAAAAAGGTGCGCTGTCAGCATGCACCTCAGCTATCCAATGGAAAGAAAATTATTCAAAAATGTCAAAATGCGAAACAGTTATTAGAAAAATGCTTCCCCATAGGAATAGCATTAGCTCGCGAGCGTTTCCTCGGGCGAGGACAGGAGTCTTAACCTTGAACGAGCGAAGTAGGCGAAGGCAAAGTCGTATCGCACTTAGCTGTAGAGGCCAGACATTAGATGAAATTTCCACCCAATGAAACAGGACACTTTTCGCACAGTGAGTAACCGAACCGTGCTATGCTCGCTTCTCCATATGCACGTCCCGGGAGCTGTAGACCCTCGAAAGTACCATTGCTAAATATCTGCCACCGGATTGCCCGCCTTGTCTCGGCAACATAACGTAGGGAATGGAGTCTAAAAGACTGGTCGCAAGAAGCATGATGTTGTGAGTCTCGATTCTAACTACTTCACTTCAACAAGAGGCTGAGAATATGTCGCAAGGCTCATACAGGCATAGAGTCTGCATGCCATGATTCAACTACACAAAATCACGACTACCCAGTTATGGTCTGGAGTGCTTTTTCCTGGTAATCTTTGGTATTTTGCGCATTCTCCCTCAATGCGATTTCGTATGTAGAGTACCTGAGAAATCGAGACTCTGAGAAATCCTGAGAGATATTTAACGTCAATTTATTTCTAAAATCTTTAAATATGCGAATTCAAATTACAGCGGATTCTTTCATGTAGTTTTTGAGTTAAGATTTAAAAATTACCTGCTTTGAAATCTATTTTACAGAGATTGAAAATAAATTTCATATTAGGAGATCCAACCTTTCAGTTACATAATTCCTAAACGACTAGATATGGTTTTCTGTTTGTACCCAACAGTAAAATTCACCGAATATATGATAACAAAATCAGATATAACTGAATATTTGTGTACAAAATGCTCATGAATGTTTAAATATACTGAATGAAAAAATCTCGAATGTAGATGCATTAGAAAACAAATAATCTCTGTCATCCAATTAGAGATAAACGATGACTGAATAATAAACAAACTCAATAAAGATTTAAATTATACACAATGCATCTAATCCACCATTTTTCCCAGGAATAACCAAAAGATTTTCTCCTTTTCGTGAAGAGTTTTTTCATAGGAACATACAATCACTGTAAAGTGATAAATTGTCTTTATTATTATTATTCATTCTACTTCTAAAATGTAATTTCTAAAATTTTGGAGCTAAATTATCACTTCCCTCCCCAATGTATAAATCTCTCTGTTAATTTAAATCTATCGTTAATTATCTTTAATCTATCCTTTATAATTAAAATATTATTATATTCAAATAAAGTAATTACCCCATAACTGTAGACGGGAATCTATTTTTTTGTCTTTATAAAATCGTCTCCTCTGTACCGACAAGTAGTTCTTTTATTCATTACATGATATCCAGAATATAATCAGTTTCCAAAATAAATTCCGATGCTGTTTACAAGAAAAAAAAAAAAGAAAAAGAACATTGGGGAGTTTTTGACTCGATATCTTTGACCGCGTAAGGAAAATCATGCCTCCAGTTACGGGTTAATATTTACATAATGGTTAAATAAAAATACAAAATATATCATGAACTCTAAAAGATTAGAGCTATGTCGGCATACATCTTGATTCAAATTAAGTACTAGATTCTCGATTAGAATCTTTAAAAGATTTAACACCGACTACCGAAGATGAAGAAGAAAAAAGTAAAAACTTTATCTTACATGTAGTATTTAATAAAGAATTAAGGAACAGGAATTGAACTAATGCAAATTCTAATTAGATACTTATCGTTAATTATACACTATATGGCCAAAGGTGAACGGTCACTTGCGATTCTAGATGTTTCGTTAAACATTTAGAAAAATATATGAGAAATTATTCTGAAAATCCAAGTGCTTAACCCTTTGAGCTCTGGAGGGTAAAGCTCTTGAAAATAACAAATGTTCCATTGGCACCAGTATTTTTGAAACAAAATTTTCGGTTTACGATATGCACGAAAAAGTGCCTTAAACCTTTTAAAAATAAATTTGGTTTAATATTCCGGTGCGATTGTGACATTTCGGAATTAAAATTAAGTGGTAGAAAATTCAACCATCAGAGCTCAAAGGGTTTTAAACATAATAGTATAGGTCATTTATTTCAAAAAGATTTTTTCTCGAAATCCCATAGGGGACCGTCAATAAATTGAAAAATAACAAAGAAATTTTACGTAATCCTGTCAAAACTAATGTAGCAAAAGCGTCCAAACTGCAGATTATGATTACGTGCTGGTTTATTGTATTAAACTGTGTTCATTTTTATGAGGATATCATGTATACTAATAGAAAAATTAATGTTTTATAAAAACAGTCCCAAAATTTTTCAAGAGTTTTCCTTTTAATTTGCAGAAATCTTTAAAAAAAATTTCTTTTCAGAAAATATGACATATTATATTGTACATAATACCCTGTAACCAGAATTAAAAAATAATAAAAATTATAGGAAAAAAGGAGGATTACTAAATTATGTTTTACTGCTCATGCGTCTCGGCAATCAAAATGTATTTTGCATAATTTGTTAGCTTTATGTATACAGCAACTCTTGTAAAAGTCTCATAAATATAGATTAAAAATTCTGAAAATAATCGTCAATAGAATAAACTCAAAATCCGTTATAACCAAAATAAATAGAAAGATCAGGGGTAATATAATTATATAGCAGTACGTGTAATATTGTTTATGCTATATTGACACTAATCAATGATTATATGGATACAATCCCTTATCTTTTTGCTTCATTTTGTAAATAACGGATTTTGAAATTATTCTAGCGACGATTATTTTCCAAATTTTCAAGCTCTGTTTTTGAGACTTTCAAAAAAATTGCTCTATACATTTAGCTAGAACATTATGTAAATTACATTTTGATTGGGGTGACGCATGCGCAGTGGAACATTATTTAGTAAACCAGCTCATTTTCCATACAATTGTTATTATTTTTAAATTTTGATTACCAGATATTATGTGCAATATTATTTGTCACGTTTTCTGAAAAAATTTTCATTAAAATTCTGCAAATTATAAGCAAATAAGAAAATTTGAAACTCTTTTTATAAAAACCTTAATTTCTCTACGAGTATACACGGTATCCTCATAAAAATGAATACAGTTTATTACAATAAGCCACGTAATCATAATCTGCAGTTTGGACGCTTTTTCTACATTAATTTTGACAGGATTATGTAAAAGATCTTCGCTTTTTTCAATTTGTTTGACCCCTATGGAATTTCGAGAAAAACATTTTACGGAAATATATGACCTGTACTATTCTCTTTATACACTTGGATTTTCAGAATAATTCCTCATGTATTTTTCTAGATATTTAACTAAACTTCTAAAATTGCAAGTGACCGGTTACTTTTAGCCTTATGGTGTATAATAATTATGAAATTCGTCATTTTTACTATCCTAAATCTTTCAAACTTTTAAAAATATCTTGAAAATAAGGTTGGGAAAAAAGTTTTCAATTTTAAATACACTTTCGACATATTAGTTTTGTTGCAAACAAAGAAAATTCTGATTCATTTTTTTTTTCCAGCTGTCTTTCACACTTATAATTTATATCTTTGTTGTGAGTGCATAGCGTTAAAATAATTAATTACTGCTATTAATCATTTCACAACACTTTCAGTGTCTAAACATACTGCTAATGTCTAATTATATTAACACATTCAAACTTTCATTAATTTGCATCCACTTCGCTTTCAGCCGTTTCTCAAATATTAAGTTTTTATAGTTTTTGCCACTTTTTCTAAATTTTTGACGCTTTTAGTAGTAAATCAGAAACTTAAATGTCTTTAATGATTAAATTTTAGAAAAGCAGTTTGTTTAGATTTTTAAATGAATAATTATAAATCATGGCGTAATAAATTTAAAAACGTGTTTCCAGTATGTCGTCGTTTTAGTATGTATATCTATATATTGTCACATCTTTTGTTTTTACTTGGTTTTTTCAATTATTTCATTATTCAACTCCTTGTACTTCAACAGTAGAATCATATTGTTATAAGAAATAATTAAATCATACATTGCCGACAATGTGTTTCAGAATCAATGTCGCATATTTTACTCTATCATCAATCGATAGCGTTCTGTGAAGCAAAACATGTTTGAAATGGATATTGTCAGGCCTATGCATGTTATACGAGTCTCCATGTTGTTGTGTGATATGAGATATTGAGAGGCCACCCGGGGGGGGGGGACTCATTCAAAAAGACCCGTATGATAATGTTAAGTGTATGAGGGCGTAGTTTTCAAATATCTTGCTCAAATTTTAGCATTTTCGCATGATTTTTTTTTTTTGATAGGATAGCGGAGGATGGTCCACAACCGAATTAGTTTTTACTTTTTCGATTTTGGTTGCGGATTTTTTTTTAATTACTTTAACTTTGGGAACCTGTTGAAAAAGTTTCTGAAATTGAAACTATCGTAATATTTTTAAAAAATCTAACCGAAATCGAAAATGTAAAAACTAGTAGGGATGTAGATCGTCCTCAGCTATCCTATGCAAAAATAATTGCGTGAAAATATTAAAAATTGAGCGATATATTTGAAAATAACGCCCCCATAGACTTAACATTATCATCCGGGTCTTTTTTAAAGAATCGAGTGGCCTTTTTATGTTCGACTGCGAAACGTCTCAGTATTTATAGGCAGGTCGATGTATATTTGCTTTAGTTTTATATATTAATGTCTGAGGATAATGTTATTATTTGTTATTTTACTTTTTCAGTGGGTTTTGAAGTGTAGTTCCAAGTACCGTAGGAACTAGAAAGCACTTGATAATGTATTTAATTTTATCTTAGAAATAGAAAAGTGACACAGTCCTTCAATGCTTTGTTGTTGTTTTTGTTGTTGCTGTTGTTAAAATTAACGGCATTTCACTTTTACTTTTAATGACTATTTAGTTCAAAATAATCAAAACTTCAAATCCTGTATAGCTTTGTATCAAATCAAGAATTTTGTCTAATGGATGACTTTTAAATTCAGCAATAAGATCTTCACGATTTCCAATTAATAAGAAAACGGTTTAGTTATCAATATATCAAACATTAATATACCACTAATGCAAGTTGGAACATAGAAATCAGTGGGAAAGAAAAATGTGAGGGTCGAGACACATATCTTCAAGAGGAAGTAAATACATTCGAATAATAATTTTAATAACATTATAATAGTAACTTTGTGACAACTAGAATAAACGTAAAAATAAAATGTAACATGCAACTTTTTAGTAAATGTGTTATTGGTATATATTTGTTGCTTTGTTATATTTTCTGTATTGTATTCCTGGATACCCATCCTCACTTTGATAGTAATAGTTGAATAACCTTTCTTGATAGAAAAAAAATCTCGTTATATTTTTAACTTAAACAGACAAAAATTATTGGAAAAAACTTTAAATGGCTCGGAAAAAAACTATTCTTTTGCAATCCAGTGTAATTATGGGTTAATTATCCTAATTTAGTTGATGTTCAACGCGTTTTTATGTTTAAATAAAAAAAAAGTCTGTTCGCAATATTCATCAAGAATAGATATGAGTTTTGTATTATGCATGTTATTTAATAAACCGAATTAAATGTTGCACAAGTTTCTTATTATCAAAATTGTGAAATATTTTCAATTATAAAACTGATAGTACATAAAGTACCAAAAAAATTTATCACCTATAATAAAAGAATTTTTTTAATTTTATTTTGTTATTAAATAACCCTTCTAATTTGTTTTTATAACGTAATACAAAAAATAATAAATAAATAAAACTTCTCATAAGTGACAAATTTACCTTTGTTTTTCTTCAACAATAAAAAAGGCCAAGCTGATAGGGATTTTTTTTTTTTTTCTTAATCTTGGGCCATGCTTTTGACGAATTCCTACGCAGCATTAGCAATAGTCTGTTACCATGCTTTTTGGGGCCTGATAGATTTGTTATCAATTTATAATTTACCAATCGATATGCATGGTATCTTTATGATGAATCTAATATTTTTACGAAAAGTATAAAAGATATACGCAAGAAACACACTTCATTTTTAGGACAAAAGATTCAACAGAAGCTTGTTTTTTATTAGCACTTTCCAACAAAGTTGAAAAGTGCTTATGCATTCGGTTTGTCTGGCCGTCTGTCCGTCTGTCCGCGCTCTAACTCCCGTAAATATACTCGGATTGCTATGAAATTTTTATACGTTATTGAAGTTTACCCTAGCACGAACCCTATTGAAAATGAAGTATCTACCATTATTAGTTTATCTACAGAGAGAATCAAAAGTTTCCCATTACATTACGGCCTGTGGGGAAAAATCGTTAATATACTCGGATTGCCATGAAATTTTAGGACGTTATTGACGTTTACCTTAGCACGAACCTTGTTGAAAATGAAGTTTCTACCATGATTAGATTATCTACAGGGCGAATCAAAAGTTTTTCATTACATTACGGCCCATGGGGAAAAATCGTTAATATACTCGGATTGCCATGAAATTTTAGGACGTTATTGACGTTTACCCTAGCACAAGTCCTATCGAAAATGAAGTTTGATTGAGTGATTGAGTGATTGAGTGACCATGATTAGTTTATCTACAGGGCGAATCGAAAGTTTTCCATTACATTACAGCCTACGGGGAAAAATGGTTTCAAAGGAATTTTAAAGATGTTGTACTCTGTCAAACATATTAAAATATGCATTCTATAAAATATAAGGTGAAAATGTAGCTATTATTCATTTACAGGGCCACACAAAAGAATTCCATTAGATAATGGTAAAAGGGGGAATTGTGCGTGACATATTTTAAATATATTAAGCTGTTTCATGTATAATAAAATTGAATTTTAGGAAGTTATTGACGTTTACCTTAGCACGAACCCTATTGAAAATGAAGTTTCTATCATGATTAGTTTATCTACAGGGTGAATTAAAAGTTTCCCATTACATTACGGCCTATGGAGAAAAATCGTTAATATACTCGGATTGCCATGAAATTTTAGGACGTTATTGAGGTTTACCCTAGCACAAACCCTACTGAAAATGAAGTATCTACCATGATTAGTTTATCTACAGAGAGAATCAAAAAATTCCCATTACATTACTACCTATGGGGAAAAATCGTTAATATACTCGGATTGCCATGAAATTTTAGGACGTTATTGACGTTTACCCTAGCACGAACCCTATTGAAAATGAAGTTTCTATTATGATTAGTTTATCTACAGGGCAAATCAAAAATTTTCCATTACATTACGGCCCTTGGGGAAAAATCGTTTCAAAGGAATTTTAAGGATGTTATACCCTGTCAAACATATTAAAATATGCATTCTATAAAATATAAGGTGAAAATGTAGCTATTATTCATTTACAGGGCCACACAAAAGAATTCCATTAGATAATAGTAAAAGGAGGAATTGTGTGTGACATATTTTAAATATATTAAGCTTTTTCATGTATAATAAAATTGATATATGTCACTGAAGCTTAATATAAATTATACGCTACTGTCTTGCATAATATGAAGTACATAGCATTTACAGGGCCACACAAAAGATTTCAAATAGTACATTCTTTTCGAAGTACCGTATATGTGTCCGATGATGGCTGATGGAGGGATGAAATGCATTTTAATTATGATATTCACGTTTATATTTCGCTAAATATATGCACATTATATGGTGTGTATAAATGTTATAGTTGATATACAGGGCTATCCAAAAGAGCTCACCAACGTTACTGAATATGAGCGTAAATTATTTAAACGTGGTTCTTAAATAAGCTATGCATATTTTTACGCTGAGTTGCATTCAATTTACTGAGAAATGTTTGCAGAATATAGATAAAGGGATATACAGGGCCACGCAAAGAATTCGGTACATGGACGCCTATGAATGATGATTTATGTGAATGTGATTTCAGTTGTTTTAAAAGTGTTTTAGTTTACAATAAATTTTAGCCTAATGCTGACGTGTAATAAAGGTACAATGTGAACTACAGGGCTGAACAAAAGTATTCAAGTATGTTTCCATCTAATAGTATGAATTGCTGAAAAAGAAATTTCAAGCTACTGGGTATTTTCTTGCTAAGCTAAATTTTCCCATTATATTAACTGACATATGAAATACAGGGCTGTTCTAATGTACTGGACTACATATTTGCGTATATTTGGCTATACACTATTATTTCCCTAAATAACAAAGTTTTGTTAAAGATTTCATTAAGTGTTGAAAATTGCTTCATAGTCTATGCTTAACACGCATGATTTTTCTTACTTGTTTTTTTATAGCATGAGTCTAATGTACAGTAGCCCCCTTTGATAAATTATCTGTGTACGTGCTTTTATATTACATTCTAATTAAAACAAAATTCACCTATGACAGAAGTAACGTGTGATTTTAAATTGCTAATTTACTTTTGTTACATTTGTTTTTAGGTTTTTCATTATATTTCATGTCACGTACATCTCATTTTGTTTTGTGAAATATCTTTTCACATGCACTTTGTTTTAAAATAAATTTCTAAAGCAACTTACATGTATTATAAGTATCTTATTTACATTTTTTTATTACTTAACTTTTTTTCTGATGAAAAGTTTTTTTTAATTTCTTTCTAACGCTAGTATCGCTTCTCTAAGAAATTACTTATGTGTTCTCTGTTAAACTCTAATAAAATCAAAATTCAATTAACATTGTATATTTAAACAGTTTTATTCAACTTGCATTAGTTTTTTAGATTTACCTTTATCTTTCGTGCTTTTTTTCCTACAATTTTTTTTCACGATTCAAAGTGTTTTTTACATGCACGTTTAAAGGTTCCCTATTTCGTGTTAAAATATTTGATAAAAGGTAAACTTTTCGCTATATTTTCTCAAGAAAAATTTGCATAAGATACTTCAACGTAACATAAAACCTATGCTAGTACAACTAAACATACATGTAGTTTAAAATCTTAGATAATAAATTTCAAATATTGTACGCAAAATACATTTTTATAGCTCCGATGAATGTATTTTAACATGATAAATAAACCAGAGAATGAGAATTTAAGAGAATTATGTAAAATGATTATTTAATTTGTGCTCTATTGAATGTAACATTTTCAAATGCTAGGCCCTTTAACTGATTAAAAGATATGAATGAATATTTAACTGAATGCAAACGATTATTTTATGTACCATTCAGTTTTTATTTTTTGTTAAACATTTCCTCTTTTCCAAAGGTAAAGAAATTGGAAGAAAAGGGAAATAACAAAATTTAACTTATTATTTATCCACGTATTAACTTACTATTTATTCCATTTACAGCAATTTTTTTTCAGTACTAGTAAAAAATCTGCAAAATAATGTTAAACCAATAAAATTATTTTTTTTTCTTTTTTACTATTTAATATTTTAAATAAGCCTTTTTGTAAAGTATGTATAACGTTAAAGTCTAACGTTGTATTTTTCTACTTTTAATTTTATTATTTTTTGCTGTTCCATTGTGACGACACTTCTATATTCTGAAATAATTGGTTGATTATATCAAAAATTAAATTGTCCTTATAATGAAACTGGAACCAAATTGAAATATGAAAAAGAAAAACTGTACATAAATTATAAACAAAAAACTTTCTAATAGTTCCAGATTTCGGTAACAAAACTTCACTATTTAAAAAGGCAAAAATATTATATATATATAAACAACTTTAAAAGCGCATAGCACAGTTGAGTACTCAATATCAGCAGTTAATTTCTCCAGTGAATAATATATTTGAATACTTTTGTGCAGTCCTGTATATTTTTTCCTTAGATTTCTTACACTTCATCTATTTTGATAAAATTTAATTCAGCTATGAAACGCAAAACACATTTGAAATTTATTTCTCAGCGTTTACGGTACATTTATGGTGACTTGAAATATTTTGTGCAGCTATGTATATGATCTACAGTTTTTTATATATACCCTCAAGTTAAATTTTAATTGATATAGGGAACGAATAAAGCTACTAACAAGAAAAGTCACCATACGGGCATACTCTGAAAAATGTGAAAAAAATCACAGAATGTTCTTCTCATATGTATATATATGTTTATATAAAATTTTTCGGCGGAACCTGGATAAAGAGTCTGTAAACAAATAAGGAAATTTTTGTTTATTTTGCTATTTATTACCGGTTGGCTATGAAATAAAATTTCAAAAAATACGCTTTTATGTCGAATGCTCTTGCTTTGTTATTATTAATTTGTTTTAACTATAGTTTTATCATACCGGGTGTCCCAAAAATGACTGATGGATTTTAAAATTCAATAACTTGCAAACGGTGACAGCTATTTAAAAAATTTTTGCAGGAGAGTTATGTATAATGTCAGGAGTTTTTTGACCGTAATTTTTTATTTCAGTTCGCATCTCAAACAATAGGTGTCGCTGACGGCAATTGAAGACCATGTCGACGCTTCATTCAGCACTGATCACCTGGCCTGCAATCGCCGTCAGCGACACCTATTGTTTCAGATGCGAACTAAAATAAAAAATGATGGTAAAAAAACTCCTGACATTATACATAACCCTCTTGCAAAAAATTTTTAAATAGCTGTCACCATTTGCAAGTTATTGAATTTTAAAATCCATCAGTCATTTTTGGGACACCCGGTATATATTTATATGTATTTATAATGAAATTTTACTATCATATTTAAAATACAATTTAAACCGATTTAAATTGTTTCAAGTTCAAAAATAGATCCATTGAACACTGCCGATTTAATTTTGTTGCTAAGGAAGCAACGAGCTTCTTGTTATGGAAATGTATAATTCTTCATGTGGGCTTTATTTTTGAACAGCAAAATTTATTTAAATTTCAAAAATCTTAGATTGGAGAATAAAAAACATGGTAAAATGTCATTCAATTCGGTGATAAAAAGAAAAAAAGGTAGTTACTTATTATTTTATAGAATAAATTAATATTGGTGCAAATGTAATAAGCTCATTAGTAACTTGAACATTTGTAACTTGAAAAACTTAAAATAGCCAAACTAAATAATTAAAAATCAAATGTAATTTGGCTATAATCTAAAGTATATATTTGCATCTTGCAAAACGAAGAAAATATTCTACCAGTGATAAAATTAAATAACTGAAGCAACAAGCAACATGTACATAGTAGAAAAAATTATATAATAAACTATTTTATTAACTAACAAGGAAGGTCTCCATACGGGCATACTCAGAAAAATCTGAAAAAATTACAGAATATTCTTCTCATATAGTTATATATGTTTATAAAAAAATTCGGCGGAACCTCCTTATAACGTCCGTAAAAAAATAATAAAAATTTCGTTTATTTGGCGATTTATCTCCGGTAGGCGAAAAAACGAAATTTTGAAAAATACGCTTTTACGCTTCGAATACTTTTTAAAGAAAAAACTTTCTATGTTCAATTTATTTAAATAAGTTTAGTTTAAGTAATTTTAGTTTTGCATTTTTACTTTACTTTAAGTGTAATTTTGTCATATACGTTTATATGTACTTATAACAAAATGAAATTAATATATTTTATCATTTAAAACACAATTTAAATTGATTAAAATTGTTCCAAATTCAAAAATACACTGTTAAAAATCTGCTGCATTTTGTTGCAACGCACTTCCTTGCTTGCATAGAAAACGGTTACGTGGCCGTGAAATGGAGCTTTCTCATTGGTTGGAATAGAGATATTATATACAAGCGGCGGAGTGCGTTGCAGCAAAATGCAGCAGATTTTTAACAGTGTTGCACAAGCTACAACACCGCTAAAAATCTGTACCATTTTCTGCAGCGTCACTCCACCGCTTTTATAGAAAACGGCCAATTCACCGTGCTATGGAGCATTCTCATTGGTCAGAAGAGAGATATTCTATAAAAGTAGTGGAGTGACGTTGCAGTAAATGCTGCAGATTTTTAACATTGAAGTCAATTAAAATCAATTTGCAGATTCGTTAAAATCGTCTGCTTTTGGCGAGGAAATTCACTGCTCGCCAAATCCCGCGTCGTTTTCACTTTTCACGCCAATTATTCCAAACTATTTTATTTTTTTACATATCTAATAATGTAATTCCGCCGCTAATTTTCACTGATCCTTTATTACCTACATGAGTAGTTTAATTCGTATTTTTTTTCAAAAAATTCTGAGTATGCCCCCAATGGAGACCTTCCTTGTAAGTTTAAATTCATTATATAGCGAGCATTATAAAAACAATTAACAGATAATTTTCAGAAGCATTAAAGTCGTATGCATTTTGGCGAGGAAAAATCCTGCTCGCCAAATCGCGTGTCACTCTCGTATTTTTGTGCCAAATAAACAAAAGTTTTTTTTTTTTTACAGATTTTCTACTAGAATTCCGCCGCAAAATTTAACAGATCCGTACACATGTAAGTAGTATCATTAGCATTTGTTTCTAACGTCCTCTGAGTATGTCCAATAAGGAGACCTTTCATGTAAGATCTCTCTTGCAATTACCATCAATAGTCATTTAGTATAACAAACATTTAATTAAATATTTTAGCTTTTGCAGACGATCCTCTTATCAAAATTTACATATAACATAATTTTAGCAGATATAATTACTTAAAAATTAGTGGCCGGAATATTATAAGATGGTTTGCAGCAAAATTAGTCTATACACTGTTAAAACTAAAGGTTGCATATGGCACTCCTCGGGGTGAAATGCTTGTCCCGTCAGCGACACCCCTAAGGGAAACAGAACTGCACCCCTAGTGGTGCAATTCTGGCTCCTTTATGGGAGTCGCTGATGGGACAAGCGTTTCACCAATAGGAGTGCCATATGCAACCTTTAGTTTTAACAGTTTATATTTCTTTTTTATTTTTGTTTTGTATTTTTCCGGTTATGTTTTAGATCTAATTAAGTCCCTTAAATGATGAAGCCTTAATCTTATTTATTACATTTGCTTCAATTGTTAAAAGGGACATTGTTTTTCTACTTTACATGCAGAGCTTCCAAATCTGCTGTCCTTTAGATACCAGTAAAATATTTTCTCAAATTGGAACATTCGGATGATTTAAAAAGACAATATTTTCTCCAGGATAATAGTGGTGTGCAAAAAGCCTGGGACTTGACATCTCTGTTTACATGCGCTACCTTTCGTACTGTTACAGCTTTTTTAATAAGATGTAACATAAATTTCAAAAAATTTTTTTGAATTATTTAAATAAGCTAATATTCTTTCTTTTATCTGAAATAAAATGTGATATGGATAATAATTCACGGAATTGAATTTTATTCAATTTATTGTATTTTTAAGGAAGTTTAGATATTTTGATTTCTCCTATGAAAGTATTTCTTATAAAATAAAATTTTAAAAGCGTGCATAGAAAACCTAACAAATAAAAACCAATATATTTATTTTCAAACAGTTATTTGTTTTGCAGTTTACTTTCAGATGCGATATGAAAATCAATATTTCCTCTTTATCGTAAATAGCAGACTCATTGTGCGTTTCATTCGTTATTCTTTTCGAAGTTTAAAAGTAAAGGTTTTGTGTAAAATATGCAAACAAAGCAAAAACAGATAAATCACCATTTAAATCAGATTAATGTGTCGCTTACAATATATATACAGCAAAATATGATAAGCATGGAAATTCAATGTTTGGAAATTTTGAAAATATAAATTTTTGTTTAATTTTTAGACAGTTAAAGATCAATGGAGAATGATGAAAACAACAACATTTTGTTCTGCATTATTTTTTTTAATAATTTATATCAGAAGTATATTTATCACCTTTTTTGTCCAATTATTTTTCGAATTGCAGATCCCTCTCCCCCTTCCAAAAAAAGTGTTCCTATTAATTGCAGAAAATTAATATATATTCTAACCTGAATTCAAAAATGCAAAGCATATTTTTTTTTTCTGAATAAGCAGATTTTTTCTTAACCTATTGTCGATCGTAGATGCAATTTCCCAATAACTGATAGCTAGTTTTTAAATTTAAAAGAACTTTGATAACATATTAAACAAATATATTCTTTTAGGGTTTTCTCTAAAATTGAAAGAAGGGTAAGCAGAGATCACTATTTTTTCTTCCACATCCTTCATGAATCCAAACTATCGTCTTCTGATTCAAAAGGCTCTGTGTTAGAGGTCTTCAAAAGCCCGGACCTGGCCAACCCATAAAAAAATAGCGGGCCGTAAAAAAAACGTTATAAAAGTTTAAGCGGAATCGATTAAATATGAGCCAATTTCAATTAATATGGCTTTAACGAGAATATGTACAAATGTCCGCACTAGCCGATACTAGCTTGACAACATCAATACAGTGTGGAGATCAGCATTGGACAGTTACATTGTGTCTAACCCGGACTTAATATTTTTTATCAGGTTCATGCCGGGCCAAGATCAGGCTTGCATTGTTTTTCTACATATGATCGAGCCGAGCCAAAGTTTGACAAATTGCCTGACTAATTTTGAACATAAAAATAAAATTAAGAAGCCTGGCTGTTGAAGAGATTTGGAATAGAATAGCTTTTTTTCCATTTTTTATTTTATTTTAAATGAGGTACTTTTATATCCTTGTTGAGATATAAGGGTCATTCTCGGATAAAGGGAAATTTTATGTCATTGACCAAAAAAAGAAAAATTAATGTGCCTATCATGAATGTTTTAATTTAATTTTTAAAAATATATAAAAAACTAGATTGTGCAACAGTTTAAACATGGAAAAATAATAGTTTTAATATTAAACAAAATTAAAAAGTTGCAATGTCATTACCATAGGATGTCCCTGACTTCAAATTTAATAATTCAAAATTACACTTTGAAGTGTTGAAAATCCTTTGAGAAAAAACAACAACAATATAATAAATTTTGATCTCTCTACTTATGATATAATTAACATTTTCACTTTAAAACTTTTTTCTCATAATTTTAATTAATTAAACTTTGTCCCTGGAGTTGATGGTCATTACCATGGTGCAAAGTATTTTCTTTCATAGCTCCTCACTAGTGAGCGCCAGAGTATACTTTTAGGTGCTGTATTGTAGAGTAGCACATGTTCTTACAAGCAGTGGTGTCTAACTTTTTTGCAATAGGTATGTATTGTTTCATTTTGATACTTTTATTCAAAAACTGAGAACAACCTTTTTTTATGTGCCATTACCATGTTTCATTTTATTAAAATATAATAATACAAATTATTAACTGTAATAATTGAATTATATAGATCTCTAGGACTATTTTGAAAGTAAATGTACTGTAAGCCTCTAATTGCTATAATTTAGCCTAAAATGAGGTTAAACATTAAAAATGACATTACAATGGTAGTCATTACCATGTCTTCTCGCAGACATGGTAATGGCCAACAGGTTATGGAAATGAGAAATTTCAAGCCTTTTTGTATTTTCTAATCTTATTTCACAAAAATTATCATCAATAACATAAATCTGAGTTACTATAAAATTTAAACTTACTGACTTATAGTTTAAAAATTAATTAAATTCGATTTTACAAAACAATCATTTTCATTTATCTTTGTAAACAAAAATGATTTTTCTTTTACATTATTGATGTTTATATTTATTTCATGAATGATAATAACAAGTAGGTCAATGACTGAATATAAATTTCTTAATTTTTAATGCACTTATATTTTATGAAATTGAATTATAAAGTAATTAGTTTGATCTTCCAATTATTAACTTGGGTTTCTATAAATTCAGGCCATAAATAAGGCTAACGATTGCTGCTGATATTTTTCTCATAATGTCAGACATACAAACATTTCATTATTACAAAAAAAAATAGAAAATTAAAAAAAAAAATTTCAAAGGCAAAATTTCCCTTTATTTGAGAATGACCCATAAGAGATTCATGTCAAATGGTTGCAGAGTTTCCTTCCTTCCCATGCTGTCGCTTCCGGAAATTTTATTCAAAACGCTAACGTTGACAGTATTTTCTATAATTGCTTGTATCAAAAAATGGATGATGCCATTCGATTACATAGTTTCTGGATAAAAACATCTGCTAATCTTATCCGTTTTCGAAAAAGAAATGAATTCTCTAAATGTATCAGAAAGAAATTCCTTTGGATTTGCGAATAAATTTGGATTTGGAATCTTTAACAAAATGATATAGAAATATTTTCATAAATCTACTTTTATTATACAGCTTCAAAAGTTACGGTGTTATTATTATTTTATTTTAAACCATTCTAAATTTTAATGAATCTTTATTTGAATGTTGAAAGTATCAGAATCTAAGTAATCATTAATGTTGCTATTGTGTATTTCCTGTAAAATATACTCTAAAATCATCCCATAGATATATATGCAGTATTCTTTACAGAAATTATAATTATATGATAAAAATCTGATTTTTTTTAGAAATACCAGAAATTGTGGGATCCAGAACGGGATTAGCCCGGGCCGAACCTTTGAGTTTCACAACGGGCCGGGCCCGAGCCTATAAACATCGGCCCCTGCAGTCTTCTAATCTGAATAAACGCCATCACAAGATCAGAACTGTCATAATATGACTGAAAGATATTGAATTCGTTGCTATCGAAACGACTCTTTGATTCCATCATAATAGCGATTTTGAAATGGAACAATAACTAAAAAAATCACATTGTGGAAAATACAAACAAAAACAGTAGAACTATAGTTTCGCTATCCCTTAGCAGTTTTCCAAAAAACAAAATATAATGTAGTTATATAATAATTATAATGTTATATAAGTAATGAAGAATTCACATTCAACGATTACTCCCTTCTTCACGTGCCGTGCGGCATCAACCGAACGGTCACAAAAAACGAAAGAAATTACATGGGACGTCGACCAAGAAAGGGCTAACACCTTTCTGACAAGCGACATGTGCACATGCTATTTAAATTGCACAAAATATTTGGATTGGTACACTGATATTTTAGTACAAAAATTTTCAACTTACCTAATATCAGTTAAATTAGTACGTTAACGCAAAAATTACAATAGTGAAAACTGGTGCCGAAGAATTAAAAGAAGTGTAAAAGATGTTCATCACGAAAGGTGTTAATAGTGCATGATACAACTAAACTTTTAGACTTATTCGCTAATTTTAAAGTGTAAAATAATTAAATTTCTTCTAAAATTTTAAAACAACTGATACAATTAAAGATTCATCGTGTAATAAGCTTATAATATAGTCGAACCTCGTTAACATGAAGCTTAAGGGGAATAAAAAATCTTGTTCATGTCAACAGTAATTCATGTTATCAGTATCGAATCTTATTATTAATTTTTATAGGAGACTGTGAAAACAGTTCATGTTAAAGTAATTCACATTAAGCGTATTAATGTTAACGAGGCTTGACTGAAATTGTTTAAATGTTCAAGTTTATTCATTTTTTGAAAGTACAAGACAAATGAACATTTAAAACAAATTACACTGCAGTAATTAAAGATATAATTCCCGCTTAAAAATTAATCGTTAAATGCTTTGGAACAAAAAATAACGCATTAAACACCTTCATAGTCAACGATGCACATACGGTACAGCAAAGTTTTCAATGCGTGCCAGCTTTTTATATCATTTTCCCATTCGTATCTAAAAAAAGAAAAAGAAAGCTAATGCTATTTCACGCTTACTCTGTGTAAAAACATGAAAAACAAAGAAAACGAATTAAACTTTCCATTATTCAAGAAACTATTTTTTTATATAACAAAGATTAAAAAAAAGTCTTTTTCCTGAAATATTTTTTTTATTTCAACTACATTTGATATCCTTCAAATATCTTTATTATGTTTATTATATAACAGTTTTTAAAAACAGATTGTAATTATTTAAACTTTGCTTCTTTATAATGAAATATTTGATTAGAAAACATTATTTATTATTAAATGGACATTTTTCATTTTTGGCTTTTAAAATATCTGTATTTGACGCATAGAGGAGCGACGTAGAAATACAGTTAACTTTTTTTTAGTACGGACTTTGCATAAAATAGTATGAGTATTTGAATGACGTAGATTAATTGTTTTTGCTAAATAACATGAACTCAATTTTTGATTGAAATTAAACAGTATAGCAAATTAATGGTAAAATAAACATCTTTTTTCATTAATTTTTAAATTTAGTTGAGAAACAAATTAATGCCAGTTTGTCAAAAAATAATAATAAATGTCGTAGGAGTTAAAAAGGAAAAACTACTTTACACAAAATAATAAATTACTTAATAAAAAAATATATTTAAATACGTTGTTTTATTTACATTATTTTATACATTATTTAATCTCACACTGTTCTTTGATCATTTAAGAGATGTTGATTGATAATATTAGACTGCGGTTAGTAGTTTTTGAATATCTCACATTGTTGGTGGTAGAAAGTTTTATTCCCTTCAATTATTCTCAATGACAATCTATTGTTTTCAGTGTTTATAAAAGTTTCTTTAAAAAAAATAATAATGTACAAAAGCAGTTTTCATTCTGTTTGCGAAAAAAGACTGCCCTTATTATACAATGAGTATTATATTTTAAGCGATGTATTTCACTTTAAATGTAAATCTGAAATAACTGAAATTCTCATTAAACAGAGATATATCCTAACGCTCTAGGTCAGTTAACTTACGAATTCCCAGCTAATGTTGAAAGTGGTCCACGAATTGGTGTTATGTATGCCATATTTTGATTCAGCCGTCTGCATGAGGAAGAAGAAACATAGATTCATGGTACTAGAATACTTTTTTTCCAATCCTCACGTGAATAATTCTGTCGTTCCTTCGCCCATAATAGGCGCCTTTTCCTATTTTTCTGTGACACCAAAGCCACCTTTGGTGGCCGACGGATGCTAAAGCCCATCTTTCGCAAAATTCTTCTTGCTGTGCGTTAGAATATACTTTGTGATATATTTGCATTGATTTCAACTGTAATTTATCATGTTGCGCTTCTGTTGCTGCAGGCTATGTGTGCGACCCGCTTGTCACGGCTCTTGTTCACCAGCCGTATTTGACCAGAATAGTCATTTTTGCTTGAAGTTGTTTTTCTCGTTTGTCACTCTTTAAATACCGAGATACTGTTCGGTTAGAAAATACTAAAAAAGTCATCGGTTCAGAGAGGCTGGCGCCAGATTTAATTGCACCTGCGATCGTCTCTTATTCAAAGTTACTTAAATCTTCAGTCTTATCTATTTTTACAGTAATTTCCAGGCAACGTTGCACAAATCCCAGAATCTCTTTTATAAGCAACTATGAGTTTTTACGTCATTCAGTGTCACTTTTGGATTAGTTCAAATCAGGGGTGTCTCTATTTCTTTAGCACTCAGTGTAGGCCCTGGGACCCTTAAGGTTAATTTTAAGTAGCTTTTCGAAGACGATAACATTTAATCAAATGGAAATTTCAAAGTCGATTGGGATTTTTTTATATACTTAAAGTTTATGGAGACAATTTTTAAAAACACATCCCACCAAAAACATTCTGTAAAAAACTAGCCAAGTCTCGATGGAGCTGCTTGTTTATCTCTAAAAAGTAATGAAATCTAGACAAAGTCGTTCCACGTCTAAGGTTCCTTACTGCGATTTCTTTATTATTATAGTTAATGTTGTGTGACTTGGCCGTTGAAGGGTACACGTCAATGGGTCATCGTCAATAGGTAGCGGTTCTGGCGACAGATTGGTGCAATGGTGTCGTGGAGCACCTGGTTTTGTACCCTTGTGTACCCTTCAACGGCCAAGTCACACAACATTAACTATAATAATAAAGAAATCGCAGTAAGGAACCTTAGACTTGGCACGACTTTGTCTAGATTTCATTACTTTTTAGAGATAAACAAGCAGCTCCATCGAGACTTGGCTAGTTTTTTACAGAATGTTTTTGGTGGGATTTCACTTCTTTTTGTAGAAACGTGGGCATATTGATTTATTTTATTAGATTTTTTTATTTGACACATTTTTTTTCTTTTTAGAAGTAGTTTTTTTATTATTACAAATCTTTCTTTTCTTTTTTTCCGGTTCTGACTCTTGTGCAGTAGCAACAGTTTTTCGTATTGCCCATTCGCGTTCATTATTTATTCTTTTAGACGGTTTAATTTCTGAAAGATCGGCGCGGTTTTTACGCTTAAGAGGGTTGTATTCTGTGATCGCTGAAGCTTGAGCTTTTATACTCTTGAAGTCAACATTTATGAGGTGCACTCCATGAAGATTGGTTACTCGGAAAAGCGTCACGTAGGCTTGGCTACAAGAGAATATGGAGGGGCCAATGTCCATGAGGGCATTTTTTAGACTTAGACCTTGGCTCTTGTGAATTGTTAGGGCATACGCCACACAGATTGGGAATTGTTCTCTGTACACGTATGCCCGGAGTATGATCTCAAATTTTGACTTAATAGGTAATAATTCGTGAATCAAATTGTTAGCGAATTTTACTACCAATTGTTTAGGCTTTTTTTGGTCTTCCGGGTCCCACCTCACTGTCTGTACAACGCCTATAGACCCATTCACTAAACCTAAACTAACATCAAATGTTTATCCTAAGCATTACTTTAGCTCCCTCTTAGCATTATCTAACTGCATACACATATTTCTAGTCGGTAGTAAACAAACTATCTTCTGGTAAGTCCCTCAAACATTGTGCTATTTCCATTAACCTTCCTTCATTGAGATGCGAAAGCAGAGGTATATCTCTGTCCAATTGAGGCTCAATACGGTTCAGAAAATTGATTTAGTTCAAATAACCAATTTTTACTTAACTAATCAATGTAATATGCACTTTCACAGTTTTAAGTAGAATTTTTTCCATTTTATTGAATCCCTTTATTAAATGAAATCTGGTTCAATAAAGTGGCGGAATCTGATGTACGCCAAAATGTTTAAATATTAAGTATGGTTTTGATTCATATAAGCGGCAATTGTAGCGATCTTTCTTAGCTCTGGGAGGGGTTTTAACCCCAAAACCACCCCCTTGGCTGCACCACTGCTAATACTGCTAAGACCAGCTGAGGGCTCTTCATTAGATATTTCAGACCTTCAATTTTTGACATCAAATGAAGAGGCCCACCAAGTTGAATATTTTTTGTAAAGGCGGTATGTCGATCTCTAATAGTTTGGTTGGGCTCTTGTGTTTTCTAATCAGGGTCACCAGGGACTCCAGATCTTCGATTATCTTAGTTTTTATAGTTTTCCCTTTATGTGAGCATAAAACCCTAACTCTGTACCAAATTTCAGCTCTCTGAGTTTATGGGAAGTATTAGTTCTATTCTGATGATCATGAGTGAGTGAGTGAGTGAGTGTCATAAATGCGAAACTTTGCTTTCGCTTAACTTCGGAACTAAATGACCTATAGACTTGAAATTTTGGATTTTAAGTATGTGATTATAGCTTACTGGTTGACGAAAATTTCAGCGTTCTGGTCTTAACCAGAGGTTCTCAAATAAGGGTCTAAAAATGCGGCGAAATGGTTCCAGTAAAGGATGGTACGGCAGTGTTTGCTTCGCGCTCGACTTGGCGGGGGCACTGCCATGCCCCCCGATATCATCGGCATCTGACGTCTACTTTTTGATGGTGAAAACGGTATTTTGATAACTTTATTAGGTAATGAGCCATCGCACTTCAAAATTTTCCCATAGATCAACGATTTCGCGAACGGGGAGCATTGAGGCATTCTCTTCTTCAATATCCAATGTCTTCTAAAAGTTTTACAATTGTTGTTGCTCCACTAACATCTATTGTTTTCTTTTTTTTTAATGAAAGATAGTTATAATATAATTTAACTCATTATGTTCTTCTAAGTACATTCTATCATTTTTAGTATGTTGTTTAATTAATATTTTTTGTTAATTTTGTTATAAGGAGCGTTTCAAATAGTGCTATGTCTTATTACAATACAGGAATAATTTTGCTAGATCTGAGTGATCATATTCAAAAATATTAATATATAATTTTGGAGATGACATTAGAAGCATGGTTATTGGACGCCATCAGCTAAAATTAAAATGTAATATTGGTATAACATGCCTAAATAATACCAAATGTATGCATTATTTTCCCAAGATTTTCTGTACTATAATATAAATTTATACTTGTAATAAAAAATATTTTATTAATTCTTGCTATTTTTTATGACATTAAAATAACAGTCATTATATTCAAGGTATTTGCAAAAAAAAATTAATTGTAAGTTAAAAGAAAATAATTTAACTGCTATTAACGCTTGAGCATCAAAGAAATAAATAAAAGCAACAATTTTGTTTGTGCTTCATATTATTAAAGTACTCAACAATCACAATTATTTTAATTTCTGATTCCTGTTTTCTCTTTTTTTACGAATATCTGTGGTTATAAAATGTTTGAGGAATGAATTAAAAATTCTAAACACTCAGTTAATAATATTCTAGGAATTCTCTCGACATTCCAGTTAATTACTTATTTTAATACAAAATTTTGTTTACGCTGTCAGAATTACAAACGCAATGAAATCGTAAAAATCATTACAAGTTTCTAATCTTAACAAGCATGTTCGTTAGCCTGTTGTCACTGATATTATAACACGAAATATTTTCTAACGGTGCTTTAATTATAATCTTCTCATTACTACGCATCACTATTACTTTTCATTGTATAACTGTGATTTCAAACTTTCTATTTCGGATATAAGTTGCGTAATTCAATTTTGATTTATTTTTTTTCAGACATTAACGAACTCAATAATCTTACATATGACATTATACGCTTTACGAATTTACTTTGATCTTCCACCCACGGCTTATGCCAAACCCTCCATTTCGCTTCGCGTGTGATGTGGGTGTATCTAATTTAAACGTTATTTTCACTTGATTAGTTCTTTAAAGGATGCGCGGAATAAATTGGCAATATGCATCTCTTCATTACAAGTGATTCATATTAATCTTTTAAAATAAAGTTTCTAAGGTTGTTATTTATTTTATTAACAAATTGGAAAATTGTTGTTGTCCTCGGTAGAGAACTGAGAAATCTGATGTACGTCTGAATCTTATTGTTGGTTGAGTTCCGTAACTTTTTTGTTTTCTGGTTGGTCCATGTTTAATGTCCAAAAACGGAATACTTCTGTTGCCACGATGACAAAAAAAAGTAATAAAAACTTTTAAAAGTAATAATAATTTAAAAACATTATTGATAAAGATTTCAAACAAATTTCATTTAAAAATGTTTTTTTTTCTCTATGCAACGGTGTAAAAATTTAAAATGTGCGATGCTTAGAAGTTTAAAAATGTGCAGTTCCGAAAATTAAAAAACTGAAATTTCATTTAAAATTTCTTTATGATGAGTCCAGGAATGTTAACGTTTAATCCAAGTCGTACGTAATATGAGGCGTTCGGAAATCAGCCTGATTAACTCCAACAAATAAAAATGCACATTTTAAAAAGTTAAAGTTGTATATCTATAAACTACTGATTTTTTATCATTGGTCTAGGAATATTAATGTTTAATGCATGGCGTACGTAAGATATGACTTATTATGATCATCATAAAAATGATGTTTATGATTATTATTAATTTAAATATTGAATTTCAATTCTTTGAATTTTTGAATTTTTAAGTCTTTAAAATTTTAGTCTTTGAAAATATCATTTTCCATACAGTCGTTGTAATTTGTTAAATTACAATTTTGTTTTTATATTGTTGTTGTTGTTGTTGTTATTTTTATCAGATATAAGTGTTAAATGCTGATAGATGATGAAATGATTAAATGATGAATAAATGAATCATCGTGTTCAAGTAATGTTAATTTAGATTAACTGTTATTGTGGATTGCTTATAGAGTGAATTTCTAAAATAACATTAGCAACACTAGCCAGCCAGGTCTTCTCTAGTTAACCCTTTAAGCTCTGAAAAGTGTATTTCTTCAAAAATACTCAAATGTCACATTGGCATCAGAATATAATGGGAACGAAAGAATTGAGTTCACTGTATACACGAAAAAAATGCATTAATTTATCTTCAAATAAATTTTCTCGAATATTTCTGTGCCATTGAGATATTTGGAGATCAAAGTTAAATAAAAAAAAATTCACCCACGAGAGCTCAAAAATTTTTAAAAACATAGGTAAAAAATATTAATAATCTATTTAAATATAATTTTCAAATTTATTACAGTGATGCTTTTTGTTTCTGCTGCAGGTCATGAATTAATAGTCGAAGAAATTGCCAAAGATTTTTCTACTTGCAGCAGTCATTTTATTATGATAATTTCGTTTGTTTAAGTACCTACTTCGGTTGCATGTCTGTTAAATTTGTATTTTATTAATATTATTTTATTTATTCATTGGTTCGCTATTTTATTTATTTATTGATGCGGAATATTCGCGTTTTCAGTGAAAACTTATTGACATTTTGTACTCCGGCTGCACCTAATAGTATTTTGTTTTAATCCTGTTTGAAAAATTATTTTTAAAACTTTACAAAATAAGTAAATTAACATACAATTAAAAAAAATCCATTCGAAAAAAAATCACTTATTCGACTGTATAAAAACCAAAATTGTGCTCCATTTAAAATTTTTAAAAATTGCAATAGCGAAATTTTTTGTTTGACATTGCCACCATCAATATGACGTCAGCGTTACTCACATGTTTTGTTTTGTACTAGTAATTTCTTTACGCGCCGTTTAGAATGTGAAAAAAGTTTCTTTAGCTGATCCTTAACCTAAAATTCAATAGGTATCGAAAATCCAGATATCGTTGATACCTGAGCAATTTTCGTGGGCTTTAAATTTTAATTGATGTTGTGCCGTCATCAGGATCAGCATGGTGTAAACATACGGTGTAAACTTGACGTATAAAAATGATATTTTCCACACTTTCTTTATCAGTTGATCCTGTGCAGTTCTCGTTCCAGACTTTTCAATTGTTTTAACAGGCTCTCTGCCGCTTACATGAAGATCTGATGATATTAATGCCGCTCTGTAGAAGTGGGTTTTTCCCAGATACCGTCTTACTTTTTATAACAAAGAATCAGTGAAATATTTTCCCGCGCTAGCACGTGACTGGCTATTGGACATCACCCCACATCACGCGCTGGCGCGTGAGTGGCCCCTTAATGTTAGCGCCATACCACGCGCTATCGCGTGAGCGGCAGCGAACGTGTTAACTTCACATTCCTTCGACATGATTATTGATATAAGCATTTAAAATTTATATCTAAAAAAGACAATGATGTCAAATCATAATTTTAGCAATATGAGGGATGAAATTTCCGACATTGGCATACCAGTATAATCTTAGAGAAAATGTTGTTCTGTTAAATAGCAAAAAAAATGGTTCCGTTAAAATTTAAAAAAAAATTCTCTAAAAGTATACTGTTATGCGAAAAAATGGATATCTCATCTCTCAAACATGCAACGTTTTTGACAATTCATTGCTTGCATCCAGAATATGAAAAGCAAGAATAGAAAATTATTACTGGACTACAATTAATTTTCAGCAGTGTATCATAAAATTATATTGAATTACATCATTTCTAAATAATTCTTAGTAACTTTACAGATTTTTTTTTATTTTCAGTCCAAACCTTTATCTTTTGCATGAATTTTTGCTTTTGCCATTACATAAAAAGTTTTAGGCATCCCAGTTTCCTAGTAAACTTTTAGTAATTTTACAGATTTTTTTACAGTGTACGACACTGTGCATCAATGCATTTTCATCAAATTTATCAATTACCTTTTCCAACGCTAATACCACATGATTGACATCACTTTCTATGACAAGCGATAAAAAAAATTCGTACCATGCTATGATAAAAGCTTCAGCACTGTTGGTAACTGTTTGAAAAATAATCTAAGAATTGCACATCATTATGCAATCAATTATTTTTTCTATCAACTGTTTCCTTTTCTTTAATTGCTTAACGGAAATTATTTTCTGGATTACCTTATGATTTCCAATTCATAATGGATTTTTAGTGTGAATATATAGTGTGGATATTATAGTGTGTTCATAATGGATTTTTATTACACATTCATGAAATTAAACGAAAGAAATTACTATAAAAGCAGTTTGGTCTTTCACCAAATCTGATATTTTAAAAAAAATCAGATTTTTCGATAAAATGTGTCGAATTATTATGATATAAATGATGACTTTTACAGGAACACCACAGAAATTTGAATATAAGATAGCATATGAACTTGGTGCTAAGCGATATTTGCAGCAGTAGAATTTAAAGTGAATGTGGATATTGATGAAAATTTACTACAAAAACTGTATTATTTGAAACAAAGCTCACAGAAGTATGCTAACTGGAGTGACAAAAAGAAATATCAATGCGTACGATCGGAATTTCTCCTTTATTTTTAGTATTCCAAAATAATAATAAAAACATGGTGACAGACTATTTAAGTTGTGTGCTGCTTACTGTATTTATGATTTAGTTTTTTATATCTGTCAAATAAAATAACTAAACATATCTTTAAATTTTCAGTTACAGAAACTAATACAACTTTTAACAAAACTCTGTTATAATCACATATATCAGCGGGTGCTAGAAAATCATTTCATAAAGTTTTAACAATAGAATTCCAAAATGAATTTAACAGTGGTAAACACAAAGCGATATTATCCGCAAAGTATTTGAAGTCTTCAGGCTGTAAATTTGAGAAAAGCTGGTTTTCATTACACTAATGGAATTCGCACAATAAATCGTGTTATTTGCATTCTATTTGTATATTATGTATCAATTTTATGCGTTCCAAATTCCAGTGCTGAAACATTAATCCGTTTACAAAGCCTTAACAAATATAGCCTTTAACACAGAAATACAATATACTATAATCAAACATACGGCAACTTTAAGCAATACCAATTTTCGGAGTCTGAATTTTGTTCTAAAAATTTTTAAATGAAAGGTTTGCTTAAAAAAGTATTTTTCTTATATCATTTCACGCAAATCTTCTTTATAAATTGTTCAGTACCACAAATTCAATAAGTATTTCCAAAAAATTCAATGCACGGAAAATCTAAACTGATGCCAAAAATTGCATACAAAACAAACTACTTGATACGATTTTTTTTTTTTTTACAATAACTTGGGTATAAAATTTAGTGTTAAACGCCAAATTAATCCTTTAATTTCTAACATACTTCAATTTATCAACAAAGAAATAACTTAAGTATAGCTCGAAAATAAAATTTCTATTTCTTTTAAATTCTCAAATTCCTCCTCCAACGGGATAATTTAAATAACGTTAATATTTCATAATTTTTGAGGTAATAAAAGAGACAAAAAATGTAACGCTTACATAGTTTCATTCTGACAGAACATATTTCTGAAATTTAACTAAAAAATTAACACATTCTATCATTATTTGTAATGTATGAAATACTTTGAAATCACTAACATGGGGCAATGTTATGTTCAAATTATAACAACGGGAGATAAATACATTTCAGAAACGTGAAAACACACTTTCTACAAAGTAAATTTCAATATATTAAAATTTCTGATTTTTTTAAACCAATTATTACAAAATAATAACAAAAATCTATCTAACTGGTCGAATTTTTACTAATTTTGAACTCTTCCATCCCAATAATACATAAATATTTACATTTTTCCTTGATAATTATCAAATTGCATTACCAGAGATATTCATTTACTACTTTTTTATATTCTTTTCAGAATATTAACGAGAAAGCATATTAAATGCCAAAAATAAATTTGATCACCAAATGCCTTATTTAAATTTAATTAAGTTAATTTTTATAATTGAAATTTCAGTTACCTTAAGAATCTAGAAATAAAATAAATGTTGCTTATTTGGAGATATTTTTGACACATAAGATCTGCTGTGAATTAAAGAAAAAAATCACTTTTATTTTTATTTTTAAGCTGGTAGTATCTGAGAAGATAAAATATTTTTAAGAGTGCAAGATCACAAGACTTTAAGTTCAAATATCAAAAGATACTTGATAATTTCCTTCTTTAAAATGCTAACCATCAAACGAACATTTTAAAAAACTGAAAGATGGATGCATGGCTCATTACAGTATATTCATATCTATTTTCAATTTAGAATTTTCTTTTCTTTTCAAAACTGTTTGCCGAGAATACAAAAGCAAGAAATTTAGCACATTATTCTTTACAAATCACACGTAACAACAACAAAAATAAAGATGAAAGCTAAATCCATCTAAAGCTAAATAGTCACAAAATATTGGAATTACATGTAAGTAAAAAAAAGGCGCGAAGATTGTACTTTGTACCAATATATTTGTGATGGAGTGTCCTTTGTGATAAAGGCACTCTAGTATTTTCAGTGAGATCGTGACGTGAATGTTTTAACATGTGTGGCGCGAAAGCGACATCTATCCTTTATTGAACTTTAACTTTCCAGAACGTTGTGTCGCCCTCCGTTCTACAGTTAGTCGCGGTTAGGAGTAATATGCAAACTTATAGCGCCGTCTTCAGTTTGCAACGGATAAAAGCTTTGAGTTGGAGTGCTGTGAGGGTGGTGAGGTGGCGAAAGCCAGCTATATAGTGGTGAGGCGACGAAAGCCAGCCAGGCGAATTAGATTGTGCTGTAAAGCGAATTAGATTGGAGTTGTGAAATAGATAGCGTTGTGAGGAGATTAGCCTCCAGTGAATTAGATTGTGTTCTAGAGTGAGCTAGCCAGCAGCGTGAGCCGAGTCAGTTATCGTGAGCGGAGTTACCCAAGAAGAGTGCCAGTGGGTAAGAAATTGATATAATACGTTGAGCATTTTGAATAATAAAGAGTGTTTGCAGCCACGGGATATCTTATTAAAGATTTAATCTAGCGTTTAGCGAAAGTCTGATTGAGAAGGTGGTGTGAAGTGCCCCGAACTGAGTTTAAGCCGAAGTCGTGAGTATAGTTTGAAGTTTAATCTCTTAGTATTATGATTAATGATTGAATTCTTGAACTATCGCTCCACTTTCCCTAAGTCCTAGAGGTTTAAATATACTGTTGATTTTATCTTATACTTAGAATTATGCCTGCATTTTACCAGAACATCCCCACACACGTTACGTATTTAGAAATAAAAACAACGTTATAAAAGGCAGAAAAGGGATTGTGCATAAATCACAAACAGTTGTTTCGAAACAGCATTTTGCCTTTGACACTCGAGCTGTTAGGTACACTTTCCTAGTTTTCTCCATCCCATATTTTAAAATCTACATTTCATTTAATTTTATCTTCATTTTAATTTTTAAGCACTGATGATGAAGTCTTAGGGGTTTTGAAACAGCTGTTTGTGATTTATATACACCCCATATGTACTTTTTCTAACGTTCTTTTTTTTCTTAAAATGTTTAGTAATGCAAGTTTTATTTAATGGCCGACTTTGGCCCTTTGATTACTATGCAAGACAAGCGACTTTTTTTCACATTCAATTCCTACCACAATTTACAAAATTGTATATTTCTCTTGAAAATATCCTAATAAAAGTGTACAGTAGAGATTAGTTTTCAAATGAAATACGAAAAAAATAAATTGTATAATTTATGGGGACGTCCCAAGACGTGTCTTCGGGTTAACAACACAAATGTACTATGCTCTATTTTGCTAGATCATAGAAATTTTGCTTCTTACACAGATCTCGAAAAGTAAAAAAATACATTATCTATATTATAAAAGACAAGTGTGTCTGTGCGTAACACTGCCGTTATTTTGACTGTAGCAACAATAGACGATTAAATTTAACTTTTATTAACTTTTATTGGCAAATTTTTAGACTTCTAAATGCCGCACATTTTCAGTTTTTTACACTTTTGAATAGGAAAAAATGTACTCTGAAAAGCTATTTCTTTGAAAACAGTATCGTAATTTACTCATTTTTATAGTTTTTAAAATAGCTTTCAAGCATGATTTTTTAAATACATCTATATCGCGTGCAGAGTATTAGGTAAGATAATTACGTTTGCATTTAAATTCATATAAATAGATCATTATTTGTAATCGAACCGTAGTGGCTTAAACGACTGACATGGACAGAATCGATAAGGTTGAATGTAAATAACGATTACTTCGTCTGCTAACTTCTGGCATGAGGCCAAGATTAATAAGTTCCAAAAGAAAAAATTTTTGAACTCTATATTGCTATTTTTCTTATAAATAGAATTTTTTATATTGTTAATAGGAATTTCAAAATGTATATATTATGAAAGAAAACTTTTGGGTTATCAGTAAAATATACATATAAAGGCATTGTGAAAAAAACACCGTAAACACTGGCGATAATAAATATATAACGTAAAACAATTTGTAAAATCACCATAACTGGTAAAATAAAGTAGGACGCTTTTCGAGCTACAACAATAACAGCTCGTCGTCATCAGCTAAACAAACACGGACACGTGTTGGTTTAGCTGATAAAGAGCTGTTATTGTTGTAGGCTCGAAACGCGTCCTACTTTATTTTTCATTTTATGGTGATTTTACAAAATGTTTTAAGTTAGTTATATAAAGGCATTCTTGCCACAATGTTCCATATTAGCTGATATTTATTTTGCTTTATCTTTTTTATCATCGATATATTTCTTTTATTTATATATTGTGTTTTAGTGTAGGCAAAAACCTTTCGAAAAATACCTCAAAGAATGTCATTCATTACTTTTCTAACAATTGGAGCAATTTTTTAAAAAAATTACATTTATTTTATTAAAAAATAAATTTAGATAAAAATTAATATAACCAGATAAGTTCCATTGTATTCAACACGGAAATAATTTAAAGACGATCATGATTTTAACACTTTTCAACTTTGTTGAAAAGTGTTTATGCTTTCGGTTTGTCTGTCAGTTTGGCCGACTGGCCGTGTTCTAACTCACGTAAATATACTTAGATTACCATGAAATTTTTGGACATTATTGACGTTTACCATAGCACAAACACTATTGAAAAAGAAATTCCTACCATCATTAGTTTATTTACAGGAACAGTCAAAAGTTTTCCGTTACATTACGGCCTATGGTGAAAAATCTTTCAAATGGATTTTTGAAGATGTTACACCCTGTCAAACATATTAAAATTTATATGCATCTACGAAATGCACTAAAATATGCAATGAAAAGAATAGTTATTATTCATTTACAGGGCCACACAAAAAATTTCCACTACATAATAATAAAGGGGGGGGGGGGGAATTATTTGCGACATACTTTAAATATGGTAAACAATTTCATGTGTAATCAAATTGATGTACGTCTCTGTCGCTTAATATGATTTATTTCACGCATAATATAAACTGCATAGCATTTACAGAGGCATACATAAGATTTAAAAGAGCATATTCTATTCGAAGTACTGTATATTATGTACGATGTATGGATGAAATGCATTTTTAATTAGGATATTTTCAAGTTTCACTAAATATATATACTTTATATGGTGTGTGTAATGCTAAAGTTACAAAATTTAGATTTTCAGGGTTACACAAAAGAGCTCGGAAACGTTACTGAATATGAGCGTAATTTACTTAAAGGTGGATTTAAAATAAATTATACTTTATTATGTTGAGTTGCATTAAGTTTAGTAAAATTTGATTGCAGATTACAGATAAAATGATATACATGGTCACACAAATAAATGAATACAGAGTCACCTATGGATGAAAATTTCAAAAAGCAGCTATAAGTAATAGGGTGGCGTGAAAAAACAAAAGTTATTACATCTGAATCGCTAAAGTGTGGAAAAGTTGCGATTGGTAAATACAAGAAAAACAAAATAAGAATTTTTCAAATCAGACATTATCTTTCGATCGCGCAAACCGCCTAAAAATTAAAAAAAAATTGAAAATTTCCGATTTTTTCAGAATTTTTAAAAAAAATTTACGGATACATATATTTTATCACTAAATATATCTATACATATATTTAGAAAAATATTTGCATATTGTACTGTTTAATATTTAAAAAATAATAATTTGCGTTTAAAGTATATCTTCCGTTCGCGGAAGCTCAATGAAAATTGGGAAGAATTCAATTTTCAGTGATTTTGATGTATTAAAAAAATAATTAAATTAGTTCTGTTTGTGGCCTCATATTGAAACTTAAATGTAAATTAATACTATTGTGCTTATTATACCATTTTTGAACAACCTAAATCGTGCCACGACGAGATCGCTGCAGGGCGAAAAGATTTAGTAGTTCTCGCAACACCTGTTAACGAAGGTTACTATATCTATATATACTATATCTATTAGCCACGTTCCGAAATAGCGCTGAAGTCGCCGTACGCGCGGGCACCCATCTCTTCCCGCCCCAATCTTCTTCTACAGTGCACCATTTTATATCAGTGAGCACGTTTTTTGTTTCTTAATTGGGTGTATTGAATTATTTTTGTTACATTCGCAAGTGAAATGGATGCGGATACGCATATGTCGATGACCAAGAAAATTACTAGACAATCTTTTCATTGTCCTATATTTTGCCATTCAATAGACTTCCTACCAAATATTTTTCGAACACACGAGGATGTTCTTCGATAATGCTTTCAGGAGAGATTTCAATTAACAAGTAAACACAACAACATCAAAATGAGTTTCTCATCTTCCAGCAGTGCAGTGGCACAAAAAATAAAATACATTTATCAGAAAGCATCGATCCGAACACCTTCTGATTACAGGATCATTCAGATATTTAATGCCTACAACGATAAGTAATCTAAACTAATGAAATCTTACGTTCGAGACAAGGAAACGCTAAACTTTAAAAAAAAAGATTGATAGAAATAAATAGCTAATATAAACCTCTCCTCAATGCAGCGTCGAAGAACATCCTTGTGTGTTGGAAGAATATTTGGCAGAAAGTCTCTTGGATGACCGCATATAGAAACAATGAAAAGATTGCCTAGTAATTTTCTTGGTCATCGACGTATGCGTATCAATTTCACTTGTCAATGTAATTGAAATAATACAATACACCCATTAACAAACGGAATTCGCAACGTTCTCACTGTTACGAAATAGAGCACTGTGGAAGTGGACGGTGGCGGAGAAAGGTGGGAAGTTGAAAAAGTTGTGTTATCAGACAGCTTGAAGTTCATCTTGGACGACTACTGCAGTGGGTTATTTGTTTATTCCATTTTGTTGAATTACCTTTTCGCCACCTTTTTCAACATTTGGATGAATAAACAACTGGCCCGAGATCGTTTAGGGGAACTATTGGGCAGAACTTCTTCGGTTGTGAAAAGCTCTACGTGAAAAAATTTCAACCAATTGATTGTGAAATTCCAGAAATGAACAGACAAATGTTCAGCACTGACCAAAGATATCTTGAGGTAAGTCAACCAATTAGAAGCTGCAACTTACCAAACGACTTATCAAAGCGTGACCCTGTCCCTATTTCACTTGCAAGATGGCTCATTTGCCCAAACAGTGTCCTTAGACTTTACATGAGCGTGGACATCCCATTGGATGCCTTAAAATCCATAGTGACATTTATTTTGAAATCATACATGTCAGTTTGTTTTGAAATAAGCTGCAGTAACATATTACAGAAGGACCTATTCATCTGCACAGAGCAATATAAATATCTTGATAATTGCCTGACGAGCTGAATAAAGTGGTACTCCCTGTAATAGAACGAAACTCATTTTTGGCTCACCGGGAAAACCTACTGATGGCAATGGTGTTTGACAAAAGGAAGCACATAAGAGAGCTAGGGTTAAGAAAAGTGTTTCTAAAGCTAAAGGTATCGGAAACTTTATCCTTCCTACTTTAAACTTTGATTTGACATATTATACGGAATTGATTGATTGGAGTAATGTAAAATTATCATCTCCACCTGTTTTACGGACAGTAACCAACAAAGAAATTAATTCCTTCGTCCAAGATTGGGATGCTATAGAATTTCCCGGCCACACGGAAGCTGTAGAGTGGTGCGTCAATTTGGTAACGGAAGCATCTCTTAAGGTATGTAGGTCCGAATCAAAAGATGGATTCATAAGGGCCGCACTGAAGTCAAGATCCATGATACCAGACTTTACTACCGAGTTGAAGTACAAAGTTGCATCTAAAAGTAATACTTAAACAGACAAAATAAAAAGTTATGTATTTATGTAATGTAAATAACAAACACCCTCACTGTTCAGATGGAGGGAAGGGTGAAGATGGAACTCGAACTGCAGCCGTCTGCCCATGGTGAGTTCTGGGTTGTTTAGATATTTCAAAATATCTAAACAAGCAAAGTGCTGCACGAGCTATGCAAATATTAACATTGAAATGTAAAATAACCTCAAGTCATACTTTCTTATTTCATAAAAAATTCTCAAAATTGAAAATTTCCCGATTTTTATCGAGTTTGCGCGATTGGAAAACATTCTCTAAACACAATATTTAAAAATTATTGTTATTAAATATTACAATCTGCGTATATTTTTCACTATAGTGATAAAAAAAATATGTGTATATAACATTTTTTAAAAAATTCTGAAAAACTCGGAAATTTTCAATTTTTTTTTAATTTTAAGCAGTTTACGCGATTGGAAGATAAAGTCCGATTTGAAAAATTCTTTTTTTTTTTGTTTTTCTTGTATTTACCAATCTCAACTTTTCTGCACTATAGCGATTCGGAAATAATAACTTTTGTTTTTTCGCACCACCCTGATAAGTAATCAGCTATAAGTACACAAAATTTGAATCGCTGACTTATTCAGTTGCTGCGTACGGACTCCGAGACAAACAGACAGACAAAATACAGAGACAAATAGGGTTTCGTCATATAAACGACACTTAAAACCTAAAAATAGTTAGTATGTGTGTATACAATGAAAAAGGATTGCAAAAAGCGCAGAGTCCAGAGCTTGTCTTATAAGCATTGCCAGTTGGCAAGAGGTTTTGAATTATATATTGAGTACATAAAAAATTTGTTAACAACCATGTTTAGTTAATTAGATAATGCTGCAAAATTAAATAATTTTTGTCTTACATCTCAAAGTGCATATTGATTTAGAACTGTTTCCATCGATTTGAACAGTCGAAGGACTTTGGTGTAACTTGAACATACATAAAATCTGTCGGTTAATTACTTAGTGATTGATCTTACTCATTTCCTGAGTAGTCAGCAAAATTTGTGAAATTCTCTGTTACAGTCCCGCCCGATTATCTTAAATAGAGGTATTTAAACTCTAAATTTCAGTATGACATAATTACTTAATGGCGGTTTTGTATGGTAGGCTTAAAATTTAGAAACTGGCATGTAAAAATTTGCTTTGACTAAGCCAGATATTGCCCAATATCTTAAATCGTTCATATGATTTCTAAACATTGTAATCATTTTCTATGCTGATTTAACACAGTTATTCTATTTGATTCAGTTAATCTAATTCAGTTTTAATTTTCCAGAGAGAGAATGTGTCTAGGCCATGATTTGAACCATGGACCTTAAGTTGTTAATGTCATCTATAACACATATAACACACATTCTCTATAACTTAAAAACTCTATAATGCACATAAGCTGCCTCTGTCAACTGTCCAGGATACCTCAGTTGACACTGCATTGGTAACATAATATTCACTTATATGAATTTAATAACAAACATTGTTTTACACAGTTTATATGCTTTCGCCGAAAAGTGTATTTTTCACAGATTCTAGTGCAGTGAATAGGGAAAATTGTTATAAAACATCTGTCACGTCTTGTTTAAGAGTATTTATTAAATACTTAAAATAATAATAATAATATGAAATATAAAAGGAAAAAAACTAGAAATAATTGACTTTACTCTTCTTTTTATAATTTTCTTGATCTGCTTCTCTTAAAATAGAAAAGCAGTAATCCACTAACATATTTTGTTCAAAAATCTTTGTCTTCAAAATGTTTAAGGTCTTTGTGGTCTCTACTCATCACTCACGGCGCCCAAATTTTCAGGAAAAAATCCAAGATTAAAATGTATCTTCAGGAACATGTTCACAACCATTGCATGATAGTTTTTCAATAAAACAATTTTTTTTTTCATAATTCTCATCTTTATAATTTCTTAAGAATCCATGAACGACCGTTATTTCCCCATGGATATTGTGACGCAAAGGCTTTGTCCCAATCTGCCCCATGTTCCAATGTGGCCCCTTCCCCCATACCAAATTTTCCTTTTTAACTTTAAAATTTACGATTTCCAAAAAATCTTTATGGGTTTGTGAAAAATAAAGGTCAATTTCGGATTAAGCGGTACAGAATATATGAGATTCAATTATCAAAAAATAAAAAACCTGACAAAGCAAAATTTTTAATCTATTAATATTTCAATCAGTGTATTCTAGTAACATTTTAAAAAATGTATCATTTTGTAAAGAATTGAGACTATTAGTTTTCATCATTTTTTTTTTTAAATTTCTGCTTCTTATATGTTTATTATAAATTGTATAATTTATATTAATGTGTCAAAATGATTAAAGATTTATATTGCAATATTACTTTAATTTTCAAACATACTTTTAATGTGCCTGATAAAATTATTTTTCTAATAAATTTGTAAATGCTCCCTAATTTGCAGCAAAAAATGTGCTCCAACTTTAAACAGCTTTATTTAGTCAATTTTAATCGTATAATAACGGAACTTTCTTTTGAGTTACTTGTCAGTGTAACAGAAAAATTTTACTAAAAACAACTTATAGGACCGGGGGACCGTATAAAACTTTAACTGTCGTAATTTTTAATAAATGTTTTTATTGATCCAAATTGCTTTTTATTCCAAATTTTCTTTACCTCATTTAAAACATTCTTGAAACTGAAACTATATGTCTATGGTTAATGGTTTGGGAATTAGCCATTACACACCGTTACGAGCGGACACCGTGTATAAAAGAAGAAAAAAATGGTGGCGTGATAGATTTTTTTTCAAATACCGCCTTTCTTTAGTAAGAGGTAGTATAATAAGAAAATAAGTGTTACATCAGAAGTACATAAAAATGTTTAAATTTGTAAACGAGTATAATGGGTCACTTCTTAAACG
Source organism: Maratus speculifer (assembly GCA_964019185.1). Lineage (NCBI taxonomy): Eukaryota > Metazoa > Arthropoda > Arachnida > Araneae > Salticidae > Maratus > Maratus speculifer. Next base: position 348,250,618 of record OZ025293.1, read on the forward strand.
TGATAACATTTCAACTTAATGAAATACTAAGGCGAGGTGACATTGAGCAGGTTTTAGTTCGACGAAAAACTTTATTATAACATACTTGTTTATTCGGCAAATGATGGTTCACAATGTCCGCAACCGAATAAATAACACTTGACTAGAAATCCTATTCGTATAGTAACTTAACCCCTTCGAACCGAGAGCCCTTTGCTTAATATTTAACCTTTAACCACCCATTTTCAAAAACAGAAATTTTCTCTAATTGAATCATAATAATAATAATGCTCTGATTAAATAAACTTTGCAATAAAAAATAACTGGTGAGAAAATAAAAAGTTTTGAGCATTTTTAGGGGCACGTATACCGATCACTCGTTTACAAAGGATTAAATCCAACCATGTAGTGTGTCATCTTTGTCTTACAGTCAGATCATTTTTACAATAAAAACTGGTCATAATATTTGCAAAATATTTTAGGAATAATAACACTTTAAACATACTGTCATTGTATTAGAATAAAATTAATAAAATATGTTATATTACAAATGATATTTGGTTTCTTTCACACTAAATATATTTATTTTCAATAATAATAATAGTTTAACGTCATACAATACTTAAATTTCATTTTTCCCCAATCATATATAATTATATGACTTTCAAGAAAATCCACTTTATCAAGCGAAGACCGAAAAAAATGTATTTAAACTGGAAATATATATAAAAATTTAAAGACACTAAAATTTTCATTTATGAATCAATAATTTTTATTATAGAAAAATATATTTCGTTCATTTTCTGCACTATTGCTTAAAAATTAAATGCTATATATCTGCTTAAATAAGTTATTTGGAAGGTCATTTGAATTTTTAAAAAGGATGTTAAAAAATAAAAACATTAACAGGGAAATTTGTTTTTAATCCATACATAATGTTTTGAAAATTAAGGTTATAAAAGCGTTTGAGATGCATGATTTGTCATTAAAAGAGTTTTGGATTTATTAATGTTCTTTCATAATTTTTTTCACATTTAAAATATTACTATTTTAAGCTGTCACTTTTTAAAATGACTAAAAAGGGATTGGTTTATAAATGCAATATGTTACTCCAGATTATCTTTAATGATTAGCTCCAATTCACATTCTAAGTGTGTCCTTGAGCTTAATTAAAGTTCACTTTCGAAACAAAAGCTTTGGAATGGAGCCATTTTGAATATTATTGTAGAATAAATAAGTATAAAACTGCATGTGTCAAAACAACTTTAAATTGTATTATAAAACATTGACTTAAAGTATACAAAAATTCACTGGAAAATTAGTTCAGAATTTAAAAACAATATTTGCAATAATGGAAAAAAAATATTTTCGAGTTAACAGACTTCAATAAAATATTTTTGAAATTATAATCAAATTTCATATTTCAGAACATACCCAAAATATTATTTTTTAGTTAGAGGTGCAAGTATTGTTCTGTAAAATTTAAAGTAATAAACCGAAAATAAACTGTAGTATACCATTTTATACTTGGATACTAACTGCCAGTATAATACTATAAAATCAACAATTTATTTTATGCAGTATATTGCTCGGCTCATACTATTATTTTCTATGCTTAAGTATACACTCTACGCTTAAGGATTCATGAATATATGTTTTAATGTCGAATTAAATCGACTAAAGTTTTCTTCTATCTCCCAAATTATCTAAAAACTTCTTAAATTTGTTCCATTCAATGCAAGTGGAAAGTCATCAAAAGGCATAATAAAATTATTTTATTATATCCAACATAATAAATATAATAAAACTATGGAAATGTATTAAATTATTAAAAGTACATTAGTTATTATCAATCTAATTTTAAAAGTTGCTATTGGAATGTAAGATTATCTTGTAACTTTAAACAATTAAAATGGTGATTTAGATATTTTGTCTTTTAAATGATTTCTAAAAATAATAATACTTTATCTTCAATCTGTGTCTTTTTAAAAATGAAATAACAAAGCATTTTTCAGAAATAAAACTATTAAAATGTTTGAAAGTTATCTGAACTCCCTACCATTATAATTCCTCTAGACATTTTATGTCGTTATGAAGACCATTTCGTAAATGATAATAGAGATAATAAATGACTTGACAGTATTGTAGTACATTTAAATCTAAAAAGTGTGTAACGATTTTTACAAATGACTTTTAGTATAAAGTTGGAGATTTAATGACACTCGTTTCAATTTTCTTTTATTTAACCCTTTCGAGTCTGGTGTACTGTTTATAGTATATGACTTTCAATGGAGTATTATTTTGTTTTAAATAATACTTTTTAGCTCACAGGCTATCAAAGCCTGAGAGCTTATGTGCCCGCCCGTTCTGTATGTATGTATGTACGTGCGTGCGTACGTAACGCGATAACTCATGATAAAAATATCCGATGTACATGAAATTTTGGATTTAGGCTTATTATGATAAGGCGCTTCCCTTATTAGTTTTTGGAGTTCATTCGATATGTATTGTGAGGGAGTGACCTTTGTAATAAAGGCACTCTAGTATTTCTGAGATCGTGACGTCAATAATTTAACATGTGTAAGCGTGAAAGCGACATCTATCCTCTCTTTTACTTTAATTTTCTAGAGTGTGTGTGTCTCTTTCGGATTCTACAGTTAGGTCGCGGTTAGTAGTAATATGTAAATTTGAAGTATCTCAGTTTGCAGCATATAAAAGCTTGGAGTTTGAGTGTGTGTAGAGTGTCTCTGGCGGCGTTGGCCGACTGAGTGTGTCTCTGGCGGCATTAGCCAGCTAGCAGTGTGTCTCTGGAGACGTTAGCCAGCAGAGTGTGTCTAGCGATATTAGCCAGCGAAGTGTGTCTCTAGCGGCGATTTCCCGCTGGTGTCTAGCAGAGTGTGTCTAGCTGCGTTGATTGATCCAGAGCAAGCGATATCGAGTGTTAGCGAGCCTCTGGTGAGTTGCTAAGGAGTTTTGGAATTTGACTCGAGAAGTTGGCCAGTGGTAAGAATTTAATAGTAATTACGTTGACCAATTAATCAGAAAGATTATTCGAGAAAACAGTTAATGAATAAAAAGAGCTCAGGCAGGGTGGGGAGAATCTCCGAAAATATAAAGACGCTTTCCGAAAAATGTTTGGACCCGGCAAACAGGAATAGATCTTTAACTCCGAATATGCTTCGGACCCAAGCAGCTAAAGTGCTAAGGAATCTCGGTACTCAACAAAATTTTTGTTTTTAGCTTCTTATAAAATATTATTGGATATTGTGCACATATTAAACACAAATAATGTAATAAAAAATTAAAACATTGAAATTATTCTGTTACAAAATTTATAAAACGTTCAGTATCAATCACCAATTTCAAACGCTACTATTTTTTATATGTTTATCTGACTTTTTTTGATTGCAGGTTAATGATATTTAGAACAGATTTAAAGATGGGATTTTTTTAATAGCAATAGTTTTAGAGAAAGAAAAATAATAATATAAGCAGAGAAAATGACTAGATTTTGTAAACATGATTTTTCTTTTTAACAAATGTATTAAAATATTAAAAATTCTATCATTAAATCTCTTCTGCATAGTATGGCATTAAAAAAAAAAATACATGTGGCACTCGGGGACTGCCGCGGTAAAGCTATTGCATAGCATTTTTTATCAACTTATGCAATTATAATTATTTTTTTTTTATTTATGCAGTTTTTTTTGTCTTTGATATTAATTCAAGTTAAACATTTTGAGCGTGATGACCGATAACAATTTTTTTTTCTTGTATTGAACAAATGAGCAGTTAATATCGTTTAAAATATTTTTATTATCTTACAATACATGTAGGTTAATCAGGAATTTTTATCATTGAAACTATACGTTTATGGTAGCTGAAATAAAAAACATAAGTTTAAGACTTGATATTCTCAAAATATCTGAAAAATACCGCGTCAATGTCTGCCGAAGTCTACGGAAGGATACCGTGCCGAAGTCTGCCAAACTGAAGCGACGTTAGCCGGAGTGTTAGGTTTTTTTTCTCGTTACAGAATTTCTAGATTCTTTCGCCGCGCTCAAAGCCCGCGATAAAAGCTATGCAATACCGTAATAAATTACAAACAAAATTTGGCCGCGCTACGAAAATTAGATCGCGAGTTATAAGCATTTTAAATTTTCCGAACCTCACCGTGGGGGTCTCCTGTCACCAAAAATTAACGCTGTCTCATAATAAATTGTCATACAAAATTTGGCCGCACTACGAAAATTAAATCGCGAGTTACAGGCTTTTTAAATTTTTCGACCCTCACCATGGGGAATCTCCTGTCACCAAAATTTAACACTGTCTCATAATAAGTTACCAAACAAAATTTGGCCGCGCTACGAAAATTGATCGCGAGTTATAAACATTTTAAATTTTTCGACCCTCACCGTGGGGGGGGGGGGTCTTCTGTCACCAAAAAGGAACACTCTCTCAAAATAAATTACCAAACAAAATTTGGCAGCGCTACGAAAATTAGATCGCGAGTTATAAGCATTTTAAATTTTTCGACCCTCACCGTGGGGGTCGCCTGTCACCAAAAGTAACACTGTCTCATAATAAATTACCAAACAAAATTTGGCCGCACTACGAAAATTAGATCGCGAGTTATAAGCATTTTAAATTTTTCGACCCTCACCATGGGGGATCTCCTGTTACCAAAAGTAACACTGTCTCATAATAAATTACCAAACAAAATTTGGCCGCGCTACGAAAATTAGATCGCGAGTTATAAGCATTTTAAAATTTTCGACCCTCTCCATGGGGGATCTCCTGTCACTAAATATTAACAGTCTCATAATAAATTACCAAACAAAATTTGGCCGCGCTACGAAAATTAGATCGCGAGTTATAAGCACTTTAAATTTTTCGACCCTCACCATGGGGGATCTCCTGTCACCAAAAGTAACACTGTCTGATAATAAATTACCAAACAAAATTTGGCCGCGCTGCGAAAATTAGACCGCGAGTTATAAGCATTTTAACTTTTTCCACCCTCACCTTGGGGGTCTCCTGTTACCAAAAATTAACACTGTCTCATAATAAATTACCAAACAAAATTTGGCCACGCTACGAAAATTAGATCGCGAGTTATAAGCATTTAAATTTTTTTATCCTCACCATTGGGCGCGTCTCCACTCACCAAAAGCTACATTATCCTACCTTGTTTTATCTTAAGACGATTCTTTTCTATACACATTCTATCAGGAATTTTTATTATTGAAACTATAGATTTATAGTAACTGAAATAAGATATATAAGTTTGAGACTTGATATCCTATAAATATCTGAAAAATACCGCGTCAATGTCTGCCGAAGTCTACCGAAGGATAGCATGCCATGCCGAAGTCTGCCGAAGTGAAACAACGGTAACCGAGTGTTAGGTTTTTTCGTTACGGATGTGTTAGGATATTTCTCGTTACGGAATTTTTGGATTCGGTCGCCGCGCTCAAAGCCCGCGATAAAAGCTATGCAATAGCTTAAAAGAAAAAAAAATCAAGTTTTTTTATTTATTAGGGATGTTCAAATGAAAAGGGACGAAACGTCGTAAATACAAAACTGGTTGAAATTTAAATGTGCCGCTTTGGGATTTCATAGTCAGACATCGAGGGTCGCGATCCAGCATCCTTCCAGCGTGATTGCATTTTATCCAGCGTGATTGTGTGAACGCGTGAGCTTCCGCGCGCGAAAAAGAGGACGAAGCAGACAGTTATGTGTTCCATCGATTTCACGCAGCATCGCCTGTGAGGACATCATGGCTTTCCCTTTGCAAAATTGGACGATTTAGGTGCAGCGAGGTGTTATCAGATTTCATACTGCACCAGGCTTTAATGAGACACCTCCCTGCTTCTCAATCATCCAATTTCGCAATAAGAAAGCCATGACGTCTTCACACGCATTGCCGATTCAATACGACGGAACTTCCTGCTTCTCTCCCTCCTTCATGCGCGAATGCTCGCGTGTTCGCGCAACCATGCTGGATATTCTAGTCGTGCCGCTCGATGTCTGACTACGTAATCCCAAAGCGACTCATTTAAATGTCAACCAGTTTTTTCGTTTTTACGACGTTTCGTGCCTTTTCATTTGAACATCCCTAATAAATGAAAGGACTTTATTATTATTATTATTTTAAATATCATACTATGCAGATTATATTTAAATTTTAACCTGTTTCGTTATTACGATGTTTCGTACCTTTTCAGCCGAGCACCCCTAATATATTAGTCTTTAAATTTTGAAGAAACGGAAAATCTAAAAATCAAAATAAGAACTGATATAAATGAGTTTAAAGATTTCTTTTAAAGGATGTATATATTATATGCTGTACAATCAGTACTAACTGTGGTTGTATACAGGGTGATTCAGCTCGTCGGTGACAAACTTTAAGGATCGATAGAGCACACCTAGACGAACATTTTTGAATAGGGAATGTAGGGTCCCTGACGCGATGGTAAGGCGCTAGGCGCTTTCGAAAATTTGGGTGCCGAAATTCGAAACGTCATAAAAACTAGGGAAATGGTTAGATTTTCTTGCTTGTTGCGTCGAAATGATTCTGTTTGTTTAGACTTTCTTCAGTACCAATTTGATAAGCGTATCTCTTAAAACATGGATAGGGGGCGCTGCAGACTTTGGAGAGCTAGACAACAACTTTAAGCCCGTTATTTTGATAATTTAACACATGCTCGCCAAAGTTTATACTCTAACTTAAAGTTTGAACCCAAAAGTAGAGCCCTGCAAAAAGCGTAAGAGCCGGAATAAAATGTCAAAGTACAGGGTGGTCGAAACTCGAAGGCTCCTAAGAGATAAACAAACAGATTTCTTGACTTATGGCATGCATTTTCATGATTCTGTTTGCTGGGGCTCTCTGAAACTCAGTTGAACGGTACAAAAAGAAACATCGATAGGGGGCGCTTTGGGCAAAAAACATAATTCGTTGACATTTCGGACGCTAACTGGAAACGGGGCGCTACGATCAGTTAGTAATAATGAAAACACATTTTCTACCTCTGCTCAACACTTCTGAATAAATTTAGACCAAAAACATCAATGATACTGGAAATTTATTTACAAAAAATAACACTACAGAAGATGCTCGAAATTTCGACCTTGGGCCATGATGCAGGCTTCGCACCTCCATCGCATTGAGGAGTGTGTGTTTCCAACAATGCCAGGAGTATCTCTGATCTGCCCTGCAGCTGCCACAATGCGCGCCACAAGTTCTTCAGCACTGCTGACAGGTGTATGGTATACCTCGGCCTTCAGGTAACCCCAAAGGAAGAAATCCAAGCAGGTGAGGTCTGGTGATCGGGCAGGCCAGTGAACTGGACCCCCACGCCCGATCCACCGCTGGCCATACCTTGCGTTTAGATGGAGACGCACGTCGTTCGTCTAATGGGCCGGAGCTCCATCGTGCTGGAACCACATCTGGCGACGCGAACCTTCGGGTACGTGCGCCTCCTCCAGAAGCTGCGGCAGCACTTGATCCAGGAAAATCAGGTAATTTCCACCTGTCAGCCGTTCAGGTAACAAATAAGGGCCAATGAGGCAATCCCCCAGAATGCCGGCCCACACATTTACTGAGAAACGCTCCTGGGCTGCTCGGCTTCTGGTTTCATGTGGATTTTCATCACACCACACATGACTGTTGTGGGCGTTCCACATTCCCTCCCGGCTGAAGGTGGACTCGTCCGTAAACAAAATGCTGTTTACAAAACGGGGATCCCTGGATCTCATCGCCAAGTACCATCTTGAGAATTCCACTCGAGGGCCAAAATCCTGCTCTCTGAGCAACTGCACCCGCTGGATGTGGTAGGGGTGCAGATTCCGGGAACGTAAGATGCGCCACGCAGTTGCTTGCGAAATGCCAACATGTCTGGCGATATCTCTCGTGCTAAGACCTGGGTTGTCCTCAACCAGGTTAAGCACAGCCTCTTCGTTGTCGGGGGTGCTCACTGATCGCTCCCGTTCAGGCCTGCCTCCGTCGAAAGATCCCGTTGTGGACAACCTCTGGTGTACTCGAGCGAAGAAGGCATGGCAGGGGATTTGCCTGTTGGGGTAACGCTCGGCGTACAACCGCTGAGCGGCTCGTCCATTACAACCAGCAGCGCCATACGCCAAATGCATGTCAGCCAATTCAGAGTTTGTGTACCGTTCCATCCTACTACCGATCTGCAGACAAGTAACCCGAAGCTTAAGTAGGTACCGCACGTTCAAAAGACGTGTCTGCGCATACAACTACGTCATCTCGCGTTGTCGTCTACGCATTACGTATCTTTTGCATATCGATATGGTACGATATCTTTTGCATAAATCAGCAAAAAGCACCTTATGTAAATTTTATTGCGCGCATTGTGCATGATTGAAACCAGCTATGTTTGTTAAAAAAAACAAACAAACTGCAGTTTTAATAGCTTCTTATGATAAGTAAATTACTCTCTTGTTTTGTTTCTAACTGATCGTAGCGCCCCGTTTCCAGTTAGCGTCCGAAATGTCAACGAATTATGTTTTTTGCCCAAAGCGCCCCCTATCGATGTTTCTTTTTGTACCGTTCAACTGAATTTCAGAGAGCCCCAGCAAACAGAATCATGAAAATGCATGCCATAAGTCAAGAAATCTGTTTGTTTATCTCTTAGGAGCCTTCGAGTTTCGACCACCCTGTACTTTGACATTTTATTCCGGCTCTTACGCTTTTTGCAGGGCTCTACTTTTGGGTTCAAACTTTAAGTTAGAGTATAAACTTTGGCGAGCATGTGTTAAATTATCAAAATAACGGGCTTAAAGTTGTTGTCTAGCTCTCCAAAGTCTGCAGCGCCCCCTATCCATGTTTTAAGAGATACGCTTATCAAATTGGTACTGAAGAAAGTCTAAACAAACAGAATCATTTCGACGCAACAAGCAAGAAAATCTAACCATTTCCCTAGTTTTTATGACGTTTCGAATTTCGGCACCCAAATTTTCGAAAGCGCCTAGCGCCTTACCATCGCGTCAGGGACCCTACATTCCCTATTCAAAAATGTTCGTCTAGGTGTGCTCTATCGATCCTTAAAGTTTGTCACCGACGAGCTGAATCACCCTGTATACAGTATCAGTCTAATTTTCACAAGATGTAGACAAAAGTATGCGGTATGTGATAAGATAAAAATCGAAGAAAAATTGAAATTCTTATGAAATTTTGATACTGGTAGGAGGCCGTCACTTTAACCCCTAGAGGGGCGAGGGTATAAATTTCATCCCACCTACGATTAATGAACATTTGCACCAGAAAAAATTATTGCATTTCACTTTTCTTACTTTGGAGGGAAAAAAAGTTCTCAAATTGCTTTTCGTTATTTTAAAATTTTTTTTTCCAAATTTCCGTTAGGAGTTCAGAATTATACACACGCAATTTCTTGCCTGTCAAACTCTTAAAATGCGCAAGTTAAAACAATAATCCTGTTCATGTTATTAAATGTGTTAATATAAATAAAATCTATTACATGTATTAAATTATTTAATATTACTTTAAATTTATTTTTTTAATATTATTATTTTTAGCGTTGTTGAGCTAATGTTAAACCTATGGTAACATTTTTTAGCAATATCTCGTTTGTATTTCGAATTTTTTAAATATTTCTTTTACATTTAATAGTTGAGGCTAATCTCTACATTCCCTCTTTTTTTTACTTTTTGGATTTTCATTGCAGTATTTTTATGATGATACAGGGACAGATGTAGAGATCGACCTTAACTATCCAATGCAAAATAATAATAATAATAATAATAATAATAATAAATGTCGAAGTGCAAACGAGACACTGAAAAATTGTAATCTTCCATAACTTTAGCATTAGCTTAAGTGCGTCATCTTCTGGCGAGGCTGGAGCCTTATACAGCAATGTGGAATTTTTTTTCTTTTTTAAGCTACCAATTTAGACCCGAAATAGTCTCAACCCAATTCAAACGACAGGAGACAGAACAAATTCAGTTAACCTGACTTGCAACAAAATTAAACAGCTGTAATACGACCCGTTCCAACAGAAACCACGTATTGAGCCTTATTTAGGTGGAATTGTGTTACCTGACCTCATGCGAGATTTTAACCTACATCAATTTCATCTCTTAATTGTCACTATCATTTTTTATGAACGCAGCGTACTATGTTAAACAGAAAACTTTGAGGTGTCTTTGTAACAAACTATACATGATAGGGCCACAATTTTAAAAACGTAAAATAGGGCTACGTTCCTAACACCATAAATGGGGAAAAAACATAAAAACAGATTGTGATTGTATTGGAACGTGATCATCTGTAAACAAAAAAAAAGGAATGAAAATCGGACCAAGCGTTCAAAAATCGCCTTTTTTGGAAGTCTGTTAAAAAAGATTAAAATTTAAAATTTAGCATACATTCAAATTTTGTTTAAAATATATTAAAATTTATTTTATTAAATTAAATTTAAAATTATTTTTCCCCGAGAATCAGAAAATAACAGAAAAATATTTTCTAGATATATATATATATATATATATATATATATATATATATATATATATATATATATATATATATATATATATATATATATATATATACATAAAAACTAGCATGGATAAAAGGAAAACATCTAAATTATTTTTTTTATCCCATAAAAAAATCAACACTTGAGAATATAAAAGATATTTTATGGTATATCATTACAATTCTAAGTTCAAATATCAAGTGACACATAGAAATTTTCTTCTTTAAGATAATAAAAGACAAGTCAACATGAAATCTATCAGTAAAAGTTGGCTGCATCTTTCCTTGAGGTATATCTATCTCTCTATTCATTTTAGAATCCTTTTTATAAAAGTTTGCTAGATATAGTAAAAAAAAAACTGAAAAATTTTGTCAGAGTTTTTTTTATTTGCATGAAAAGGGAAGGAAAGTGTAACTACGAATATAATACGTAATTTTCTAATGTATTTTTATTATGTTTTATAATCAATGTTCTTTATAAGTGATTTTTTATGAAATATTAAATATTTTTTAAACAAATGGGTAAAATAGGTTATTTTTGCATGAAAAGTATAAAAAAAATGTTTTCACTTTCAGATATTCATTTTAGACATCAGCTGAAACATGAGAAAAGCGTATAACTATGCATAACTTTTTTCACTATTTTTTTAACAATATCTTCCAATATCGGCCTTCATAAAAGATTGTTGTCGTATTTCGAAAAGTCTGCTTAATATTTAATAGACAGCATGTGCTTACATAAATAAGCATTGTTTACAGAACCTTATAAAAGTCAGCAATCATTAAGTGTCAGATTCCTTTCACACAAATTTCTGAAACTCTGTATCGTATGCGTCTTCATCTCTTGCTATGTTTCTATTTTCCAATACAAGCATCGAGCACTTTTACCATATTGCTGCGGGTGGATGCCTTCAAAAAGGATTTTTGAAAGAAAAGCAGTCTGAATTATCATTGCCGTCTAAAAGAGGACCTCAAAATCATGCACGATCATCCCGCCCAGTCCGTGGTTTTATCGAACCCGCAAACATCGACCCCAAGTTTTCCATTTTGGATTAGAATTTTAACCACTGGGCAAAATGGCCCCAATTGTATGTTCGCAGAATATTGGTATTAGTGAAAAGGAGGCTTCGTGAATGTAGAAAATTTGGTATCCGTCTCAATCTCTCTTAATGATGATGAAATAATATTATTTGTAATTATATAAAGATGTCATTGGGAAAATGGCCCCAATTCCATATTTGTAGATAATTGATGTTAGTGAAAAGAAGGTTGAGGCTTCATGGATGTAGAAAATTCGGTTTTTGTCTCACTCTCTCTTAATGATGACGAAATAATGTTATTTGTAAAGCTATAAAGATGTCACTGAGCAAAATTGTCCCAATTCCATGTTCGTAGAAATTAGTGTTAGTGAAAAGGAGGTGAAGGCTTCGATAGACGTAGAAAATTAGGTTTATGTCTCACTCTCTCTTAATGATGGCGAAATAATATTATTTGTATTGCTGCAAAGATGTCTCTGGGCAGAATGGTCCCAACTCCATGTTCGTAGAAGATTGTTGTTAGTGAAAAGGAGGTGGAGGCTTCGATGGATGTAGAATGTTCGGTTTTCGTTTCACCTATCTCAGTGATGACGAAATTGTATTATTTGTAATGCCATAAAGATGTCACTGGACAGAATGGCCCCAAATCTATGTTTGTAGAAGATTGGTCTAGGTGAACAGTAGGTGGAGGTTTCGGTGGGTTTCGGAAAAAATTCGGTTTTCATCTCACTTTTTCTTAATGGTGACGAAATAATATTACTTGTAATGCTATAAAGACGACATAGTAACTCTTGAAAATTTTAAATTGGTTTTAGATCTACATATATAATTTTATAACTCTTAAGACATTCTGTAATAATGGCAGTTATATTACTCCATTGTTGTTGATAAAAGGAAAAGATAAGAAAACAATGGAGATTATTATAATTTTTTGGTGTTATACTCCCGTTAAAATTTAAAAGAAAAATTAATGTCAATTTGAAATGATTGTGATGTAAAAATGTTTTGATTACATTAAATCTTTGAAGGAAATTCCAATAAATATTTTTTTCTCATATTTAAGATTCATAAATCTGTTTTTTGTGAACAAACAATCATCTGTCAGCATTTTAAATACAGTACGTAATTTTGTGGAATATTTTAATTTTTCCTTGAACAGAAGACTCGGGCAACAGTCAAAATTGGTAAGGCATATAACCACCCAAACGGACCTCTGTTTTCCATCTAATAGCTCATCTATGACAATATCATCTAACATTAAAAAGATAAAAACGCGTAATGTGTACTCTGCTGCTAGCACAAGACTTATGCCAAAACTAGAGCTTTGCCCACCATCATCTGAACCAGTTACAATAGAATACTTAACTAGTCGATCACAAAAATCATCAAAAAGTTAAAGGAGTCAACCGAACATGAAATTGAAATAACCCTGTTTCATCAGCATCTAATTTCCAAACACCTAACCAGAATAAGACCAAAGCTGTCACAAGTACAAGAATACCACAGAAAACCCATGATACATGCTTTCTATGCTTTGAAAACATAATTTGAAACAGAAAAATTGTGCACAAACTGAGAAAAAGAAAACCTCAACTTCAGCATCTCTGGAGTGGAAGACTGTGGGGGAAATGGAAGAAAAAATCTGACCTAAGTTCATGCATTAGAAGTATATAATGTATATGAAGGATCCCAAGCAGCTGCAGCAATATGTGGAACAGACTATGGCTATAAATGCATTTATCCATAGTGACCCCAAATAACCCACTATGGTAAGCTGGGGTAACTGGACCCACGAAGTTACTAAGCTATAGATTATTTTATAGAAAAAACCGTTGATGGTTTTAAGTTTTATTTTTTGTCAACATTGAACCCTCATCTTTACTTGTTTAAGCAACTTGTGCCAAATCATTCGTAATTTTGTCTTTGCTGCGATAGGTTACCGAAAATTCAGGCTTTTTTTTTCACAAACAACGTCAATTAGGTTCAACTTCTTTTGATTTTTATTAAAATACGGTAAGTACACTTATTAAACAATTACTTATTATAAAGATTAGGTATGCAAATACATTAATTTTATTAGGTATTGATACTTATTTACTTCATGTTTAAAATTTAAGGCCGGTGTTCCACTTAGCTCATGAAGTTTCCAAGAATGGGGTATCTTTGACATGTATCAGGGGTAAATGTACTATGTCAGATCTCGTTTTCCCAACAATTATAAATATTTTTGGGTGGTTTTCTTACTAGGAGAAATTAATTTACTCATAGTTTTTTTTTTCTTTGGCATGCAGTAAAGGAAATTAAATAGTATATTATTAAATTTACATTATAAAACTTTTAAAAACCACGTCGGCGGGTAACAAACCAAATATTTTAAATGAGGTGGTTAAACCTCGAAACTTTATGATACAAATGATAAGGGGAACATAAGTCAAGGAGGCATTATTAGAAAATTCTCGAAACTAATAACGAATAATTCTAATCGGTATGAAAACATACATTCCACACAGATTTATTGTATTTTCGAACTTTCATTGCGGTAAATAAAAAGAGAATGAAATTCATAAAAGCTTGTGTACTTGTTTGTTCATAGATTTATCTTGTTTATTTTTTTCTTAACGTATCCATGTACTTTTTATACTTAATACTAGGGTCCGACAAAACCCTGCCGCCGGGTTACTAGGACGACTAAAAGATTCATCTTGGCGACTAAAATATTTATCTACTTATTAATTTTTTTCTTCTTTAACCAAAATAATTCCATGTGCGAAAATATTTATTTTTATTAGCGTGATTATTTATGATGAAAGAAAATACAGCACAACGGCGCTTCAATTTTGCCAATGTTCCATTTTGTAATGAATGAGTTAATATCAAAGAAATGATTCTTCAAACTGGCTTCTAAACATTTTTCTTGGCGCCTAAAAATTTTAAACTTTTGTCTTTCCCTGTTTATTACCTATACTAAAGTACATATGTACTTAATTTTTATGTATATTGTTTAAATAAATCTAATAATTTCCCAATTGGTGCTTTTTTAGACATCATGATATATATGGTTTACATTAGGGGTGCACAACCTGTGGCCCGCGGGCCAAACTGATACCAGTAATTTTATGCAGAATATCTTTCCTTATAATAATGACAGAAACTTTGCTATGAAAGAAAACAAACGTCACTTTTCAAATATTCTGGTGGCAAACGATTTTCTGGCAAAAAGGTTGTGCATCACCAGTTTACATCGCTCTTTAGGTCATAGATAATTTACATGATCTGCTTGGTTTAATTTTTTTAAGTTATTTACACTTTTTGAAACAGGACCTGGAAGACCCATATTTAACCCGCGAGAACTCGCGCATGAGGTTTTCTTTCTCCATCGTACCCTTTTTAAGACTATTTTTCATTTTAATATTCAATTTCATTTTCAAAATGTGATTTCGATTACTTTACCTCTTTTTTGAATAAAAATAATAAGCCAAACAAAAAATTTAATATTAAGTGACTGTAAAGTAAAAGAAAAGAATTGGTCACCGTGAGAGAAATTCTCATAACGAGTTCTCCCGGGTTAATAATACCCCCCGCCCCTTTATCTACCGCATTATGAATTCATGAAAATTTTACATTCTAAAGCATTTTACGTAAATTGTTTAAACTAAATTAAACGATTTATATAATCATTTAATAAATTTTTGAATGATTTTAGGAGAGAAAGATTTAGAAGGATTAATTCAATTTGAATTTACAGGGATTTTGTGCAATATTTATAACTCCATTCAAATCTTTTATTTTAAATTGTTTTCTTAGTATTTTGTAGAATTATAAAATGTACAACTATGATGTTCTTACAATAAAACTATAGGAATATTTCCGAATTGAAAAATCCCTATCCCCCTCCCTAAGCGCCAGGAAACTGAAAAGCTACAAAGGCAAAATAAATCATAATTTTAAAAATAGTTTTGTTTTGTGTAACCAATAATGCTTTTGAGACAAAATAAAGTAACGTATCTGTAACTCATTCTAAGCAGTATTACAACTAATTTACGTATTAAAAGAATTTTAAAATAAGTAATTTGTATGGTACTTATAAGTACCATCGGTAGATAAAGGGTTAAAAGAGGACTCTTTGAAAAATAGACTTGCCTGGCCCAGTGTCACATTATGATAGTATACTATAGTTTCAGACGATTTATTGTATATATCAGACAGATTGTCCATGCTCAAGAAATTATTTCTGTCTTAAGAAATGGAGAGTAGATTGTGTTGGCCAAGACGAATAGCCAGGTTCGAAAAATTACATTTTTCATTTTGACCCTTTCGAGAATGGGTGACCGACAGACATTACAATCAGCGGCAAGCAGAGAGGGCGAGTGTTTTTCTCAGACCATCTGAACTGAGATAAGTTCAGTTGTACATTATCGCCAAAAGGGTTACAATGTTTGGCGGTGTTTATGATATTTGGCATAAAAATATAAGTGCAATTTTTCTGAGAGAGAGATTTTGTACTTAGCATATTAACAAGATAATCGCTAATTGGCGACAAAAGTGTTTTAACCTTGATTTTGGAATTTGAAAAACCGGAGGAATTTTGCAGTTAGACCTGAGGCTTGTGAAGTGCACTGAAATTCGCGAATGCATGCCATATAAGGAGATAGTTGCATGGGAGGCGATACATTTTAGCATGTACGTTGGGCAAAAGGGCTTACAGTTGGCAAAAAAAGTATTTGTACACCCTAAATTTTTTTTATTTTTAACTAAATAAAAACAGATATTTTGTCAAAAATAATTTTAATGCAGTCTGTTTACCATGTGTTTTAAATTACACAACAGAAAATTTCGATAAAGATGTAAAATAATTTTCTAATAGGAAAAGTTTAAAAATTTCTTGCAAAAAAAGTATTTGTACATTTCTGCATCCTGATATGTATTGTGTTTTATAGTGTTTATGGTTAAAAGGACTACTTTTACAGAAACTGTTAATAATTTTTAACTTCATATTATATTTGTCTGACATTTAATCTAATTTGCTCTTGAAGTAATTGAGTATAGAACCTAAAACTAGAGAGGCACCTCTAGATATATGAAATCCTATGATTGACCATAATAAAAATTTTAATTCGCAACAAGAATTTGTAAAAGCTATTAAATTACCATTTACAACTATTGGATGTATAGTGAGAAACTATGAATAAATTAAAAGCATCGAAATTCAATGAAAACCAGGACTTCTCAGCAAACTAACAATGAGGGAAAAAGGGAGTGTTGTTTAAAAAGCTTTAAAAAATCCTATGTGCTCGGTTCAAAATTTGCTAGAGACCTTGCAACATCTTCTCGCATCAGAGTAATACCTCAAACAATAAAAAATATTCTTCTCAATGCAGATTTAAAAGGAAGAACCTCAAGGAAAATTCCTTTCATCAGCGAAACAAATAGGCGAAAACGCATAGTATTCGCTTTCGCATACAGAAGTAAATCATTGGATTTTTGGAAAACAGTAATTTTTTCTGATGAGGGAAAATTCGGAATTTTCTTACCACCAAGCATTCGAAAAAATTGGCGTAAAAATAAAACTGTTCTAGATCCAAAACTTATACTTCAAACTATCAAGCATGTTGGGGGGAATATTATAGTTTTGGGGTGTATAGCTTCTAATGGAGCAGGACATTTAAAATTTATTGACAATGGAAGGACAGGTTCAACATACATTGATGTGACGCGGCATAATTTATTAAACCGTGCCAAGAAATTATGCGTAGAGGAAGCTTTTCACTTTCTGCAGGATAACGACCAAAGCATACTGCTGTGATCACCAGCACATGGTTACGACAATACTCGAAGACGACTGGTAACTCCTCTAAAATCTCTAGGCTTGAATCCAATAGAAAATTTGCGGATGTTTTGGGATGCAAAAATCCGAAAAAAAAATATGTATCAGTAAAAAACAGTTTTAAAGAAGCTCTTATTGTGTCACAGAATAACATTAACCAAACCGCTACAAAAAAGTTGGCGGAATGTATGTCACACCATCTAGAAGTAGTCATAAACGCTAAATGAATTCACACAAAATATTAATTTGTATCATTTTACTAAATTTTCCTTAATTATATTACATTACTATAGTGTACAAATACTTTTTTGCATTATATTTTTGTATACAGTTGTCAAAAAAAGTATTTGTACACTTCATTTTTTTAAATTATAATGATATTAAACAAAAGATTTAAGCAAAAAATACTGTAATACATTAATTTAATGCATTATAATATTATAGAAGCTGAAACAAAATTAAACGAATCGATTTTTTACATTATAATAAACAAACATACAAAAATATAATGCAAAAAAAGTATTTGTACACTATATTAATGTAATATAATTAAGGGAAATTTAGTAAAATGATACAAATTAATATTTTGTGTGAATTCATTTAGCGTTTATTATTACTTCAAGATGGTGTGACATAGATTCCACCAACTTTTTTGTAGCGGTCTGGTTAATGTTATTTCATGACACAATAAGAGCTTCTTTAAAACTGTTTTTTACTGATACATATTTTTTTCGGATTTTTGCATCCAATAGCATTTGCAAATTTTCTATTGGATTCAAGTCTAGAGATTTTAAAGGAGTTACAAGCCGTCTTCGAGTATTGTCGTAACCATGTGCTGGTGATCACAGCAGTATGCTTTGTTAGTTATACTGCAGAAAGTGAAAAGCTTTCTCTACGCATAATTTCTTGGCACGGTTTAATAAATTATGCCGCGACACATCAATGTATGTTAAACCTGTCCTTCCATTGTCAATAAATTTTAAATGTCCTGCTCCATTAGAAGCTATACACCCCAAAACTATAATATTCCCCCCAACATGCTTGATAGTTTGAAGTATACGTTTTGGATCTAGAATAGTTTTATTTTTTCTCCAATTTCATCGAATGATTGGTGGTAAGAAAATTCCGAATTTTCCTTCATCAGAAAAAAATTACTGTTTTCCAAAAATCCAATGATTTACTTCTGTATGCGAAAGCGAATACTATGCGTTTTCGCCTATTTGTTTCATTGATGAATGGATTTTCCCTTGAGGTTCTTCCTTTTAAATCTGCATTGAGAAGAATATTTTTTATTGTTTGAGGTATTACTCTGATGCGAGAAGATGTTGCAAGGTCTCTAGCAAATTTTTGAACCGAGCGCATAGGATTTTTTAAAGCTTTTTTAACAACACTCCGTTTTTCCCTCATTGTTAGTTTGCTGAGAAGTCCTGGTTTTCATTGAATTTCGATGCTTTTAATTTATTCATAGTTTCTCACTATACACCAATAGTTGTAAATGGTAATTTAATAGCTTTTACAAATTCTTGTTGCGAATTTAAATTTTTATTATGCTCAATCATAAGATTTCATATATCTAGAGGTGCCTCTCTAGTTTTAGGTTCTATACTCAATTACTTCAAGAGCAAATTGGATTAAATGTCAGACAAATATAATAGGAAGTTAAAAATTATTAACAGATTCTGTAAAAGTAGTCCTTTGAACGATAAACACTATAAAACACAGTACATATTAGGATGGAGAAATGTACAAATAGTTTTTTTGCAAGAAATTTTTAAACTTTTCCTATTAGAAAATTATTTTACATCTTTATCGAAATTTCCTGCTGTGTAATTTAAATCACACGGTAAACAGACTGTATTAAAACTGTTTTTGACAATATATCTGTTTTTATTTAGTTAAAAATAAAAAAAATTTTGGGTGTACAAATACTTTTTTTGCCAACTGTATTTGTTTATTATAATGTAAAAAATCGATTCGTTTAATTTTGTTTTTGCTTCTATAATATTATAATACATTAAATTAATGTATTACAGTACTTTTTGCTTAAATCTTTTGTTTAATTTCATTATAATTTAAAAAAAATTAAGTGTACAAATACTTTTTTTGCCAACTGTATGTAGGAACGTTTATCATGGAGCAGCTGCTATGTAAAAACCGCACGCCTGTTTCATGACCATATAAGGGCATGCGAAGAGTGATGTACATGTGCATGATTTTAGGTTTCAGTTATATTAAGGGGATCGTTTGCATATTACAAAAATGAGAAAAGGGGTGATATATCTATAACTTCAACTGTAATATACCGGGTGATTATAATTAAAGTCCCGATTTTAAAAATCGATAATTTTAAAACTACTGGTAAGAATGACTTGATATTTTAGCAGAACAATTGTAAGGCAATGGAATTTTGTTTGGCGGAGGAAAAAAATAGTTCCAAAATGTGCCAATAGATGGCGCTGTCCGGGTAATATCAGGAGGAAGGACCAAAAATGTATTCGTTAAACACAGAAATGTTGTTAGCCAAAAGAAAAAAATTAGAGTTCAGGGATTTACTAAAGATTTATTAGCGAAAAGACCAGAATACAGCGACAACAGCGATTATGACAGAAAAAAAGAGCTTCATGGAATCAACACCTTGCTGATGATTAAAGCATAAGTTGTTCGATATGCCCTCCGCCTTGTTCCGCTACTAATTGGAAGCGCAAAACGGCATGCTCCACAACAGATCGGAGGGTATCTGTACTGATGCAATGGATGTGGTGTGTGATGCTTGCCTTCAAGTCGGCTAGATTCTGAATCCTCCCGCTGTAAACAACATTCTTCAGGTACCCCCAAAGCCAGAAATCACACGGGTTTAAGTCGGGGGAACGTGGCGGCCACGTTGTTGGAAAATGGCGGCTTATGATCCTGTCATCTCCGAAATTAGCACTCAGTAGCTGCTTCTCAGGAGTAGCAATGTGCAGAGGAGCGCCATCTTGCATGAATATTGTGCGATCCACACACTGACGCTGTTTAAGTGCCGGAAGGACATGTTTACGCAAAAGGGTTTCATACCGCTTGCCAGTAACGGTGCAGGTAACGGGACCCGCAGGTCTGATCTCCTCGAAGAAAAACGGACCAACGATAAACGCTGCCGTTATTCCGCACCACACAGTAAGCTTTTCAGACTGAAGAGGTAATGGCTGTAGCTGGGACGGAATCTCGGTCGCCCATATCCTGCAATTTTGCGTATTTACAGAACCTTGAAAATGAAAGTGGGCTTCGTCAGACCACAGAATGTTCCATGGCCATCCGTTTTCCACTTCCATCCGGGCAAGAAATTGCAGTGCAAAAGATTGACGTGCTTCCAGGTCAGCAGGTAGCAACTCCTGCACATGAGTTATCTTATACGGATAACAGCTCAAGATCTTCCGTAGGATTTTACGCACCGTGCTGTTCGGCATATCCAGCATTCGGCCAATTCCCCGTGCACTGCTGATTCCAACATCACTGTTAGTCTGTTCTTGTAATGCTGTAGCCACATCTTCCACTGCCGCAACCGAAACTGGTTTCCTTCCTCTACCCCGTTTAACGTCAAATGAACCGGTCTCTTCGAATTTAGCAATCATTTTTCGCAGACCTTTTGTGGTTATTGGACCCAATTTAATGGATTTTAATGTCCGAAACTTCCTAATAGCTGTAAGTGCACAGTCATCGTTCTTATAAAAAAGCTTCAAGAGCAGAGCGCGATCCTTCATAGTCAGAGTCATGATGAAGCATTTAGGCAAAGAGCTGGTGCTCTGCATTTTTATTTCAGCTAAGTCTCATGTGCGCATGTCACGTATTAATAATTTGCATATATCTAGACAATGTGAACACTGAAAGCGCCATCTATCGGCACATTTTGGAACTATTTTTTTTCCTTCGCCAAACAAAATTCCATTGCCTTACGGTTGTTCTGCTAAAATATCAAGTCATTCTCACCAGTAGTTTTAAAATTATCGATTTTTAAAATCGGGACTTTAATTATAATCACCCGGTAGATCTTGTTGTGATAATGATTTTGAGTTACTTTAAATGAAAAGGATATTTTAATGGAAAAAAGATGAATTTATTAATTTGTCAACTTGGCATCGTCACTTTCAATCATATATGATATATTGATATCATAGATAGGGCAACTGGACCCATGAACAAAAAGATGAAAATTTGAAAATTTGTGTTTGCTAGAGTAAAGTTAACTGAACAGATTTAGAAAGGTTCAGACTTAAATTAATTTGAAGATTTGCTTCTGGAAGCTAAAGTACCAGAATCTCCCGAGTCACATTGTAAAATAATGGTCCAATTGCCCACATAACCTTAATTGAATGTACTTGAACATGTGACCTTGCTAAATGCACTTCTCGTTTCCCAAAAGAGTAGGATGCAAAATTTAATCAAAATCGTTTGAGCCTTTTTATGGAT
The DNA here is from genome assembly GCA_964019185.1 of Maratus speculifer. Lineage (NCBI taxonomy): Eukaryota > Metazoa > Arthropoda > Arachnida > Araneae > Salticidae > Maratus > Maratus speculifer. The sequence goes on from OZ025293.1 coordinate 348,272,423, forward strand.
GAAATTTGCATACACGCACCCACACACACAAGTTCTTCTAGTGCAATATATAATTTAAAGAAGATTTTAATACGAATAGGTTTCCAAAATTATTCCAGTGCTTGCATTTAAATTGTCTTCAAAATCACTGGCATTGATGTTCTTATACATTTTGTATGTAATAATTTGAAAGTTTAAAGTTTTATACCAGTTATATTAGCTATTTCCTGCCATAGCAAAACGTGCAATTGTTTAAAGAAATGAAACAAGGAAAATACAGAGTGTCAATAAATTATTGATGGGCTTTCCTTGTCTCAGAACTTTTGATTTCAAAGCATGATGAAAAATATTAAGGCATATACTTAAAATTCAACACAAAATGTTTTTTAATAACAAAAACAGTTATAAGTGCGTAATGTTTAACTCAAAACGTTATTAATCAAATAGCGATAGTAATCAAATTATTACTATTAAAATTTTATCAAAAATATCAAAAAATATTTATGAATTATTAGTAAGGAGTTAGATACCACATGATAGATTTTACTATCCTTTTTTGACAAACCTGTTAAAATTTTAATCAATATTATTTGATTAAAATTTTTATTTGATTAATAATGTTACGTGTTGCATCTTTACGCGTGTGTAACTTTGAGTGCGTTATTAAAAAAAGATTTATCAGCTGTTTCGAATATAAAATATTATTTTTCGTCATGTTTCTAAATCGAAAATTTTGTGGTAAATAAAATCATACAGTAATATATGGACATTCTGTATATTTAAATATGATATCTTTAATATCAAGGACATCAAAACTTATAAAAAGTGATCATTTATAAAACGGCTACTTTCTATCACATACAATTATGTTATTTCTGTTTACTTAACTTGCAGATTTCTACACATCTCTTAAATAAATTATGGACAATAATTACATTTTATAAATTATTTCTTAAACAAATAACGCACAGAGAAAATCGTGCTTAATATAAATATAATGCATGAAACTTTAAAGATTAAAACAATTTATGCTATATAACTTGACATTAAATGGGTTTTGCGATCATTAATGTGACTTCATTATGAAATCCTTGAACCAAAATGTTTCTTCTTTTTATTGACTTCTTCATAAATTATTAAAGAAGGCATGAATATTTTTCAGATACAATATTTTCTCTAGGCACTTTTTAAATATCGGCTGTAATTTAGCATTCAAATATATGCCAAAGGTTAATAAAACTAGCTTACGAGACAAATTTTTTTTAATAAAGTCATTTTCAATATTTTCATTCGATAAATAAGCATAAACCCACATGAATCAAGACGAAGGTATTAGATTAAGATATTTTTTAAAGATATTTTCGTTAAAAGTATAGGCTGAGGAAACTTCTAACGGGGGCAATAACTAAAAGTTGAATTATTTAATGATACATTTTTGGAAATTAATTTTAGTAGAGATTTTGTGATCGTTTTAATTTGAAAACGTTAAGGATTTTCGAGATAATTAAAGATTTGAATGTCTAGAGCATAGATTTTTAATATTTTTGTATATATATTTTTTACTATAAGCTCAACTAATTTAATTTGACTTTTAACTTTTTAAGACTAATATAAAAGTAGAAAAAAGATTTATTTGATATCACCCACTCATTTAAATTTAAGAGCCATTATTTTGAAATTTAGACAAAAAAATTATGTTTTGATAGTTGTATTTTTTGATTTGCTTGATTTTTTTATATGTTGAAGTAGATCATATTTGATAAATAATCTGCAATTTTGAAGCCCTCAAAAAATTTCCCCTTTTCTATAGAAATTTTCAAAGTTCAAGGTTGTGAATGCCATTTTTCGTGAAAAATGAAATGCTTTTATATTTAGAGCACTATATTTCTCGCAAGCAACAACATTCCAAAATTCTTTCGGCACAAACTGTTAGTATAACTATACTTACTTATTAAAATTTATTTGTTTCCATGGGGCATTGTTAATTTACATTGTTATGTTACCACAAAGTACAGTCAAGATGACGTTTTTGTCCATTTTCCGCACTTAATATCTGATTTAAGCAATAGTACCCCAAACTTTTTCTTACAGAGTATGAAAGTGTACTACTAGGACAAGAAAAATAATGTAGTACTGTACCGAGATATTTTTGTTGTTAGCAGATATAACCTGTTAAGTACTCAAAATTTTCAAAATTTGCAACATTTAAAGTAATGTTATTTCAAATAAGCGCAACAGTAAAATAAAACAAAATATGTCCTGCAGTAGGTGAATATATGTACAAAAACATGGAAAAGAAAAAGAAGTGGGGCCTCGTGATATTTTTATTTTTAAAAATGACAAATTTTTCAAATAAACAATGTCGATGAAAATATTTCTTCCCTATCATAAAATGAAAAATCCCTTTTCTCTTTCCTCTTGCTGTGTTTTTTCCCTATGAGAAAATGAAATATACCTTTTTTGTTGCCCCTTCCGAAAGAGAATGAGGATGTTTCATTTTCTCTTAGGGGAAAAATGTGATGATAAAAATGTGATAATGGACATTGTTTTTCTTCTGTACTTTCACTGTACAAATTTAAAATTTGTACAGTGTAGCTAAAACAATTCAGCTACACTGTAAAAAGGAAAAAATATTACTATGCTGAATATAGTTTTGTAAAATGCCAAATGATGCTCAAATATGCACTGCTTTTGTTGTTATTACCGAATTAAGTTCATTATAAACAAATTAGGATAAGATCAAACAAAGAGTTACATAGAATAGCAATATTTGATATAATTTAGACTTTATATCTCTTTGAACTTTCATAGTATCCTTATTCATATTTTTCTAGTACATACGGCTATGCCCAACCCTACAATGTATAGTTTTTTACAAAGTCATATTATTCTTTTAGCATCGATTTTTTAACACTTTTCAACAAAGTTGAAACATGTTTATGGCTTCGGTTTGTCTATTCTTTTGTCCGTCTGGCTATCTAGCCGTTTGCCCTCTATAATTCTCCGACGCACGCCTAAAACCCCTTTGGGGTTGGACTCGACCTAAATTCTCTGGCAGAAGTCTCATACTCTAATGGGGTAGGGTTCAACCCAAATCCGAAGACATGCATTTTCGTTCCACCTTTTATACGCTGCAGATTGAGCCTAACTTTATAAAATCACAGCAAAAACAATGAACCGTAGGTTCCAAGGAACCAAACACATCTCTAAATATTCGAGTAGCACACAACCAGCGTCTCTGTTGCGCACACAGTTAAATGTTCGTGTTACTTTCACATTTAAAACACTAGAGACATTATATAAGTAAGTTACTAGTCCACTACAACGGTAGAACATCCTTATTAAAGTTACAGGTAATATGTAAAATTCTTAGTAAAAATTTAATTTTGCTTATTAAATTCTTCAAAAAGTGTAAATTTTAAATCGTTAAACTTGCGTTAAAGATTCCTTTCCTATTTTTATGAAAAATGTCATACGGAAAATTACATCTGGATGAATATCTTTTATAGTTCTACCATTTCGACAATTTTATTACTCACCAGTTATGTAATTTAAAACCGATATTTAGCACATAAGTAAAAAAATAAATAAAAACTTTTCCGATTATAATAGTTTCTGTTTATGTATGGCATATGCATTCCTTCATAATAATTGCCTAAAATAATGCTCATATTTCGCATTCAAAACCAGCGTCTAAAATAAAGAAGAAACCAGATCGATATTTTAGGTTCATTTTCGGAAATGTAGAAAATTGTTATTTTAATGTCTCTCATTTTTCATGTCTCTTGTTTACTTCATTTTTCAATATTTCAAAAAAAAATCCTTTCGAATGTCATTAGCATATCTTGTAAAACAGTTTACTTTATTTTTTTCCCCATAATTTTTATAATAAATGAATAAAGAAACAACAAACACGACATCTTTCGTGAGATTTTTTTCTTTTTTTTTTAGTATTTATGACATATGACATGAAAAACATGTATGAAATTTCGAAAAAAGGAGACAAATTTTTTATGAAAAATAACTGCAAAAAAACTAATATTTCTTCATTATTTTTTCTTCTAAATTTATGTCTATCAATATTTTATAAGTTAATATAAAAGTTTATCATATACTAAACATTTAGATTTTGTAAAATAATTTTGATAAGAATTTATTGGTGTTTCAATATGAATCTCAAATTTTAAATTACATGTATTGATAAATTAATATATTAACATATATTATTATATATGTTTATATGAAAATATATTAAAAATGTCTTGACAACATTTCTTAATTTTCAACAATACTTATATAGAGAAGCTAGAGATAAATTTATCGTTATCAAAATTACATATTAGAATTCTGAAACATATGGTATAAAATAAATCTTAATAAATAAGATGTGATATAGTAACTATGTAGGTGTCAGCTGGTATGAAGCAGCAGATATGATAATAAACAGAGGGATAAAAAATAGCGTGGCTAAATTCAAAGGGAAAGAAAAAAAAAAGAATAAAAAATCACATAAGAAGATGTGTTCGCAAGCGCCACCTGGTATCGCTAGAGGGGGTTGCAAATTATATGTAATGCAATAAGAATAAGCAAAAATCATTCTACATCACTTTATTTATACTGCATTTCTACACATCTTACGCATTTGCGACCATTCTGTAAATTCTATAATTTCTATAACTGCATTTTGTTTTTAATCTTACCGGTAATAATTTTATAATCTTATTTTTATGAGCTCACTGTATATGGGCATATGCGTAGAAAAAAAAATGTATGTTAAATAGCTGTCTTCACCTGCTACGCTTGTCGATTTCTTTATAAGAATCTTGAATTAAACAAAATGCATCTAGTAAAGATTAAAAAAAAACTTTATATCTAATCAAATATACATAATTGTCGTGTTATTCATATAAACACACATTATCCGATTCAAAAACGATGTTCAAGACACATTTAAAAATAGCTTTAAATTCACTATAATTAACCATTTTTTATTATATGCCCTATCTTGAATTTTGAAACTGCTTCTACTTGAAACTGCTGCAGGAATATCGTAAAATGTCCTAAAATTACGACCATCCCATTAAACTCTCTTGGACGGGACTTTCTAAAATAGATAAAATACATGTTTAAGTTTATTTTAGCATATGATCTGTCCTCAAATTCATGTCTAACGCAAAATTACTGCTGGTGTATGATAGAATGATCTAAAACTTTCATACCTTCCATTAATCCTTTTGGAGGCGGAGAAGAATTTCTAAAATCGATGAAATAAATGTTTAATAATTTTTTTAAAGGTTTGTTATCGTGAATTTCACGCTTCTACCTAAGGTCACTTCTAAGGTATGGCTAGTGATGGACGATTCTCAAAAATTTACAAATAGAAAAAATCGCCATCATAAAAAATAATTTAATCATCTATTCTACAATCGAAATTTTATACAATCGTTTATAATAACCATTGTTCTTACATACATAAAAATTCGATTTTTGGAAAACCAACAAAAAAGGGAGGCTATAAGGGAAACACATAATCGAAAAGTCATTGCAAAAAATACAAAAGACGTGAATAACTGTAAAAAGATTTGGGACTTAAAGTATCAAAAATTAAAATTCTTGGAAAAATAACGGCAAAATAGCCAAAGAAATAAGATAGAGAAGCACCCCTTGTGACAAAAACAGGAACTTAAGGAATAGTGAATGGGATCAATATTTTTTACCGACTTTTTCTACATCATTTAAAACCAGTTCCATAATTTTCCCATTATTAAAAGACGTTTTACTGCAATACATTAAACGTACTTCCCAGAAGTGCGAAATGGAGGAGGAGCAAAAGAAGTTCATAATATGAATAAGTAGTTAAAATGCTTACAACAATATATCAGATGAAGGGTGTCAGTTAAATTTAGAAAAATGCTCCCGCCGCGGCGTAAACCCGCCGCGACTCCCCCGACTTTGACCGGCGCGCCGGTCAAAGTGGGGGGACAGGCTCGGGAAGTGTATAACATAGTGATCGCAGATCTTTCCAATGATATGTCTCATGAGGGGTGTCGTTGAAAAACTGCATTTCAGAATACCAATTATCTCCCCCCTCCGCTTAAAACATCTTCTTCCCCTCTCTTTAAAAATGTCATATATTATAAAGTACATAGAATACACCACTCATGACAATATGTAAATCCAAATTGTGCATGTCTTTGAAGGTTAATATCTCAGGTAATTACCGACTTTTTTTTTTCAAAAATCATTATCAATAATGTTTTAATACTTTTAGTACGATACGTACCTCTGTGCTCTTCAACTCAGTACTTTTACTGAGTACCTGCAAATTGAAATATGTGTGTAACGGAAAAATGCATTTTTTTTCCTTAACCTCCTCAGTCCTGATGTCGCCTGGAGGCGACACTAAAAAACAGCCTTTAAATTAATTTAAATGCTTCTAGAATTGCTAAAATCACATTTATGCTTTTTAATAGGTCCGTGCATGTTAGATGCATAGATATATAGACTGATGCGTGTTTGGAGATGTTTTATAATAATGTTAAACAGGTTTTTGTAGTGCCAAATAAACTTTGTCTCAGGACTGAGGAGGATAAACTATGTGAGCTAGGATAACCACTATCAAACTATCGTCTACTATCTCTATTTTTTCCTTTTATAGTTGATTCGGAATTAGATGGGGGGGGGGGACATATTTTTGACGAAATCTTTGAAAATATATTATCTAAAATTGAAAGAAATATATTTTTGAGGTCAGCCTTACGAAAGTTTTTACACGATGAATGACACACACAATACGCAAAAAAAGGTTATTTTTTAAGTAATTAGCCTTTCTACATTTTCCCTAGATATATTTGTAAATGTTTAATAATCTGTAAATATGTGGATCAATAGTCTGTATTACTTCCCCCAGTTTGAAATTTCCACATTTCATTGTTGCGAGTAAAACGAGTGTGACGGAGAGACAGACAGACACAGGAATGGTATTATAATGGTTCCCTTTTTACTTTATAAGTACGGAACCTTAAAAAATTAAATAGCCCATATTGAAAGTACATAATATCTGTTTTATCTACCTGCATTTTGAGCGAAATCTATTTTTACGTACTTTCTCATATAAGGCATTTGTTTAGAGACTTGGTTCACAACGGAAATGAGTAAAACAGATTTTATGCGCCTTCTAAAAGGTCTATCTCATTTTATTTTCAAAAAGGATTTGGTCTACTATAGTTGTACTCCTCAATTGCAATGTCACTAATTTAGCGTGAGTTTTTTTATTCAAATATCTACCAAATTCAATATTTCTAATTTCGATTAGAAATGCCCACTTTATAGCTATTAAAAGTTTAAAAAAATATTGCTATTTGCGAACAGTTTTTTTTTTTTTTTTTTTTTTCGAATAAAAAAAAATCACTAAGTTGGTGACACTGGAAAAGAGAGAAGGAATTGATATTTTGATCTATAAATTCGCGTTTTAAACCTGATATTTTGCTTTAACCTTTAACTGATGTGATAGAAAATGTCGCATAACTAATATGAAGCGGCTTGTGAGACCGCTAAATAGAACGACGAATAAAAAGCGTAATTAACTTATAGGATAGTGTTTTTGTGCTAAACTTTTTGTGCAGGACTGTTATAATTAAAATTCACCTACTCAAATATCTCTGGTGATAGACAAAATTTTCAAACGAAACAAATTTTCAGTAGTGTTTGTAATTAAACTGAAAGTTAAAAGGTACAGTATGAAAATTAAAAAAAAAATAGCGATCCGAGAGACAGCAGTTAAACAGTTCAGACATCAGTTAAATGTTAAAGGAATGAGAATTTACTAAGCGTAATGGCATAGTAACCGTTCGCATAATTAACGTGATATTTTTGCATTAGCCCAATGGGAAATGCATAAGGTATCTTTAAATACATCGTATCAAGCAGGATCGCTTATTAACCGTGAGCTTCTTAACCGGAACGACAGTATTTTCATGTATGTTATTTCTGATCTGCGAATTTATTATAAAATTCAGACTAAAAATTTTCCAATTGCCCTTTTTTTTCTCTAATACTTGTTCCTGAAGTTTGGCAAATGTCTATTTAGTAAAAAAATTATCTCATTATCATACTTAATAATTTCATCGTAGATAAATATATAAGGTATGTTTATTGCAGTTTATTATTAGTTATGCGGCTTTCCGAAAGAGAGTAGCAGTGAGGAATTAAATAAAATTAAAATTAATGTTCGTTTAAAATAAATTGCGAAAAAACAATAAAAAAGTGAGGCAATAAAAATTAAAGATTAGCTTGAAAGTGATGTCAGTTTAAAGTTAATTGATAAAGCAATCAGCATACATTACAAGTATTTATTTTATTGAACCTTTTTTATGAAGGTATCTAAATTTTAAATTGGTGAAGGAATCAAATTACTTGCATTTTTTTCAAATGCAGAGAAATCTTCTTTGAAGAATTAGCTATGCACGTAAGCTGCAATATCGCACTCTTATTTTTTTAAAACATCCCTCGAGACAGAAGTAATTTATTACTTTCAAACCACGTTTTTTATCATTTAACAGCTTATTTAGATATTTCTTTATAATTCATATCACGTATTTGTAAACTGTTTATGGTGTATGTTTTTTTAAGTATGCATTTTTAGCTGTTTCTACTTTTCTAATAAAGTTTTTGATAAAATGTAGATTGTAAATTTTTCTTTATATTTCCATTCATTGAAAGATCCATGGGGGATAAGTAAATGTAGTAAAAAAAATTAGGAATATGCAGTTAGTTTAAAATTGCAGACAGTGAATTTCAGATATTTTACACGTAGAAGATAATCATTAAATTTATAATGAATGTAATTCTAAATATTAGATATTCCAGTTTTATAAATTTTCGGAGAAATTAGTTATAATTCATATATTTTATAATTCTAAATATTAGATATTCCAGTTTTATAAATTTTCGGAGAAATTAGTAAAACTTGTTTGACAAGTGTTTTTGGAATTTAACTTTTCTAAATGTTAAAATTCAAAACGCTTTCTTCATTTTATTATTACAGCTTATTTTAACTTTTTTTCTTAAAACTATAAATGAATATTCATGTGCACACATAAAATAATTTTACGTATTTAATAGACTATTATACTTTTACAAAACATTTTTTAATCAAGAAAATGAAATAATCCGAGGTAGAAGTAAAACCGCAGAAGTTTCTGAAAAGGAAGAGTCCGATATATTATTTTACTGCCGTTAACTCTCAAATTATTGTATACAAAACAAATTGGGTAATTCATAAAATAACTCCCGTAATCATGTGGATTTCATGTGTAGTAGTTCATTTTCTGCCTCATAATTTTGAATAAAAATATGGTATTACATAAAATGCAATTATACTACAGAAATTAAAAAAAAACACATTTACCCCGCTTATCACCAGATGGGGTACCCGTTTTTATATCCTTATTTTAATACACTGAATAAAATGTTTTTTGACTAATGAACAATGTTAAGAAATAGAATTAAAGTAGTATTGTTTGTATACTTTAACCTTGTTACTTCCTATAAGTAAATAATAATAAAGGAAGTGCTGTTTACAAGAATTTATGTTGGTGCTTAATCTCTTTTGCGTACCTAGGTAGTCAGTCGTTTTTTCAATGAAGTAATATTTCTCATTTTGTGAAATCATATAATATTCATCGAATGCATGCTGTTTGTGTTCTTCCATAAGGTGTTTTGAGAAGATAAATGTGCAAGAACTTAAGCAATTTTTAAATGTTTTAATTTGCATTGGCGCAAAAACTAACATACTCTTTCAACTTTTGTTCGGAGCTCGGGACGAGGTATTGGCAAAAGGATGTACATAACTACATAAATACACTTTTAACTTGCAAAAACTTTTTCCTACCAATGTGATTTGTAAAAATTTTCTTTTCCAGTCCTTTTTGAATTGGTTTAGTTTAAAGGATATCTAAAGGACATATAACTGCGTTATTTTCGCTGCTTTTGACAATTTCTAATAGAATTATGTTATTCCCTATAGCAAGCGTAAGTAAATTATACATAAAGAAATTTTAATGCAGAAATGTATTCATAGATATAAATAAAACATACTTATGCCAAAAAGTCAATAAAAAAAACGTCAGTTAGAACCTCATTATTCTCAGATGACGAAGTGTGACGCGGTATGTGAGACAGCAAGATCGAAGGATGAATAAAAGGCATGATTAACTGATAGGACGATGGTTTTGTACTAAACTTTTTGCACATGACTATTATAATTAACATTCGCCTACTTAAAATTCTCTGATGATAGTACTAAAGTTCCACATGAAGCAAAATTTCGGTACTGTTTATAGTTAAACTGAAAATTACAATTTATAAAAATTTTAAAAAACAGTAGTCTATGAGACCGGTAACATTAGTTAGAGGTTAATTACAAATTTGTCAACTGAACCAAGAATATTTTAATAAAATTTTGATTTTACAAAGAAAGCTTAAATTATGGAGTTCTTAATTTCTAAAAAAGTAGTTCATAAATTCCGGTGTCAATCACAAATTTCTAACTACTTTACGAACAAATTTTGTCTGTGGCAGTAGGGTTAAAGACTAAAAGAAATATTTGTAAAAATTAAGCTGCAACTCAAGTTTTATAAAAATATTTGGCATCAAAAGTTTTCTTTAAAACTATTTAACTTACTTATAAGTAAATTTGAGTTATTAAATAAATTTAAGTTATTTTTGTGCAGTATATAAGGTAAATGCACCAGTAGTGGGCCACTTAAGGACATTTATCTAATTATTATTAAAGTATTAGTGAATTTAAAAAATACATATTTTTTTAGCCTAGTCCTTACCTTTATGTATAAGAATAAACATTCAAATTTTTAAAATATATTCTCTAGAAAGAATGAAAAATAAAAAATTTTACCTTCCTCTATGCTCCAGTAATGGGCATAGTAACTTTCTGATGCTTCAGTAGCCCCCCCCCCCCCTAAAAGTGGGCCACTCCATTCTTGAGTTTAATACATATTGTACAGAAGTTATAATTTTTTTTTTACATTTCTACACTTAAATATACACAATAATGAAATCATATTTAGAAGTTTTGACGATTACGTAAAATAATTTTAGCTTCTCTTTAGTTTTTTCGTGTAGTGTGTAAAAACACCATTCCAGCTCAAAAACTATGAGAATACTGAAGTTGTCCCTTTGCCTGATAACAGATAACGGTTCCAGCCAATCAGCAATTAGTTTATTTTCGAGTCAACTTTTATAGATTTTGCACGGGCGAAAATGACCCATTACCAAGGTTCCAGTGTTAAAAAAGTAACAATTTGATTTGTATTTAAAATGATTTTCATATATTCACGGTTAATCATAAAGAAAGGTGTAATGTAGAACTAAAAGAAGCCAGAATTAGGAACGAATTCAATATTTGAAATAAATTCTTTGATTTGATTTAGTAAATTCTGAAAACCAGTTAACCTTTAACTGATGTGACAGAAATTGTAACTCAGCCAGTTTGAAACGGTCTCTGAGACAGCAAGATCGAAAGATGAATAAAAGGAATGATTAACTTATAGGATAGTGGTTTTGTACTACACTTTTTGAACAAAACTATTATAATTAACATTCATCTATTTAAAAGTCTCTGGCGATAGTACTAAAGTTCCAAACGAAAGAAAATTTCGATAATGTTATTACTTGAACTGAAAATTACAACTTAAATCTATAAAAATTCGAAAAAACAGTGGTCTGTGAGACCAGTAACGTTAGTTAAATGTTAAATAACGGCCGTTGAATTCCCACTGTTGAAGTCAATGGCGGATCCAGCTCTTCTTTTTTGTGAGGGGTGTCACATCTCTTAGCAAACAATTTTTATATTAACAGCCCTTATGCAAAATGGCTACTTTTAAGAAGGCATTTTCATTCTTAAACGCAAAAAGAATTGCGTTAATATTGGTAAAAATATAAAATTTACATATTTTATTCAGATATCAAGAAATTTCAGAAATTCCCATTTTCTTATAAAGTCAACGAATCTTTCAGAAATTGGGTGTTTTAGATCAATTTTTAGGACTTGATTGTTGTAAAAATGCCGACATGCGAGAGCAATTGGGTGTCGCGTGTTAATATTCAATTTAAAACCCCGCATTTTACAGAGATTTCCCGAAATATTCTTTGTCTTTATTGAAAAATGAAAAAACGCTAATCAATCCCATTTGTTCGAAATGAGTGCCTTTTCAAATGTCTTGCATCTGAAATTCAAAATGGCTTCATGGATGTGTCAGAAATGACCAATTTCGGATTTAAGAAGAGCTTTAAAGATTTAGAAAGATTTTCATTGCTGAGAAAGCTTGATGAATTGCTGATGAATTTAAAAGAATTTAGTAAATATTTCACTTTTTAAATCTGCTTAAGAAACTTTCTTTCTCTTCCTTTAGGGGGAGCGTCATGACCCCCATGACCTCCCCCTTAGATCCGCCACTGATTGAAACATCAGACGTTTTCCATAGTCTTGTTGACCATGTCCCATGGAATAGCCACGATATCATGTGTAATTGCTGCCTTGAGATCTTACATAAAAGTCTTGTCAATTTGACAGAAAAAACTGTCAATTTTGACACCTGTAGAAAACTATTTAATTTACAGAAAATATCCATTTAAAAAATGATTTAAAAAAGATACTGATTTATTCTGTAAAAATTACAAAATCCCACTTTTTTTTACAATATTTTTATACATATACAAAGTTTTTTTCTTTTTAAATACAATATATATCTGTAAAATTCACAGACTATTTTTAGACGCTTGGCATTGTAGACATGCTCTTGATTTGGCATACCTTCACAGGAGCGAAGGGGTGATTCCATAAATATAGGAGCAAACATTTTACTGAATGATCTCAAAGTTTTAAAAGCTTTTGCAATACACGGAGCGGGCTATTACTCTTTCTACGATATTAAGTTAACTGAAAAATGCATGAGAATATGGCGTAAATAGACATTCCACAATGTAGTACTTTTTGACCGATTCGAGCAATGATTCTTCCAAATTGCGCTATTTATTTCAACGCACCCTGTGTGAATATTTTTTTTTTATAATAAATGAATAAGATAGTGTTTTTCAAATATATTAATATTCCGCAAGTAACGTCCCTAACATTTGTACATAAAATCGATGAGAATTATACCAGAATAGAGTTCAAATATTTTAACGACGTAAGACTTCAAAAGAGCTCATTCGTTCAACAAGAACAAAATAAGAACAATTTCAAAGAATCTTTTAATCAGCCAGTTGCGGGAAATAATCTTAAGTCAACTCTTGCGATCTCTGTTTAAACAATCTTTTAAGTAAATAAGCTTCTGTTGAACAGAAGTGATTTTTCGATTAAAATCCGTTTAAAACTGATAAAGAAATTACTTTTTTTAAGTTTTCTAGTTATATTCAAATAATTTTAGAAAAATAAAATTAATTTATGTGCAAGGATTTGTTGAAAAGTATGTTATCTACACTTATTACCACGAACAAATCTTGAAAAAAAGTTTATAAAACTTGCTTTTTACATTTACAAACTGATAGCACTTCCTATTTTATTTATATTTTCATATTTTAAAAATTTCCCTTATTTTGAGCAAATATATATCTTGTAAAAGTTGTTTAATCACCGAAAATTAATTATTGTATAAAATCGTTTATGTCGAAAAGAATTCTCCCGCGACTTTTATTTAATGCCTTCCTTGAATATGCAAAATTTTCCATCAATTTTAACTGTTTAAAAAAAATCATGTGAAGATAATCTTTTATACATTTTCGAAAAATGAAATATTTCTTTAGAGAATTAATATATGAATAAATTTAATACAAACATGTGAACCATGTAACCTTAGAATGCCCAATTTGCTTCTTTTAATGAATTTAGTGGAGCATAAAAAATTAAAATAACAATTTTATAAAAAGGAGAAAAATATGCAACATACCTAGAGCAACGAAATTTTTAAGAAAATGTATTAAAATCGTTTCATAAAGGCTTCTTTTTCAAATTGTAATAATTATTCCGTCAAAAAATGCAAAATGTTGTTGAAAAGAAACTTCCACTTAACTTCTCTAAAAAGAATTAATAAGTGTAACTTAACGATGTTTACATACTATATTTTAATCTTTTTTTATTTGCATTTTGTAAAAAAAAGTATTTATAAGATTAAAAGTAATGTATCTGCCTCAGGTTTCATAATTTCAATACAATACTTCAACAGTTGTAATTTTCTGACAATTACGCGTGATAATATCATTTTATATAAAAAAGACACATATAATAGTTGATTGCAATATTTTTAATTGAATATTTTCATATTATTCGTAAATATTGTTTAATTTCAGCATTGTTCTGTCATTTAAAATAAATTTTATTTCAGCTTCTTTCTAAGAATGTTTGGCTACCTCCAAACTACCATTTTCTTATTTAAATTACGTTTATTATATTTCGTAATAAATAAGGGAAATTTGGGAACATTGATACATGGGGCATATTGATACACCCCCTCTTCTGCTCACAGAGTCATTACAGGAAGTTTCACAACAGCAATATGATGCTAGTGTACCCAACTACTTACAGACTTAACAGTCTTGGATTTATTCAATAGTTTGATGAAATAGGACGGGTGATTTATTGTTTTTGTAGGTGAAAAGTAAATTTGAGTTGTACAATTGAAATGGTATTATGCAACTATTCCAGAATATCAACCGAAAAGAATACTCTCTCTGGCAAGTAAAACTACTCTTTATCAGTTCCTCATTCTTTATTGTTAGGTAAATTAAGAAGTGTTGTATTTGAGACTCCTTTTATTCAAAATGGCTGTATGGGGCACATTGATGCAGTCTATGTCGGGGCACATTGATACTACCTAAATCCTTTTCTAGTTCATTTTTCCATTACCTTTTGTTATTTTCTTTACCATACACTCCTTAATCGAACCATTTTTTGCCAAAAATTTCTAATATTAGTTTTTTTTTATGAAATAGTTCAAATTTCTTTATATTAGAACATTTTAAAGTATTTTTGCAAACAGAAGACGTACGAACTTACCCAATATCTATTACTAGTAGAATTAACAAAAGAAAAGGACGGCAGCATAGAAAATCTCAAATTTCTATCGATTCTCCAGAGAAAAATGTATTTTCGACATGAGAAATATTAAGTAAGAGAAACAAGCTACAGAATAGCACAGGATAATTATATTAAAACAGAATTTTTAATATAATAATACTTTATTTTCTGTTTATAAATCGATTTATAAACAGAAAATCTGGTATTTTTTTTATCTTTCCTAAGAAAGAAGATAATGCTGGGGTTTGTGCCAGAAATGGCAAAGTTAACACAGCCGACAATGAGACAAGAAACAGCCAAAGCATCAGGTCATTATACAATTCATTTTGATTGATTTAATATTGCTTACAAATAAATTGTGGGTGATTTGAATTTCTATTTAAAAAATATAAAATCGTTTGCTAACTATTTTTCTATTAAAAATATGCATTGGTGTTATTTTGTCTCCATTTTTCCCAGACGTATCAAAGTGCCCCATGAGGTGTACCAATCTGCCCCGGGGATAGGGCACATTGATACAAATGACTTTTTTTCATTTTTTAAAAATTACATAAAAAAATAATATATAAAACAACTATTGTACATTTTTATAACACACTACACAAGTTTTGCTAACATCACATGGGAAAATAATTTGAAAGTTCTGCTTTCTGAACCCCAAAAAAATATTCTTAGAAAAAAGCAGTATCAATGTGCCCCAGTTCCCTCTACTATTTATTATATTCGCCGCTATGTTTTGCAAATCTACGCTGATTATCACCTATAGAACTTACCTCCACCTTCCCAGTTAGTTAAAAACTTTATATATACAGGGTGTCCCTAAACAAATGGTACATACGCTAGGGGGTGATAGAACACATCAAGACGAGTAACAGTAAATAGGAAACCAAGGGTCCCAAACGTTTTCCAAAGGAGATAGCCGCCATTAAAGTTTGGAGTCCAAAATTTCAAATACACATAAAAATCGGAAAAATTGGTCGATTGATTTGCGGTTTTCACTAAAATTATTTTTTATGTTAGTATTTTCTTAAAAATAAATTATAAAAATAAAATTCGAAAAAGGCCGATAGAGGGCGTTTTAGACTTTGAAGTAATGAAAAACTATTTTTTGCCGTGATTTTTTGCATCTCATTAAATGGTTTCGTAAGCTTAGACTTAAATTTTGAGCTCAAAATCTGAATAGTTGGAAGCGGTTAAGTAGCACAAACTTAACTGTATTTAGAGGGTTTAAATTTCAAATGGTTATAAAAAACGGAAAATTTGGTCGATTGATTTGCGGTTTTCACTAAAACTACTCTTTATGTCGGTATTTTATTGAAAATGAATTATAAAGATAAATTTCGAAAAATGCCGATAGAGGGCGCTTTAAACTTTGGAGTAACGAACAACTACTTTTTACGTCATTTTTTGCATCTGATTAAATGTTTTCGTAAACTTAGACTTAAACTTAAATTTTGAGCTCAAAATCTGAATAGTTGGGAGTGGTTAAGTAGCACAAACTGAACTGTGTTCAGAGGGTTCAAATTTCAAATGATAATAAAAAACGGAAAAATTGGTCGATTCGTTTGCGGTTTAAAATAAAACTATTCTTTAAGTCAGTATCTTCTTGAAAATGAATTTTAAAGATAAATTTCAAAAAATTCTGTTAGAGGGCGCCTTAAAATTCAGAGTAACCAACAACAAATTTTAACGTATTTTTTGTATATAATTAAATGCTTTCCAAAACTTGTTAAATGTTTTCGAAATCTTAGATATAAACTTAAATTTTGAACTCAAATTCTGAATCGTTGGGAGGGGTTAAGAAGCGCAAACTGAAGTGTGTTCAGGAGTTGAAATTTAACTCCCCCCCCCCCTCGAACACAGTTCACTTTTGCGCTACTTAAACACTCGCAATGACTCAGAATTTGATCTTAAAATTTAAATCTAAGCATTTGAAAGCATTTAATAAGATTTAAAAAAATAACTGTTAAAAATAGTTGTACCCTATTCCAATGTCTAAGGCGCCCTCTATCGGCATTTTGTGAAATTTATCTTTAAAAGTTATTTTCAAGAAAACACTGATTTAAAGAGTAGTTTTAGCAAAAACCGCAAACGAATCGACTAATTTTTCCGTTTTTTTATAGTTTTCAGTTTTGTTTGAAATTTAAATCCTCTGAACACAGTTCAGTTTGTGCTACTTAACCACTCCCAACTATTAAGATTTTGAGCTCAAAATTTAAGTTTAAATCTAAGCTTACGAAACCATTTAATGAGATGCAAAAAATCACAGCAAAAAATAGTTTTTCATTACTTCAAAGTGTAAAGCGTCCCCTATCGGCATTTTTCGAAATTTATCTTTATAATTTATTTTCAAGAAAATACCAACATAAAGAATAATTTTAGGGAAAACCGCAAATCAATCGACCAATTTTTCCGTTTTTTATGTGTATTTGAATTTTTGGACCCCAAACTTTAATGTAGGCTATCTCCTTTGGAAAACGTTTGGGACCCTTGGTTTCCTATTTACTATTACTCGTCTCGATGTGTTCTATCACCCCCTAGCGTATATACCATTTGTTTAGGGACACCCTGTATATATCACTTTTTATGGACACGTTAATTTCCATAATGCAGAACAAATTTCTTCCAAACTGACACTAAAACCACGGCCAGAAAATTGTGAATGTTGCATTATGATAAATCGCCAAAAAATGTCACATTAAAGTCACATGGTGACTTTCTGTCACAAGACTTTGTCAAATGGTGACAGAGACACTACTGTGAAGTAACCACTGTGAAAAGTGGTGAAAAGTCACTATGTGACTTTAATGGGACATTATTTGGCAATTTATCATAATGCAACGTTCACTGTGACTTTGAAATTTAGTCTCCAGATGAGAGATCACATGAGAGCCTCAATGAAACGACATCGTAAAGTCACCTGTTGACTCGCCACAAAGCAGCAGTCACAATGACCTGTCAGTGGAGTCACATATAGTAGTCATTTGAGACTCATAAAAGAGACTTAGAAATTTCCTATTTTTTGTTTCGCCGTAGTGACTGTGACTCTTGTGACCATGTGTGACCTGAATGAGATATTATATGGACTAGCTGTTATGCAGAGATAGTAATTATTCGAATTATATTACTATTTTCTTTTGAATATTCGCGTGAAAATTATCGCTTGAAAATCCCTTGAAAATTGGCATTTTGGGACTCGTCCTTAAATTTTGCACACCAGTGTATTTTTTTCAATGTGATTTTTTTTATGTATGACATATTTTTTCAGTGATAAATTAAAGAACTGTTGCAACAAGCAATATAATTATATATGTGTATATATATTTATTAAACCCTATCATTGTTTAAGTATAAATTTATCAAAATACCATTTAACACATTCTAAAAATATATTAACAAACAATTTTCAGTTGCATTAAAATCGTTTGCTCTTCGCTACGAAAAGTACTCAGGCCAAATCGCGTGACGTTTTCGTCTTTTCATGCCAAATATTTGAAAGGATTTTATTTTTTACAGACATTCTACTCTAATTTCGCTACTAAATTTCACTGATTCTTCAGCACATATATGAGTAGTTGAATTAGTATTTTCTTATACATACATATTCGGGATATGCCCAGTAAGGAAACCTTCCTTGTAAGTATTCAGATTACACTTTCAGTCAACGATGTTCATTTTGCAGTACTAATAGACTCATATAGCAAATTAATGTCAGAGAATGTGTTAGTACAGTAATCCCTTAACATTCGCGAGGGCTAGGTTTCAGGAATATTAAAACCGCGAGCATAAAGCTGATATTTTGTATATTCTTTTGGCAGTTGGCACCACTATTTAAAAAAATAAAAATATTTTTTATCATGCATTTCTATCAAATATTGTCAATGCGTATGTAAAAGATTTTTCTCTTTAACACTTTACTAGAGTGACAAAAATTGTCGCATAACTACTGTGAGCGATCTGTCAGACCGCTAAATCTAAAGATGAATGTAATGCTAAATTAACTCTCAGAATACTATTTTTGTATTAAACTTTATATTCAGGACTATTATAAATAAAATTCAGCTATTCAAAAGTCTCTTGAGATAGTAATAAGACTCTAAACGAAACAAAATTTGACCAGTATCTATTGTTAAACTAAAAATTGCGAGTTAAATTCTGAAACTTGAAAAACTCAGCGGTCTGTGAGACCGCTAGCAGCAGTTAATGGTTAAAAAGTGGTGCGAATGTTGAAATGTTCTGCCTTTTCTATTTCGCGAATAATCAAAACTCGCGAATGTTAAAGGATTACTGTATTAGAAATCTAGTCCACTCACTTTAAACATATCATTACCCTATACATTTTTACTTTAATAAATCATTTTAATTTATCAATTGCATATTGCCATTAATACTTATTCATGTATAAATCTGAAATAAAAAAATATGCTTCAAAAAGCGGGTTTTCTGAGAGGCTGTGCAAATATAACTTTATCAACTTTTTCGTAGTTTTGGACCCCCTCCCCCCCCTTTTGATGTCATATCTTATTATCCCTTGTACCTCCCTCTCCCCTGGTAATGATATCGTTATCAAAATTTTTATTTTATTTTTTAGAATTAATTTCTTTTGTTTGGAGTGATATACAAAACTTTTTGCATTTATTTTTTCATGTTTTATTGATTCAAATGAACAGGAGTAAAAATATACATGATTACTTTATATCAAATAACATTTTAAAGAAATAGGTACTAATTAAAAGTGTTTTATAGTAGTTTTTTGCTGCATAATAGAATTTAACAATAACAAAGTCTTGTTGCACTTACCCCGAACGAAGGAGGGGTGGGGCATAGTTAGAAATTCTTATCAACAAAACAATTGGACAACATTCTTTCTGTTTCAGTTTTATTTATAGTAAACATAAGCTTCATTTCAAATGTACTTCACATATAGTTTATCGAGCGTGATTATATTTGTATACACACATAAAAAATAACAGAATGTCAAATGTTAGGTTATTCTAAACTTTAGAATGAAATAATTTTATAATCATTTATTTATTTTTTCATAAAAATAGATAACAGACTATAAAAGATAACATACTAATTTGAATCAAAGACCATCTTACAAATAAAAAAGTGAAAATTTAGATTGGATCAAAAATGGTATCGGAAACAAAAGACAACCCTCTACCCTCCCCTTAGCGATATTTTACGATACCATGTGCCAGACTCCCCCTCCCCCCTAAAATGATAACATTATATATGCACATCCCTTAATATCAAAAATGATACATTAGTTTTTCACCTGGCACACCTGTTATTACTGTAATAGAAATAATACGATCAACTGTGTTTAAAATTACTTAACGAATCGAAACAAACAATAAAGACTGACAAATGGATGAAAGAGCATAAAAAATAACTGTCAGTTTCAACCGCAATTCATTAAAGAGTGGTGAAATTAATAGGATTTTAGTCGGTATCATCAGTAATCCTCCCGCAAAGCAGATACGAAAGTAAATTGAAGACCTTTAGCCGCGGAAATAATCGGTAAATTCTGCAAGTGCCAAGAAAATAATGTTATGCGTAAGTATCTTTTCGGTGTATATCTTATTAAATAGCATGTAGAATCTTTTGAATTTTATTTAAGCATTTGTAGCATAGTATTTATACCTCTTAATTTTAATTATTAATTAAAAAAATAGCTGCAGACTATTCGAAAAAAATAATTTATTTTTTACTGTATAAGAAGCAAAGCATTTAATTCTAAATTAGTTTGTTCATAAATTGCGTTGGCAGTCAATTTTTTTAACATTCAAGGCAACAGCTACATTTTAGCCCCTTTATCCCTGGAAGCATTAAAGATAAGTATTATTTAAAATTTATCTTTAAAATTTATCAATAGTATCAATTGAAAATATATGATTTTTTAACTATATATTCTACGTCCGCCAGGGGTTCACTTAATCATATAAAATTTAAGACATTAATAAAGAAATTTAAAAAATATTTTCTTTATTCCCTTTTCTATATAAAAAGTCTTATTAAGAAAGAGAAATATACAAAATTTCATACAAAAATCCCTTCATGTTTTCAGCAGTTTTAATTAGATTTCAAATGAGCGTAAGACTAATTTTATATCCATTTATGACTAGACCTACACCTTCGCCATTGTGTAGGTATTACTAAAGAAAAAGAAAAACATTTTCTTCTTTTTCGCGATTTAAGAGGGCACTCGACTTGCTGAAAAAAACCCGGATGCTAATGTTAAGTCTATGGGGGCATTATTTTCAAATAACTCGTACATATTTTAATATTTTCACATGATTTTTTTGGGGGGGCGGGGGGTAGGATAGCTTAGGATGCTCTACATTCCGGATAGTTTTTACTTTTCGATTTTGGTTTCGGATTTTTTTTTTTTAAGTGACTTTAACTTTCAGTAACGGTTGTAACCGGTTCTGAAATTGAAACTATCATAATATTAAATTAATATAACCTGTCATATCATACTGTATCCTTTTTCGGTTTAATAAACACAATAATGATGTTTCGTGAATAACATAAAAAAATCCTCTTCAGATTTAGTTCTTGCAATCAAATAAATCATCCGGAGTAATAACGCCGATGGAGGCGTTTCATTACTCCGGTATTCTAGATGCGCAGTACATTTTAATCTGCAAACTACCTCTCGAACACATTTAAAATCTTCCACAATATTTTGAAAATCCATGAAATACATTGCAAATATATGTAATAAACAAAGTATTTCCTACAAAACATATAGCCTTCACATCACAGAATTTGACTCTCAAATTTTAGATCGTGAGTTGATTCTTGCGTGCTTCATCCAGCAGTAAGGCCTGCAAATGGAACAAATTAACTTTTAGTCGTTGTTTGATATTCAGATGAGTCAGAACCCTTCTGCGCAAAGCCCTTAGGTGCAGTTTCCCGAATTTCTTCATAATTACGCATAATAATAGCACTTCTCGTTAGTACCCATCCTGGCGTTATTTCTCCAGAACAATTTACATGGAATTATGTGTAAGTGTCGATATGTACTGCACATCAATTATATTTATGCATAATTTCATACATTCTTTTCGCGCACTAAAAATATATTATTCTAGGTAACTCCCTACATAAGATTTAAAATGTATTCTTAAAAATGAAAACAAATATATATATATATATATACTAGCAGTTACCCGTGACTTCGTTCACTTAACAAGAAATAATTGATCAATCAAGCAAAAAATTTCGATGATGAAAAGCATGTGTAATTAACTTTTTATCGCGAATTTATGGTAAAAAAATTCTGATAATCCCTATTTGATAATTTTTTGCTGGTTAAAATTTTCCTTTCAGCGATTAATACTAACAGATAGAAACATTCTTGAATACTTTTGTTCAGCCCTGTAGTTTTCCAAGTGCCTTTAATACACGAAAGTATCTTTCTAAAATTTAGTTCAAACAAAAATATTCCTTATTACTACCTAAATTACATTTTCAGAAATTATCATCCGAAGACAACCTTGTATCCAGTTCTTTGCGGGACCCTGTATATCATTTTATATATATATACTACAGACATTTCTTAGTTTACTGAATGCAGTTCAAAATGAAAATGCATATTTTATTTAAAAACCACCTTTAAGTAAATTACGCTCATATTCAGTAACCTTTCCGAGATCTTTTGTGTAACCCTTTATATCTAAATTTAACTATTTATACTATTACCATTTATACACTCCATTTAATATGCATACATTTAGCAAAACTTAAAAGCACATATCATAATTCAAAATGCATTTCATCCATGCAACAGTCATCATCCATGATATAGAGTACTTCGGATAGCATATATAATATTTGAAATCTTTTGTGCGTCCCTGTAAATGCTATGCACTTCGTATTATGCATGAAATAACTTAGATTAAGCCTCAGCAACGTATATCAATTTGATTATACATGAAATCGTTTACCATAATTAAAATATGTCGGAAACTGTTCCTCCGTTTATTCTTATGCAATGGAATTCTTCTGTGTGACCCTGTAAATGAATAGTAAGTTCCCTTTTCACTACATACTTTACAAAATGCATATTTTAGTGCACTTTGTAAATGCATATAAATATGAGTATGTTCCGCAGGCTGTAACATCGTTAAATTTAATTAAAACGATTTTTCCCCATAATGCCGCAATGTAAGGAAATATTTTGACTATCCCTGTAAATAAACTAATCATGGTAGAAACTTCATTTTCAATAGGTATTCGTGCTAGGTAAACGTTAATAACGTCCAAAAATTTCATGGAAATCGGAGTATATCTACGAAAGTTGGAAAGCGTCCAGACAGACAAACCGAAAGCATAATAACTTTTCAACTTTGTTCGAAAGTGTTAAAAAATCGAGCCAAAAGTATATTAATAAGTGATTTTATTTTCCGCCTTTTCCCCACAAAAAATTTCTTC